>CM075014.1:11470350-11535069 GCA_037576675.1 Pangasius sanitwongsei
TCCATTGTGGTGGTGTATAGAGCCAAAAATGTTAGAATTGTGTCGATGTCCCAATATTTATGGACCTGACTGTACGTACGTACATACGTGTGTGTGTGTATTTGTAGGTACATTGGGCAATGTTCAAAAGTCTTAAATTTCATAATGGAGTAGTTTGTGGTTATTTGACTAGTTGATGGGTTGTTGACTTATTGACGTCAAGGAAACTGTCTAATTAGGCAGACTTAGGGCTGTCACCCTCCGACATTGGTCTGATGCATTTTTAATGGATTATGTACAAAGCTTGTTTGCAGGAATTTCCTTGAAAAGTTGTTGCTACAAGGTCTGTGCTTTGGTGACAGTGCTCTAAAAATAATATAGTCTTTTTAGTGACAGTATTTTCGGTGTCATGTAGACATGGCTGGTATTGGTTTATTTTAGTTTTGGGCAAGAATGCTTTTTTTTTCTGCTAAAAAAAAAAAACCTAACATGCTCAAACTTTTCTCAAATGGTTCATTGTCATAGTTCTATGTTCTTTTGTGGTCATATTGCTATCAACACAGAAGTCAGTCCCCTGCTTGTGACTAGTTTTATAGATATGGTGGTAAGAATTAAAAAAGTTTACCTTATTTGCTAGGTTACATCTGGATTCATGTGTTTTCGTGTAATCAGAAGACTGTACTCACATGGGCTTATGAAACACACAATGTAAATATCAATATGAGAATATAACGATATAATAATAATTAATAACAGTAGTAGTAATAGTATAGTAACAAAGATACCTTAAATAGAATTTAGTTAACTTTTTGACAGAAATAATATCCCAGTTGCCTGTAATGTTAGAAAATCCAGATTTTTCATTGTCCACTGGGCTGTTGAATAACTGACCGATTAAAAATCATTCTAACCTACCTCAAATATGCATGGTGTCTTAAGAATGCTCTGTGGTATCTGTGCAAAATTCATTACATTGTGTGTGTGCGTGTGTGTGTGTCAGGAAAGCACAGGAGTCTCAGAAGGAGATGAAGCTGCTGCTAGACATGTATAAGTCTGCTCCAAAAGAGCAGAGAGACAAAGTGCAGCTCATGGCAGCTGAGCGGAAATCAAAAGCAGAGGTCTGTGTGGCCACCAAATTGCACTGTCCTCCTTTATCCATACATATAATGCAAATATCCATGCAGGCACAACAGAAGTTCAGTGAATGCTGTATTGCTCTTGCAGGTGGATGAGTTGAGGCAGCGGGTACGAGAGTTGGAGGAGAGGGAGAGGAAGGAGAGTAAAAAGCTGGCTGATGAAGATGCTCTGAGGAAGCTTCGAGTGGCAGAGGAGACCATCGAACATCTGCAAAAGAAGCTCACTGCCACTAAACAGGTATGTTTGGTTCTGCTATACTGTCTATCAGAATTGGCCATTAAAGGTATTGGTTGTAATGTGAATATACAGTATAATTTACTCATGATTTCGGTTGTGTTGAAAGCTTTTATCATGTATTTGTTATTATGCTCAGGAAGAGGAAGCCTTGCTAAGTGAGATGGACGTGACGGGTCAGGCTTTTGAGGACATGCAGGAACAGAACAGTCGTTTAATGCAGCAGCTGCGTGAGAAAGATGATGCCAACTTCAAACTGATGAGTGAGAGGATCAAGTCCAACCAGATCTACAAACTGCTGAGAGAGGAGAAAGAAGAACTGGCTGACCAGGTGCTCACCTTCAAAACCCAGGTATGAAGAAAACTAAGCACCGTGTCTGTTTTGCAGATGTATAAAGCTGATATTTCTATGTCAGCAGTGTGAACATAAGCAAGGTTCTGTCATGTTCCTCCAAGGTTGATGCTCAGTTGCTGGTTGTGCAAAAGCTGGAGGAAAAGGAGGGCATCCTGCAAAGCTCACTGGCTACTCTGGAGAAAGAATTAGCGCTACGCACACAAGCTCTAGAACTCAATAAGCGTAAAGTAAGAAGTACATCACGGATATGCATCATATCCCTAATCTTGTTTTTTTTTTTTTTCCCCCTCCCTCTTCTTTTTTTTTTTTTAAAACCATTGTTATTGAAATGTGCTGTAGAATTGTGCAAGCTATAGTGCAGCCTGCGGTCTAACTCTTTCTCTCGGGCTCAGGCGGTGGAAGCAGCTCAGCTGGCTGAGGACTTAAAGGTGCAGCTGGAGCACACTCAAGCCAAGCTGAGGGAGATCCAGGCCTCAGTGCTGGAAAACCGCAGTGCACGTGAAAGGGAGAGTGGCAACCTGAAACGAGCACAGGTACAAGTGAAACACTTGCACACACGAAAACAAAAACTGAAACATATGAGAATCCCTTTTATGCAAATGGCACTGCGTGTCTTTTAGGAGGACTTGTCAAGACTCCGCCGAAAGCTGGAGAAACAGAAGAAAGTGGAGATGTATACTGATGCAGATGAGATCCTGCAAGAAGAAATTAATCAGTATAAGGTAAAAGAAAGACAGTCTACACAGATATGATGCTCAGTAGTGTTTACCAAACAAAAGAAATTGGAATATTCTTATCTTTGATTATACGTACTTGTTTTTGACACTGTATTGTTACTGACACTAAATTGTTTGTTTGTCCTCAGGCTAAGCTGCGTTGCCCCTGTTGTAATACCCGGGATAAGGAGACTGTGCTTACAAAGTGTTTCCATGTCTTCTGTTACGAGTGCTTGAAGACCCGCTATGATACACGGCAGAGAAAATGTCCCAAGTGCAATGCTGCTTTTGGAGCCAATGACTTCCATCGCATTTACATCACTTAAGCCCAAGATGGGATAATTAACTCAATGAACAGTAAAGCGATGGGAAAGTGGATTTAAGAGCAAAGCGTATGGATGTGGCATAATATTCTGCTCAGAATGCTACTTCCATTAGATCTGTGAGTAGTCGGGGCTAGTGACCAAATAGACAGCAAGTCTGCAGACTGAATGGGGTGATGGTGTGACTATTAAAGCCAATAGCACACAACAAGTGCTTGTTTATAGCTACCGTACTTAAGCATATAGGTTGTATTTCCACTTGCTTAATAGTCCTTTAAGTGTTTTGTAAGTTAATTTTTTTTTTTTTTTTTTTTTTTTTTTAAACATGCATTTGCTTTATGAATGCAATGTCTTTGGAACACACAGTACATTTACATCATTACAGTCTCAATTACAATTTTACTACAGTTTTATTGTACTGGTTGTGAGTGTGTGATATTTTGCACAGTTGCAGATGTTGTAACAGATAGAGTTTTTCTTCTTTCCTCATTGTAGTCATGTGTTCAATCCAAATGCAGAGTACAGTAAATCCAAGATTCAATTTTTTGATGTACTACTCTGTGGTTTCTGACTGAGTGCTTTAAACATCCTAAACCAGTGCAGACTGGGTCAACAGAACGGCTCAGATACCTTTAATCCAGTGACACCAGCAAGTTTTCAGAAAAAAAAGCCAGCAGCTTACAGGCTCCTTCAGTGACTAGAGTTGTAGGCTTGTTTAATAGTTAAATTAAACTGGTGTAAAGTGGAATTTTTATTTGCTCTTTAGATCAGTTTATAAATAAAGCAGGGCACTGGTCAATCTCGGTGACGACAGCTATGTAGGTAGCAATCTAAGAGAATCTGGGGAATAAGCATCATCACTCAATAGCTTGTCTTTAAAGTTATACTTGACTAATGTGCTTGACTAATGTGTCTTTATCATCGCAGTCCCCAAGGAGCCAGCAACTGAGGTGGAGTTTCCTTCTGTCCTCATTTGGGTCTTAGAAGAATAAGATTTGTTTGCATGCAGGGGCTTACACAAATAACTCACTGAAAAGTTTTTAGATGACCTACAGAATATAATTACGAACGTCCACGCTGAGTTATTACAGACATCCAATCTGATTTTGCCATTTGGCTTGTACTTAATACTAAATCCATAAAACTGGGAATGATTATAGCCCAATAACTAATGTAAGATGATATTTTAGGGCACAAAGCAAGCTCAAGGCACAAATATGTATTCATTATTGTTCTGGTGTTTATTAAACTGTTAGATATAAAAAAAAAGATTAAGAAATATATCTAAGAAAATAATTTAGCAATATTTTTTTTGTGTGTGTTTTTAATTTCACTGATTCAAATAAGCTGTATGCATGATGGCCTTTACACGGTCTAAATGCAAATAATGTTGTCTTAAAATGGCTTTGATTTGAATGTTAAATTTGATACCATCAGGCTATACAGTCTCAAGAAGACCTTTACACTGTAAATTTATAGTCATGGGCTTTATTAATAAGAATTGCAAATGACAACCTGAATAACAGATACATTATACATTCAACAGTAATAATGTACATAGATGCTGTGCATTTGTAGTTCAGTTTTGTTCATCTGTGTTTGGTGGAGAAACTTTTTTTCTTTTCCTTTCTTCAATTTGTTACGTCTGTGTTACTAAGTAACGTGTGTGTGTGTGTGTGTGTGTGTGTTTTTTTTCTCTCTCCAAGCGATGGGAATAATCCCACCCCAGGGCTGTGAGACAGAGCTGTAAGACTGGGATGTGAGACAGAGCTGTGAGACATAGCTGTAAGACTGGGATGTGAGACAGGGCCGAGAGACAGGGCTGTGAGACAGTGCTGACAGACTGGGCCGAGAGACAGAGCTGTGAGACAGGGCTGTTTGTCAGACTGTGCTTGGCCAGGCTACAGCGCGTGGCGTCACTGGGTGTGGTGACTTTAACGAGCCCGTCGGGCTTCACATCGTATTATTCCAGGCTGGGGTCTGTTCAGCCTGTTTAGTCTGTCCTCTTAAAATTTCTTCATACCTTTCACAATGGTGTGAAGTTTAGTTTTTAGTTTCTTAACTGAAACTTTTTTTTGTTTTGGCCAAGATGAAAAAATATGTACGCAAAACATGGTCAAAACAAAACAACCCCAGGTTATTCCCAGTTATCACTAACTGGTAAATTCAAGTTTGGCGAAAACTTGTGGCAAATTAGCCTAGCAGTTTAGCAAAGCCAAACTCCGTACGGGATGTCCTACAGTGTCACTGAAAGCTGTTCTGCAGAAAAGCTGTTTCGCTGTATACAAAGCCAATCTCAGTGCAGTGAAGAGGAAATGAGTCATAGGAGCTGTAGCCAGAGCGTGGGTGTGGGCTCTCTTAAAACAAGGCCCACACTCGCCATGACTGATTCACACGCGCGCTGAACTCCGCTAACACTCCACATCAGCCGCCGCTTCAGCGCTATCTCTCCTCTGAAATTTCACTCACTCACCAAGCTCAATGGATATCGACACTGTTTTCCGTGCCGTCTGCTTGCTTCTCGTGGCTGGAACCCATTTAAGTGGAGCACACGCGGAAAAAAGTAAGAATCCTTTGGCTTAATGACTTTATTCACTTCTGAGTTTAGGATAGTGCATTGTAACATGGTGTATGTTTGATCTTTTCGAGAAAGCGGTGGTTAAAATACCAGGTATAAGCTAATGATTACTGAAAAACAGTGTCCCGGTTCACATTCACAGTGGATGAACATGGCTCGTAAAGTTCCTCTTCGTATGGACTCGTTTCCTTTAGCAGCTGGAGTTCCCACCGGTTCCGCATTCCGATGGCCTTATTTCATTCCGTCACGCAGCATGAGCTGATGTCCCTGCGCGCTCAGCCCCCCATCCCAAAATGCCTCCGTATCCCACATGTAGTGCACTGCGCAGTGCTTAGGAGTCCTGACTTAGTGTTCGACGTAGTGCACTTGTGTAGGGAGTGTGGAGTGGTTTGGGATGCAGTCTCAGCCCCTTCGCCATTAAAGTGGCTCTGTGTGTAGTTTGTGGAGATTTGGAACAGTTTCTTGGGTGGAGCAGGGCAGCAAATGTAAGGAGAATGTCTTTAGACAATGCCTGGGAAGATGTTTATTCTCCAAATACACTTTGTGTGGTTTAGGTTACACTTCATTAGTTGTCTCCTGTTTATTCATCAGTCTGTTGTGACAACGTAAGGGAATGATTTAAACACTAAAGTAATTATAACTTCTGTCATGATTCTGTCATGAAAGCATGTTTACACATTTTAATAGACAGTGAACCTTCTTGACGTCACAGACACTACAGCTGAGCATATATATGCTATATATATATTCAATTCAATTCATTTTTATTTGTATAGCGCTTTTTTTACAAAGGTCATTGTCTCAAAGCAGCTTTAATGGCCTTTGTAAAAAAAAGCGCTATAAAAATGAATTGAATATATAGCATCATCTGCAACATATGCATAATACACAACATATTAATGCAGACCACTTGCAATACAATTGCATCAAATGCTGTACAAGTCATTACAAATAAAAGCTGACCAAATATTAACTAGTGGAAATTGAAATAAATATTCACCTATAATTAAATCAGTGGAATTGTGCAGGTGTAAATGCACCATCATAAGCCTAGTCAGAGGGCAGTAAGTCAATGCAAGTGCCTATCAGTAGACTCACCTGTTTCATAATAATCTCACGAACTGCTGACTTAAATCAAACCAAGTTCACAGGAAGTTTCATTTTAACTCATCCTTTGCCAAGCTGATTTGACAAATTTGACAAATATCTTAAAATGATGATAAATGAATAATTTAGGATTGTTCATGCAGTACAAGCAGTAAGCATATATATATATATATATAAACTGTACTGCCCTACTGTAGAATATTGTTTTACAGAATTGTCGGTGACAAAGACCTTTCATTTGATTATGGTGAATTCTGTGGTACACATATAACCACGGACTTTCAGGTTAGTTGGAAGGTTGCGTCAGAACTATATGTGAGAGGTGAAATTCAGCTGTGGTGGTGATGGTGTTCAGATTCTCATGGAGTCACTTCACTCAGTGCCTGTAATGTAATGTTCATGTGTAAGCACTTAAGAGCTGCATCATAGTCTGTTCAAACATTCATGCAGACAAATCGCTGCTTGCGCACTCGAAGAGTGAGTAATAGCGTTTCCCCTCAAGTGCTCCACCACATCACTTGAACGGAATTTCCCAGCCCATTTCATATGAATTAGAAACAAAACACAGGTCTTTGGATTTCTTTGATTATAGTTTGACTCTTATGATACTCAATTTATTCACAGTTATTTATTGCACATAAATATGTAAATCTGTTCTTAATATTGTGCTTTTTTCCTCATACAGGTTCCTCCTGTGCAAAATCAGAGTTCTTTAACAGTGATCTTGGTGGTTGTGTGCCTTGCGCTACATGCATAGAGTTCCCCAAAACCCCATCATGTAACACATGTGAGTTATAGATATAGGTAACAATTAAACAAAATCCATTTATGTATTGGTAAGAGCTGGATTCTTAAGCATGTACTAAATTGAGTTAAACATCAATCAACATGTATTTTCTTTTTAGTCTTCTGTCTTAACATCTACCAATGCAGAGTCTAGGGGACATTGATATTGTACAGTAATAGAGTACTTTGAGCAGAACTGTTCATAGTATAATGAATATTATAAAGCATTTCACTGTACTTCAAATGAATGCATTAGGAGTGGATGGGGGTAGTGGTGGCTCAAGCAACTTAAGCATTACGCTAAAATCAGGACTGCTTTGTCTCTTGCTGCAAGTTTCTGAGCAAAGAACCGAAATGTCTCCAATAATATTGTCCTATGGTTAACAGGCCCACCAGACGAGCCTCGTGATTCCTGGAGGGTAGCAGCCATTACCAGTTTCTCAGTGCTGGCAGCTGTGGTTGTTTTTGGAGCCTTGCTCATAGGAGTGCTAGTACATCAATGCAGGTCCAAAAGGACTTTAAGTGGTAAGAACCAAACAGATCAATACAAAAAGAGATTTTCTGTTCTAATGAATTTCTGTTTCTGCTGAACGATTCCTGAATTTGACACATACACCTTTTTATGGAAAGACTTTATCACTAATGAAAACCTGCGTGCCTATTACTTAGATCCCATTGAGGAAACCACAGGTCCACTTTATCCAGTGTAGGCAGATCATTAAGTAGGTACTCATGTTTTTAATGATATGACATTTACATTTCACTATACCCTGCTTATGCTGACAGAATATTTGGACTGTAATAGTCATATGACCATACAAGCAGTTACCTGTGTATGTAATTGTTGGTATGTTCTAAAATATTGTTTGCCCTTTACTTTTTCCAGGAAAAGTGAATGGAAAAGAAGAATTCAAGGTATTAAGAAAGCTGTTGATTCAGTCGGTGATCTATTTGCTAATACGTTGACTACAGAGTGTACTACGAGTAGCATTTGACTCTTCTAATTTATTATATTGGTAGGTCAGACATAGAGGTGATTAACACACTCCAGAATCTGCAGATGATGTAGAGTCACTGTGATCTCAAAAACCTCAGAGACTTTGTCCTTCACTGTGTGAGCAGGCTTAAGGTGCTTTTTGAGTAGACACCTGTACATCAGCAACAATCAGATGCCTTACAACAGAGAAACAGAGGAAACGTTTTTTTAAGCTCTATTTTTTTTTGAAAGGCATTATCTTTTATAATGTTTATTGTGAAAACAATTGTTTTGCTTTTTCTTGTATCCCATTTTGAGTATTCATGACCCCCCTGTGCACTTACAATATTTATGAATGTCCATTTTTTAATCTAGTGAAAACTGCCATAAACTTCCAGAACTGTAGTGTAGAAGTGGCTGTATGCCACAAAGAAATACCTTTTGTATAGTAACTGTTTACCTCCACATTAGATTTATTCTGGCCTATTGAATGTAATGTGTAATTAATATTTTGTAGATAAATCTTGTATATATTTGTGTCCTATGCACTGTTAGGATGTTACAACAGACTGCCTTTAGTAGCCTTTCTGTGGTGTTACTCATGTGGGACAAATGGCACCTGTGGAGATGCAGGCTCTGTTATATTGTGATGAGGGGATAATAATAATTGCTGGCATGGTTTGGATTCATTTCTATCCTGATAGAAGTGGTCTTTTCCAGGAAGACAGTGCCCATCCACAGGGGACGAGGACTCATTGAATGATTTGATGAGTATGAAAATGACATAAGTCATGCGCTATGGCATTTGCCGTCACTCAACCTAATTAAACACCTATGGGAGATTCTGAGCTGATAGCACCCCTTATCCCTCCAGTACCATTCTAGAAACTAGTAGAATCGATGCCAAGGTGCAAAGGTGTGTGATGGCCCAGCACCTTACTAAGATACTTTGTTGTTTTTTTTTTCCCCCTTTGTCACCTGTCTGTACCTGGTTCTGAAAAGCTACTACATCTGCTAACAGACTGTGATTGGCTAAGCTACAACCAGTAAACCTAAATCCACAGAATTCATATCAAAACACCATCCATTTGTTGTTACCAATGCTACCATTACATTGTGATACATTATAATAGCTTACATATGGCTCATATTTCAGTCGAGTCATAGCCATCATGGTCAGTTACTTAAATATGCTGACAAGTGTCCAATCACCCAACAAGCCGAAATACTGACACCCCCCCCAACAAGCCAAAATACTTAACCCCCCCCCCCCCCCCCCCAAACAGGGTCAGTAATGGGCATACGATGCTTGAGACAGGACACTGCTGAAATACTAAGAAAGCCATCATATTCAGTGTTCATACTTTATATGTCCCATTGAGGAACAACAAGGCTAGTGGTAAATCCAAGATGCAACAATTATGCAGTATTAGACTTTGTTGGTCACTGTTATGGTATTGGATCAAGCTGATATTAAGGCCAGAGTTTGTCACTTTAGAAAAGGATTACATGATTTTATAGGCAATAAACTGAGACAATTGTTGCATATTTAGTGAATGTGTGTAACTTGTGAAAGCATGACATTTATAAATGTTTTAAGTTAATATGTAATGTAAATAAAGGATTTCAAGTACAACATCCATGTTCAAAAGAAGTCAAAAGAGGAAAACCACAGGACCCATCTACAATGTCCTCAATCGCTTGGATTATTAAGCAAACAAACACTGCTCCTTGCTGGTACAATGGGTACAAAGAGAAGGCAATCCAGACGATCACCAACATTTACATTGTGTTTATTGAGTTCCAGGAAGTGAGGGCAAGAACATCTACAAATAAACAGTATCTGCTTAGTCCTCTACTTGAGAAAGAGAAACACTGATTGTAAGAACAAAAATAAATATTCTATATTTAAGATATATGTAACTGATTACAGTGAATCTCAAAGATTCAGAAGTCAGTGGAGTTTCATATTCAATGCCACCACGAAGGTCTACAACTCCTATTCTTAAATAATCAGTAAGTACTGAAATATAGGCATAAGTGGAAACTACTAATACATTTTATTCTAAGTAGGGCAATGATATGAAATGGCACATAGAAATACAAACGGGAATCATATCCTTGACAAACAAAAATATACCTTCCCTTTGATGCTTTGTGCATCAGATGAAATCATATGGTTTAATCATTTATATTATTTTTAGTGATTAAGGTGTGAAACCTGAGTAATTTCAAAACTACTGAAAAGTGTCCCCATCTAGGAGTTGCTACCCATCATAGAGCCCGACCGATCGTGGATGTCTGGGTCCCTTTCATCACAATCTGTACGGTTACACATTTTCATCAATTGTCTAGCCATAGTTGTTTGCTCAGCAATCATTTTTGGAAGAACTGACGTACAGCAGGTTAAATAAAAATGCTATTCAAAAGAATACATTAAATCACACATTGAGAAAATAAATCTCAACTTTACCACTTGGCAACATTTAGATACAGCACTATGAAATGCTTTTGGAATAAAAACATTTCAACCATAAGTGGAAATACCTAGGTAAGTTCCTGTTACAACTAAAACCCTGCATGAAATTTACCACATTAAAATGGTGATAACAGTTGTTCAGATATTAACATGGGCTATAAATAAGTTTTTAAATAAATAAATATCATTGATATTTTCTTTTTGGCAGGCCGAAGGGAACTGCTAATAATTCTATGATTGCTGTTTAACAGCATTAACAGCATCACCTGTGATGAAAGGACTAATGATGCTTGTACTCAATTGAGACGTGATTATAGAACAAATGTCTATATTGATAAAACGGAATACAGTGTCCTGAAAACATGGAAAAACATGCATAATGGGACTTCTTTCTTATTCACTAAAATATCAACCTAAGTCAACAAACTGTCATTCCTTTGACGAAACCTTTTGAAAATGCAGCCAAGTAATCGGTCGGACTCTACTCCTAGGGTCAGTGCTGGGGTAAAGTCTAGGAAAATACACCATACTTTTACCCCAGTCTTCAGTTTGAGACCTATGATAGTACCATATCATTCTTTAGTTTGTGTGCACTCTGTGAGGAAAACAAAAACATTGAAACATTCAAATCTAAAATGGTTTCTGACAGGCACCATCACTTATTCTAAAGTTTCTACAGTATCACTGTCCCTACCAGAGGTAGTATCACGTCAATGCCAGTCTTAAGTGTCCATTAAAGAAAAGTATTTGAAAATACAACAGTACAGGAGGCAACTACTGCCAAGAACAGCATCTGGCTTGGACACCATCTTGACAAATACAGCAGAAAAACCTGATGTGTTACGATTATTGGCATTGGGCCTTGGGTGGGGGAAGAGTTCCATAACAGAAATGTTATTTTGTCGTCTTCCTTTGGAACGCCGAGATGAAAGTGTTGGTCCTGCAGACACTGCCTCAGAGGAAAGGCTCCACACCCAGTCCCATGAAGGCATTTGGATCCATGTTGAAGGAGGACTCAAAGGTCTGCTGGGCATTCTGGTGCAACTTCTGGTGGTGTCGCAGGTTGGACTTGCTGGAGAAGCGCTTATCACAGAGAACGCAGGAGAAAGGCTTCTCTTTAGTGTGAATGCGTCTGTGGCAGATGAGCTGGGTAGACACACGGAACGCCTTGCCGCATTCCAGGCACTGGTAGCGCTTGGGCTCTGTATGAATTCGCCTGTGGTTCTTCAGTGCCATCAGGTTGGTGAACTCCTTTTGGCACACTGAACAGAAAAAGGAGCCCGTTTTGTGGCTGTTCTTGTGGTTGAGCAGGGATCCGGCATGCCGATATGAACGCCCACAGTGCTCACACACGTGGCTCTTCTCCTCTTTATCAAACGCCTCACCACTCTCTTGCTGATCTTCCTGGTCAGAGAAGCCTTCATGCATTTGGCTAAACTCTGGATCCATTTTGGAGAGATTTTGGAGCCCCAGTTGTTGGTTAAGTCCAGAGTCCCAATCCAAATTCTGTGACATCTGAATGTCTTGCTGATGACGGGACTGTTCTTGCATGCTATGGTGAACCTCCTGGTGCTGCTCAAAGCTGGCCATGTTGGGGAAGTTCTGCTGGCAAACACTGCAGTAATAAGGTAGACCCTTGCTGTGAACCTCCATGTGGCTCTGCAGGTGTGCAAACTCGCAAAAGGTCTTTCCACAATCAGGGCAGCAGTGACGGGCCATCTGGGAGTGGCTCTGGAGTTCCAGATGGTCAGTGAAGGTTTTCAGGCAGAGACTACAGTGGAGCAGGTCAGCAGAATGAGTCTTTTTATGGTTGAGAAGAGATCCAGCGTGTCTGTAGGAGCGTCCACACTGATCACACCTGCAAAAGAGAAAAGAATGAGACCTACTTACAAGCAGTGAAATAAAAACAGAAGTTCACCATATAATTCACCATGTTCTTTCAGAGTAAAATAAAAGAAACTCAGAACTAGTATTTAACAAGGTCATGCAATATCAAGAAAAGACAATGGTTAGATTTTACAGAAAAACTACAATAAAGCACAGTATCATTGATTATGCTGTATCACTGATACCCTGCCTGTGGTTATCCTCAAAACATAGCTAAAGTGTGTTTATGAACTTAATACTGGTGTGGTTGATTAACATAATTGTATACTGCAAACATACTTCTATTCCTAACAATCGTGGACACAAAGCTTTCTTGGGTTTTATGAGCTCCCTCTTGTGGGGAATCTTAGTTACATAGCTCTGAGTTTTGGGGGGGAAAAATCCCTAAATAAACAAACAAACAAACAAACAAACAAACTCTGCATGAATAATACCAAAATAAGGTAATATTATTAATAGAAGACACAGGAATCAACAAAAAAAAAAGAAAAAAAGACCTAAACCCCCCCAAAACTAGCATGAACATTGATTCACTCACGTGTAACACTTGTCACCTCCATCCTGACTGAGAGGGGAGCCTGATGAGCCATTTCTGTAACAGCGATGTCTCTTAAGTCCAGATTTTCCCTGAAACCTCTTCCCACATGTATGGCAGCTATAATGGGTAACTCCTCTGGCATGGATCTTCTGGTGGTTGTAGAGGATGCTAGAGAGACGGAAAGCTTTGCCACAGGTTGTGCAGACATATTTTTTTTTCTGTGTGTGGATGCGAGTGTGATTACGTAATGCCATGGGATTGGAAAAAGGCTTGGCACAGAAGGAGCAGGTGAAATGGCCGGTTTTGTGCGTGTTCTTATGGTTCAACAGACTGCCTGCATGACGGTAGCTTCGACCACAAATGTTGCACTTAAAAGGCCTTTCCTCTTTTACCACAGATACATCTCCATTGTGGTTATGGTCAGTGCTTGCAGGGGTAGACTCAGGGCCAGGTTCTTTGCTACAGGTGTGGCCTGCAAGTTGCTCAGCAGTGGGAAATACCAGACTGCAATTCTTGCATGTTAAATCCTTTGCCCGTCTCCGACCTCTACCCTTTGCTTTCAATGCTGCATTCTTGCGATTGTGTTTACAAGTATGGTTCAGTAATTGTTTCTTTCCCCGGAATGCCTTTCCACAGTCCTGGCAGCAGTGCTTTTTGACCGAGAAGTGAATGCGTAAATGGTTCTTCATCGCTAACTGGTTGCTGTAGGTATTGTTGCACACGGCACAATAATATTCTCCTGTCTTGTGCGAGTTTTTGTGGTTGACCAGACTCCCAGCGTGCCGATAACTTCGCCCACACTGGTCACAGACAAAGGGCCGTGGGTCATTAGGATCCCCTGAGTGGCTGTCTTTTTCTGGGCTGGACTGTTCACTACCAGGAATGTCTTTTTGCTTGCGGCGTCGGCCGCGTCTTTTTCTGCTGGCACTGACCGCCTGCATCCCACTCACAGAGACACTCCCACTCATCTCCATGAGGGCCTGTATCTGTTTGTTGAGTTCCTCAATCTTGGCCTTGTTTTCCCGATGAACTCTCTGATGGTTCAGCAGTTGTTTGTGGATTTTGAAAGCTTTCCCACATTCTGTGCAACTATGCCTAATAGAGGGGGAAAAAAAAAAGAATATTGAAGATTGAGTTGTGAAATCTATTTACCTATTAAATATATGGTAACATTCATGCAATTATACAAGCCACGGTATCATAGTAAACATTTGGAACTAATCTTTACTTACTTCTTAACATCAAAATGTGTTCTCTGGTGGTTCTTAAGGGCCAACAAGTTGTAAAAGCGCTTCTGACAAACAAAGCAACGGAACACCCCCGTTTTGTGTGACTTCTTGTGATTTAGAAGTGACCCTGCATGTCTGTATGAACGTCCACACTGGTCACATTTGTACAGTCTCGCTCCACTGTCGGGACTCTCCTTAAAATATTCAGGCTCTTGTCCGAGAGCACTGACTATATCTGTTTTTTCATCATACTCCTCGAGATTCTCATCACACTGTCCAGGACAATTATGGCTCTCAAGTTGAGCAACACTGGTACAGACTACACCACATGTCCCACAGATAATACTCTCCCTTTCTTCTTTTGGTTGGTGCCCATTCTGGTTCTGTGTTACATATTCTTCTGGTTGTCCATCCTCTGTATTGCTATGTAAAAGCTGATGGGCTAGTAGGTCCTGTTTTTTTGTGAAACTTTCTCCACAAGTGCTACAGATAATCAGATCACAGTCACCTTGCTGGACCTGACCTGGTTCATCATCTTTCTCAGCCTCAAGGGAGGACATAGAGGAGGGGCCTGATGTTGATGGGGTTCCATGGATTTGAGTGTGACCACGGAGATGGCTCCTGAGCGCCCGCATGCTGGTGTAGTGGTTCCCACACACTGAACACTGATACATCTCTCCATCATCCTCCTCGTCCTCTTCATCGCTATTTTTGCAGTGAAGCTTTTCTTCATCGTCACTCATCATCTGATCATGCATAGTGTCATGAAAGTAAGTAATGTCATCGCCATTGTGTCCCTCAAAAGCCATTTGCTGCCCTGAATCTCCCACAGCATGTTTATAATCTGCAGTCTTAAAGTCCATTTCACAATCCGGACTGATACTGTTTGACTGATACTGCTGATTCAAGAGAGGGCACGTGTGTGACTTGATCCCTGCAATATCAGTAAATGTCTTTCCACAGTCTGCACACATGTGCCTCTCCATGAGGGCTTCATCCTGAGGTAGGTCCATGTGTCTGTCCTCAGAGAACGAACTGTCAAACTGTTCTTGGAACTCTGAGCCATCAAGATCGTTGATATTCTCCTCATCAGAATTCATGTGTACAGAGTCTCCCAAATCCTGAGGAAGGCCCAGAATACCACTTACATCACCTTCATGAGGAAAGCCTCCTTGCTGATTTTCATGTGTCAGGGGCTCTGAGGAAAGCCAGTCACCTTCAGCAGTGGGGATCACCATAGAAGGTCTTCCCTTGTGGATGCGAAGGTGGCTGCGCAGGGCAGCCAGATGTGGGTAATTCTTACGGCAAATAGAGCACTGGAAAATACCTGTCTGATGGGAGCGCTTGTGGTTGATGAGGCTACCTGCATGTCGGTAGCTCTTGCCACAAATGTGACATTTAAAACGGCGGTCTGAGCTACCAGACTGATCTTGTTTATCATCAGTAGCTTGCTCCAAAGGTTCAGGGTTGAGGTTTTCTGAAGGCAGGGCCAGATGCTCTCCCTGAGTATCTAAAAGAGTTGGTTCATCACCAATGGGGTGAGGTACATATATATGACCATTTTCCATTGGTCCCTGGGTTTGGTCATAATCAACAGCCTTATCGAGTAACGGAGGCAATGGTGGAGTGTCACTGGAGGATGGATATGGATTAGAGTCAGGTGACTGATTAATACTATATGAAAAAGGATGGTCCTCTGGTGTGCTAGCAGGGAGCTCAAAGGACACTGAAGAAGAGTTATGCAACATAATGTGATTTTGAAACTCATCATCGTTGGGAAATGCTGACTGACAAAGATGGCAGAAATGGATATTTGTGGCCCCATTCTGCAATACATTTGACACCTGTTCTGACGTAGAGTCTGTGTATGCCTCAGGGGTCAATGGGCTAACCGTGCTGGGATGACCTCTGGTTTTACTGTGGATTCGTTGGTGACTGGTAAGGGCAGCAAGATTGTTGAACTGTTTGAAACAGACCAAACATTCAAATATACCCATCTGATGAGTTTTCTTGTGATTTATCAGGCTTCCATGATGCCTATACGTCTTCTCACACATGTCGCATTTAAACGGCCTGTCCTCATCATCACCAGTGGTGTCATGTTCGGCAGCAGAGCTTGGAATCAGCTCTGACATCAAACCATTGCTGAAGCCATTATCAGGGGCAACATCCAACTCTAAGTCTGATGGCAGTTCTGGGATCATATCGAAATCTTGCTCATCTACTTGCTGTAGTTGCTCGTCATCACAAATGCCTCCAGCCTGATTACGTTTCAGCTCACTGTTCTTGGTTCTTCCCTGAAACTCTCTATTGCGATGCACCTTTTGGTGAGTTGCCAGTTGGGTTGCGAGGCGAAAGCCTTTACCACAGTCCATGCAAGTATACTTCTTTCGTGATGTGTGAATACGCAAATGACTTTTGAGAGCCAATGCGTTGGACAGCTTCCGAGCACATATGTGACACTGGAAAGAGCCAATGTCATGAGTTTTCTTATGATTAGCCAAACTACCAGCATGCCTGTATCCCCGTCCACATTCGTCGCATTTGAATTTCCGATCATCCTCGGACTGATGACAGGTTTCTGTGTGCTCCAAAAGACTTGGCATGTTGGAACATGCTATACCACAGTGCTTGCATAAAAAGCCTTTGGTCTTGCCTGGCTGTTGCATAGCCACAATGGTATAATAGAGTGATGTAAAATATTAACAAGAGCCAGTTTGATTATGAGAAATGGGGGCACCTTTTTTAAAGGTGAGGTCCTTGTCCTCACTTTCATCAAAGGGATGGTGTATGTAAAGTCCATATGCAAAGGTAATTTTTATGAAAGGAGAAATGAATGCATTCTGTTCCATGCCATTGAAAATCTGATGACTGGGCTCATAAGGGTGCACACAGTGGATGGACGCTAGAGAGAGATGAGAGTTAAAAAGGTTAAGGTTTTGCAGAGCACTACTCGAGTGTATTCAAATAACATTTTATAACTTTTTTTTTTTTTTTTAAGTAATAAAAGTTTTACTGATCTTAGCAGGAGTTAGACTGATATTTGGGGATTTCTACTTGCAGGCATTATAGTTCAAAACCTAACTTTTAAAAGTTAAATTAAAGTGAACGCACCAAGCTTCTAACTTTCAGAAGAACATAAATAGCTTGTAATTTAACAGTACTAGCCAGGAACTGAGCCAGAAATGTTCTGTTTGCTACTTAGAAATGGATGTACTGTTCACGGGTCATATTGACTTTGGCCATCTGAGACAGATAGCAATATTTGAATGCTGAACAGTATTTTGGGAACAGTAAATATACACAAAACCACTTCTCATGCCTGGGATGCTCCTACAAGCAGGTGTGTAATCTGGTATAAGTGCAAATAAGACATGGCAGTAATGTAACCTGTGACTTCCCCTGTTTGTTTTATTTTCATTAAAAGGAATTATCAATTAATATTTTATCACTTGGGTTAAAATGACTGAAACATTACACACAGCCTATATAATAAGAAGAGGGGTATAGCAGATGCACCAAAAAAGAGTAAATATGTCCCTTTTCCCATGTTCAATAGAGAAAATGATCCAATCACATATACTTTCATATTGAGAATAAAAGATCCATATTAAGTAAAAATGAAAAGCTGGTCAATTTGACCTAAACAGAACGCAAGGGTTAAGAACATATCTTTCCTTTGGGTGTATTATTTCTAGTCGAGAAGTATTTTTCTCGAGATTTTTACATGTTTTAGGACTCAGATGGTAAGTTGTAGAGACTAAGCCAGCTGGCTAACACAATGGACTACTATTTACACAGTAAACAATTCCCTTGCATGGTAGCTAGCAAGACAAACATAACCTTGTCAGTAAGCTGGCTACCGTCTTAATTTCTAAACGCAACATGATTGAAATACATGTGAATCGGCGATGTTAAAGCCTTTAATGTATGAACTGACCATCTGATCAAATCGAGCTGATAGACTGAACAAGCATCGACACGCATTAGCTAAGCTAATGGATCTAGATAGCTCGCTAGCCAGTTAGCATTTCTAACTAAGATAGCTAGCACCGAAGTTCAAAATAACAACGAACAGTTATCACCGGCTGAACAATGGTATAAAGTACATACACAGGACGTCGCAGATGCTTTCGAATGATTTGTTATTTGCAGGTGCGTTTTATCCATTTGCTTTTTGACTCAGGGCGGCTGTACACGTCCCCGTCCGCACCAATTGTCTTTTCCCACTTCCGGCTGCTGTCGCTGAGAAACAGGAAATGTGCATCAATGAAACAAGGTCCGACGGCGACATTTTCATGAATTACATACATTTAATATAACTATCATTTCCTCTATGATAAAACGATACTTTCTGTACCCTAAATTAACGGACAATATGTTTACCTTATTTTAGATTTTTGTTTATCTGCAAACGGGGACTGTACCCGTAGTCTAACGGGTAGCTTGTTATATTTCTCCTCCCACAGCACAATCCCCATTTTCTAGTCAACTAGTTATCTCCGACTGTGATGTACTTACCATGACGCCAAGTCCAGCAGGCGTTTGCAAACAACAAAGGAGTGTTATTAGCTTTTCCTCGACTGGAATATCACACTTTTTACAGTCCCGTGGATTTGCGGAAATGCTGTAGCTTCTTGCCGACTGGAGCTCACGGTCCTAAAGCCTCTCGGGTACTACAGCACCGCTGACAGCAGTTCACTTCCAATACAGATCGTGTTCTCGGAAACAGCTTCTACGCCTTAATATTGCAGTTACTGGTAAGATTTTGTTCATCATATTGCACACATTCTCACGGGAACTTTAATCATGACACATACAGTGACAGATCGTTTAAAGTACTTAGCTCGTTCAGCGGTCCTAAAGCCAGCCATTTTGTGTCTCACTGGCTGTTATGTGTGGGTTTAAATGCTAATTTAGTGTCTTAAATAATCGTTGCATTGCATTATTAACACTGATCTGCCCAGGCAGCCGTAAGACAATTTCGTCAGGTGTTTCACTGTAGATGCTAAACAACTTCCCTCAGCGAGTGTTTTGTCTAGCTAACTAATTGTCCCTGAGGTCCTAATGCCGGCCATTTTGAGTCGTCTGCTGTACTCTCTACACTCTCTGTTCACTTTAGTACAAACCAGTAAGATAACATGTGCAAACACTGGCATTATGGGATTATTATGTTCTGGCATTCACCTGATAACAAAATATCATTAACTTACAGAATGATGGCCTCCCCTCAGCCAGGCAGTGCACCTACGGCTGAGCAGCATACACCAACTCCTGAGACTGAGCCCAGTGAAGAGAGTGAGAATACAGCTGAGAAACCAACTAAAAGAAGAAACAAAGGGAGACCGTCAAAATCTCAGAACATATTTAAATGCTCAGCCTGCCAGGAAACATTTTCCAGCCCCTCTGCTCTACGGAGCCATAAGCTCTCGGCTCACGGTCAAGACAAGCAGCAGCCATACACCTGTGGGCAATGCAGCAAGACCTTCTCCAGCCATGCTCAACTCTCTAAGCATCAGCGCTCACATTCAGCTGAGCGTCCATTCCAATGCCCTCAGTGCCATAAAGCATACAAGACCCACACTGAGTTGCGCAATCACAGCCGCTCCCACACTGGAGAAAAACCCTTTGTCTGTACTGAATGTGGCAAGGCATTTATGCAGGCCATCTGCCTGCGCATTCACATGACGCAACACAGTGGCGAGAGGCCTCATTCTTGTCCGCACTGCTCTAAGAGCTATCCTACGCTGTCCAAGCTGAAAGTTCACCAGCGCTCCCACACAGGAGAGAAGCCTTATTTCTGTGCAGAATGTGGCAAGAGTTTTGCCGACCCCTCCGTGTACCGCAAGCACCGGCGCAATCACCAAGGTCACCGGCCATATTCCTGCCAACAGTGTGCCAAGACATATACAGAGCTCAAGGATCTGAAGAACCACGAGCGTTCTCATACGGGTGAAAAGCCATACCTTTGCTCGGACTGTGGTAAGGCCTTCTCACGCTCCTCCTCCTTGGCCTGTCACCTGCGTATTCACTCCCAGAGCAAGCCATACCAGTGTGAGCAATGCGGGAAAGGCTTCACTCAGCTCTCTTCCTACCAGTCCCACCTTCGCACACACTCTGGTGAGAAGCCCTTTCTCTGTCCACAGTGTGGCAAGATGTTCTCAGACCCTTCCAGCTTTCGCCGGCACCAGAGGGCACATCAGGGATTTAAGCCCTACCCTTGTGACAAGTGTACCAAGAGATTTCGACAACCAGCTGATTTAGCTGTGCATCAACGTGTGCATTCGGGTCAAAGGCCATACAAATGCCAAAATTGCGACAAGGCCTTCGTTGCATCTTGGGACCTGCGTCGGCACATGCTGGTACACACCGGCCTTCGACCGTTCTCCTGCACCGATTGTGGCAAGTCCTTTGCAGAGCGCTCCAGTCTCAACAAGCACAGGAGGGTGCATTCTGGAGAGCGGCCATTCAAGTGCCAGATGTGTTTCAAGTCATTTGTCATGTCATCTAGTCTGCGCAAGCACGAAAGGACCCATTTACCTGAGAGACCCGTGCGACAAGAACAGGCCCCTGAATCTGAGCAAGTCTTTTCCCAAAACACCAGGCCACAATTCTCTTGTGTTCATTGTGACATGATCATCTTTGGGACATGGGAGGAGGTGCAGGCCCACGCCAGCCTCCATGCAATCTCTCCTCCATCAGATTCCACAAATATTCGCATTGGCCCATTTATTTGCGAGACATGCCAGGCTGAGTTCCCTCAGTTATCTGAACTCCAGGCACATGAGAAGGTACACCCCAAGCCACGGCCACACATATGTGACAGTTGCGGCAAAGGTTTTCTGAACAAAGCTGGATTACGCAAGCATCAGCGCATTCACTCCAACAGCCGCCCACACTGCTGTGCAGTCTGTGGTAAGTCATTCCTCTTTGCCGCTTACCTCCGCAAACATCTGCGTACACACCGTGAGAATCAGTCATCATCTCCCCTGCCACAGACAGACGCAACCCACACACAGCCACTGCCGTCCCCATCGAGTGCATCCTCCCCAATAAAATCGGAGCCCTCTACGATTTCTTTAACTGTGCCTGTCATTGTACCAGCGACAGCGTTCCAGACAATGTCAGGCCATGTGTACATAAACAAAGAAGAGGACATTTGAAATACCAGTGTATTGGACATGATTTGGTTTCTTCCTACCTGGTAGGCATGTGACACGCCTTACAAAGCACCCATGCGTGCAAACAGTCCCAGCTTGGCATGCCATACAAAAAAGGGTGGGTAGTGTTGCCGCCTCACAGGGTCCCAGGTTTGGTGACTGTCATGCCACAAGGTGAATTGACTAAGATACATTGCCCTTAGCTGTGAATGAGTGTGTGAATTTGTGTATTCATGGCACTCTGAGATGGACTGGTGTATTCCCATCTCAAGCCCACTGCAACCCTGATGAGGATAAATCAGTTACTGAAATTGAGCGAGTGAGTGAGCTTACGGAGTAGATCCTTTGAGAAGAACGCAGTTGTGTCAAACACACATACATACAAGTTTCTTGTTAAATCTTGCTGTCCCTTCCACTCTTAACATGTTCTTCAAAGGTTAATAGGATTGTTAAAGGTTCCCGGCTTTATAAAAAGGTTCTGCTATGAACATGTGATAGATCAACTCTCTGCTGCAAGGCTCTATATAGAACATTTAAAATGTTAATTTAAAACAATTTAAGGGTTGTATATTTACCTTTTTACTGAGTGTATGAAACAAGAGAAGTTTTGTATGGTAACATTAAAAAGATGCTGTTTATACATTATTAGTCATTTTATTTCAAAGCCTTCATTATTTAAATGAATTAAATGATTACATGATTACATATAACTGTGTGTATTTGTGTGATTGATCATTGCTGCTACATCAAAGTTTATATCAATCTTTGATATATACGTTTTTGCTCTGAGGTTTCATTTTGTTTCACAGGTTATTGAAAGGGTCAGTATTTTACATATGAGTCAACTTTACACAAATGCATGAATTTATTAGATTATAGCCACTACCTGTATGTGTCAGTTTACCCTCCAGTCAAATGGCAGTTTACTCTGACTATTCTGTATTCAATAAAGTTATCTCAAATAATTTCAACAGTTTCTGTTTGTTTTTTTTGCCATTAACAAAATGAAATTACTCTGACAAGTTGTAAAACTTGTTTTCAAAAATACATTAATATTATTATTTCCTGTAGGACCTAATAGAAAGCGTGACCTAAATTAAGAGTGGTAAACAGTGTGAGTAACAGAAATTTTGATGATGTTAGCAGTTCATCACTCTATATACTGAGTGGCTGAAAATAGTAGCATTGTCAGCATCGCTGAAACAAAAGACTGTACACCTTGTTCTTGCCAGAGATTTTGTCTAGGTAAGTTTATTCTATATTTTAAAATGGTAAACTATTTGATATGAACAAACATATAAGAAATATGAGACTATATAGCTGGAATTTATAAAAGTCAACAAGCATTAACATGCAAGTTTTGTTTTCTTTATTAGCCAACAGAACCTGAACTGCAATGGCAGCAATTGTTACTGGTCTGATCCCCATCCTCCGCACTGCAGTGGACGCCACCACCACCTACAAAGGGCGCACCTTGTGGTTCGGCTTTCTCTGTATTCGCCTTGTGACACTTTTTGTGGCTGAAATGCCTTGGTTTAAATTGGACTCTGACTTCAGTTGCAATATCACCAGGGACAGCGTGTGCACAAAAGCCTGTTTCAACCAGCACTTTGACAAGCCTGTGGTAATGGCTTGGAACTATATCTTCATCCTCCTCATTCTGTCGGTCCTGCTCATGGAGCTTTTCACTACCCACATACACTCAGTTTTTGAGAAGAACTTCGGAGAGAAGCAAGAATCTCTGGGTGAGCTGAAAATTGCAAGTGACCCTGGCAATAACACTGCTGGGATTATGATCTTAGACATGCACAGAAGGAGAAACGCTGTGCTCTTCTACCTGTTCAGCGTTGTGCTGAGGATTTTGGTGGAGTTTTGGTTTGTGTATGTACTGCTTTATTGGAACTTGTCTAAACTAAACCAAGGGGTGTTCATATGTAAGAGTAATGCCATTGGATGTCCAGATCAGGAGTGTTTGGTGAGTGGCAATGCTGAGAAATGCATGTCTATCTATGCTTTAGTGTCCATTTCTGTCCTGGTCATCATCAGCAGTTGTGTGTTCTGTGTCCACTTAATTGGCCACTACCTCTGTAACTGTTGTACCAAAGAATCTTACAGTGTGTAACTTCATTGTTTGCAAAATGTATTTTGGTTTCTCTGAACAAGTGTGGTCTTTCATTCATGTCTTTCTTTGTTCTGTTTAACATTTTTCAGTCCAGTGTTACTGTGTATGAAATTGTTTGAATATCATTGAATTAAAAATAGTTTTGCTGTGTTTTATTGAATTGTGACGTATGGCAATAAAGGGAGTCACAATTTGATCGGTTTTGGCTGTGTTGAGCATGGTGTTTCTGACCTAATGTTTCTGTATTTTTCTTTCTTTTTTTTCTTTTTTCTTTTGGGTTAACAAGGTTGGAACATTGTGACTTAAGAATCATGTAAGTGCACAAGACAAAGAAATTTTTCTCACAGTAGTCACTGAATATGTTTCTTTCATCATTCACTTATTAAAAATCATGGATTATATTGCTACAAAAATTACCGGAATAATTTAGCTAATTTATTATAATTGAGCATATTGAGTCTTGGCCATATCAAGGTCAGAGTTCTGAACTGCAGCATTCTCTCTCCACCAGATGAGGCTCTTTCACCTCACATTCCTTGGTACAGGTGCCCTGATGTACTTCATTTAAAAAACAATTGACAAGAATGTGAAATAAGGATTAAGAATAAAAGGGAGAATATCTTTTAAACTTGCTTAATGTACTATTTCAGATTCTGATTATGTAATACCACTTATCATTATTGTTTGACTTTGAACATGTATTGTGAGCCTGATGCAATGTGTGAGACCCATAATTCATTCTAGCTCTTCCATTTGCTCTCAGAAATGATAGTTCCTGTCTAGTTACCCTTCGGGACCTAGGCAACTGATATGACCACAATGCTGAATATTTCTTTCAGTAAAGAATTATTTCAAATGATTCATTTACATAAAACATCTATATTATATAAACATACATGTATATCAGTTATATTTTAGACAAGACTTGTATGCATGTTTACGTTCAGCAAAAAAAAAAAAAAAAAAAAAATCTACAGACAGAAAATTAAGTAAATTAAGTAAAATTGAGTAAATTAATGCTGGCCAAAATTTCAAAACTGCTGTGATAAATATAATCATGCTTGAGAAATTAAAACAGAATGTCTGAACATGTAAAACCTTTTGTCTGTACTGAATGCAGCAAGATTTCTCTGCCCTCCACTGTCAAATTTGTCTAGGAAAAGCATAAACTTTTGACATATTTTGACCACACCCGTATATATAAACAATAACCGATAACTGATGAGCTACCGACACCTCCTAGGTTAGTGGCCTACCTGCAAATATCACATCCTCTCCGGCCTTCCTCAGTTTCATGTAATGCTTATGATTTAAATTAACACACTGGATTACAAATGATGTAGACATCTCTGCTTCAGGAAATAAAATTTACTCTGTTTTAGTAGCTTTTTGGATTACATTTTGGTATATCTGAGTTCATATATTCCATAGAGAAATTCTCCAGTTGCCTATTTGACTCACTGACCTAGTTTTGACCTAAGCTGAAATTATATAATATAAAATGTATTGAATACTTTATATTATTAAAACAAATGAGTTAATATTAATTTGAATATTGTAAATATGTATTACAAAAGAAGAGACATCTCCACTTCCCTACAGAATTGAGGTCATCCACTGTATAGGAGTGACAGTGGAGACTCATTATGTTGGTGAAATACATACAGGTACTACCATTTTTCCTTCTTACAGGAGGACAGAAAGATAAATCAAGATATGTAACTGAAACACTAATTATGTATGTAACATTTATGGCATTTGGCAAATGTAACACCAGATAACTGTCAAGGGCCATGTTTAAACACCTGTATACTTTCTTGCTTGTGTGAGCAAACATGCCAAGACCTTACCACAAAGTCATGCGGACCATACAATGAAATATTTTACTAAAAATACCACTGTCCATGCCTATCTGTCCCTGGAACCTTCTTGTCAAGTTCCCACTGGATCAGTGGGATCTGGTGTTCATAGAGTCTTGTTCCTTTAAGAAAGTTTGTGACAATTTGAGTGCCGAATTAGACACCATCCATAGTACTGTAGTGTACAGTCATAGTTACTACATATACATATTAAGGCACTGGACAGTGGACTGGATCCACAGGTTGGAGTACTGTTGTGCCACAGAGGGCACTTCCCACTGAGAGACCATACCCATAGGCCCAAGTATCTCTGCTGATCTTGTAGAAGGGGAAGATGCCAAGGACAATTGTTTCTAACCGCAAGGTTAGCAAGGGAAACCAGGGCCATGAACACTGATTGCCTGATTGCTGGAATCGGTGTAGCATTGGCAGAAGCAATAGCAGCATGTACTCAGTCTGTCAGAATGGCCAAAGTCCCATTCCCAACAAGAACACCATCAGTAACCTCCTGCCAATAACCATTGTGCAGGTCCAAGGTGCTACACCAGCATAAGCCAGGAATGGTGTCAAAGACATTGCCCACTTCCTACAGGACTGTATGTGGGACTTC
The DNA here is from genome assembly GCA_037576675.1 of Pangasius sanitwongsei. Taxonomy (NCBI): domain Eukaryota; kingdom Metazoa; phylum Chordata; class Actinopteri; order Siluriformes; family Pangasiidae; genus Pangasius; species Pangasius sanitwongsei. Next base: position 11,496,426 of record CM075014.1, read on the forward strand.
CCCAAACTGTTGTCACTAGCTTGGAAGCACGCAGTTGTCTAGAATATCTTAGGTACCTAGCCCAAACATGTTCCAGCATGGCAGTGCCCCTGTTCACAAATCAAGGTCCATAAAGGCATGGTTTGCCAAGTTTGGTGTGGAAAAACTGGAGTGGCCTGCACAGAGCCCTGACCGCAACCCCACTAAACAACTTCAGTTTAAATTGGATCGCCGACTGCGTGACAGGTCTTCTCACCCAAATTATAAATTTAAACATATTAAAAAATAACTGAGAGCAGGTGGTACTGGGATTAAAAAAACAAAAACAACAGTCCAACACCTCTACACTTCATACAAAGTGATAACGTGCCATTAAAGCAAAATAAAATAAAACCTAAGAAAAAATACCTTTCCCAGTGTCAGTGTGCAGTTGAATGTAGAACTTCATTCGCCTAGTGTTGAAATATTTTCAAACTGACAAACTACATTTAGGCTGCATTTTTTACTGTCTGCCTGCATTTCCTTAGCGACTGCTTCACCATTTTCCCCCTGCACGACTAGTCAATAGCTCCCCATAGTGGTCACTATGTATTAGTGATTGTCACAATCTGAGGAGTGCCATATCTCACAAAGATTGACCTCAAATGTTTCATTACGCCAGTGGCAGACGTGGTAGGAAGTGGTCTCAAAATAATTTGACAGAATCAATCAGCAGCAGCAGACATGTTTTTCCATCCAGATGAAACAAAGCAGTACTTTATGCCTCACCTCAGTTGGTACAACAATAACCACAGGTTCCTTTGGCTCTGATGTTTCAAGCAAGGCTCACAATTTGAGACAATTTGATCAATGTCAGCATTCGTTCTTGGTCAGTAAACCACAGTTTTTGGTTTTCTCTTGTATTTCTCTGTTCTGAGGTGCACCTCATGTATTCTACTGGGCAGATCATGTTGCAGTGACTGTGGAATGACAATCGTATTCTGCGTGAATACCAGTCCATTTACAACATTGAACTAATGACAAACTGATGACATGAACCTTTGGGCCAACCATTATTTGTAAGTCTGGTGACCTGTTTTAAGACTGTGTCTTTTAAAGTTTCAGCTTCAATCTGTTTTGGATTTCATGTCTGGAGGTTTCATCAACATGATTCACATCATGTGATCCACTGTGTTTTGATGCACAAGACAGGGCATCTTCCAAGATGATGTATGCACTGAAGTTTCATAATTAATTATTAGATTCTTGCAGTCATTTCACTCTGATTTTTATTAATGATTACTATTATTGGCTTATTGTTTCTGCCACAAACATTGGCAGGCCGAACACATATATGTACCTGTGGAATTTCTACAGTCTGTACGCTAACCACAAAAATTCTTTTACAAATTGTTTAAGCTTTCTTGTCATTAATAAAACCAAATACCCAACAAATGTTACCTTTCTGAAATCCTCAAAGTATTGACTATCTACATGTGAAGAAAAAAATGATTTTATTATATTCTAAAAAAGCATGGCTTACCCTTTTGTCAAGACTGACTGAAAACCATTTTTGATGACATGACTGGGACACAAGTTATTATTGGTTTAGACCTTCACTTTCATTCTCAATGACACCTTGAATATGTTATTTATTTGTAGCATAATTATTCATGACATCAGTAAATCAAATTTCAGTAACAGGACTTCTTCTCCAAATTCATCATCAACACATTCACATGCACAACACACAACACATTCACAACACATGAACACAATAGACTAAGTAAAATTGACTACAGATTAAGATGTTATGTAATTTATAGATGTTATATAAAATAAATAATTTCTAATTAATTATAATTAAATAAATTTTAAATCTAAACTAATTTCTAGCAAGGAGTAGCAGTAGGTAGTAGTAGCAGTAGTAGCAGTAGCTCTATGTAATGTTCTATATTACCCAGTCTAACTTATTCCCCTGCTTATTAAGATTTTTAATAAAAACACCATTTAATGCACATAAAATCCAAAACTGTATGCTTTACCACAGTTGGATGCATTCATGAATTTATTATCACTGAATTTATTTCATTATACTTCGTTTGTTACAGCAACCTTGTATAGGTCTACATACATGCATCATAAATATGTGTGATATTAGTCATGTCAATTTTATAACCTAAAAAAAAAAAAAAAACTAGCCAAAGCATAGGTCCTATATAAAGATTATTATTCTGCTCAAGAAGTTTATTGCTGACCACCCCCTAATGTCACATGAATTATGTTATTTCAATTAAGTCAATATTTCAATTTATTACTATTTTGCTCTGAGGTGACATGTTTTAGAGGTTATTGAAAAGGTCAGTCTTTTTGGCCATTCACAAAGTTAAATTACTTTTATAAATTATTGTCAAGTTGTAAAACATGCTGCTTGTGTTAAAAATACACAACTATTATTACAGTTTCTTGTAAGACCTAATAAATAGTATGACCTAAATTGAATGTGGTAGAACAGTGTGTGTAACAGAAATTTTGATGATGTTAGCAGTTCAACACTCTATATACTGAGTGGTTGAAAATAGTAGCATTGTCAGCATTGCTGAAACAAAAGACAGTCCAATCGTTCTTGCCGGATATTTTCTCTTGGTAAGTAAATACTTTACTTTCTAAAAACTATAAATGTATATTTTACAGTTAATTACACATTGTCTAAAATGAACATAAACATGAGACTACGTAGCTGTAATGTATAGAACAAAAGACTGATGCAATGAACAGTTATTATATATTTAACAATACATACAGCAAAAATCAGTCTATTACAATTTCTTTTTTCCCCAGCTTTGATCCTTTGCAAATATTTGTTTTCTCTATTAGCTAGAAGAACTTTAACCCGAACTGCAATGGCAGCAATTGTTACTGGTCTGATCCCCATCCTCCGCACTGCAGTGGACGCCACCACCACCTACAAAGGGCGCACCTTGTGGTTCGGCTTTCTCTGTATTCGCCTTGTGACACTTTTTGTGGCTGAAATGCCTTGGTTTAAATTGGACTCTGACTTCAGTTGCAATATCACCAGGGACAGCGTGTGCACAAAAGCCTGTTTCAACCAGCACTTTGACAAGCCTGTGGTAATGGCTTGGAACTATATCTTCATCCTCCTCATTCTGTCGGTCCTGCTCATGGAGCTTTTCACTTCCCACGTACAATCGGTTTTCCAGAAGAAGAGGTCTAGAGAGAAGAATGGAGTGGAACTTGAATCTCTGGGTGAGCTGAAAAACGCAGGTGACCCCAATAACACAGCTGGGAGAATGATCCTAGACATGCATGGAAGCAGAAACGCTGTGCTCTTCTACCTGTTCAGTGTTATGCTGAGGATTTTGGTGGAGTTTTGGTTTGTGTATGTACTGCTTTATTGGAACTTGTCTAAACTAAACCAAGGGGTGTTCATATGTAAGAGTAGTGTCCAAGGATGCCCAGATCAGGAGTGTTTGGTAAGGTCTGTGGCAGAGAAATGCATGTCTATCTATGCTTTAGTGTCCATTTCTGCCCTGGTCATCATCAGCAATTGTGTGTTCTGTGTCTACTTCATTGGCCACTACCTCTGTAACTGTTGTACCAAAGGACCCCACAATGTGGAAGTTCATGGTTTTCAAAGTAGGCTTTAGTTTCTCTTAACAACTGTGGTTTTCCATTCATGTCTTTCTTTTTGTCTTTGTTAAACATTTTCAATCCAGTGTTAATTTTGTGTAAAAGCTTTTGAATAGCATTGTTGAATTTTGCTGTCTTTTACTGCGTTGTGAAATGTGTGGAAATAAATGGTGTTACACTGTAATCAGTTTTGGCTATGTTGACCATGGTGTTTGTAACCCAAGCACTTTTCTTGCTTACTTTTTTTTTTTTCGACAAAGTGTCAAAGACAACGACAAAGTGATTGTTCTCCTATTGCAGACATGCACATTATTTTATTTTGTCTTGATTCAGGTGTGTAATTTACAGTGATCTACCATGCACTAAATAATTTTCTTGCATCATTCTCTTATTAACAATCATGGAGTATATTGCTATAAATAATTACTGGAATGATTTAGCTAATTTATGGTAATTGAGCATATTAAGTCTCTGTCATAACAAGGTCAGTTGCAGAAGTCCGTATTGCAGCATTCTCTCTCCACCAGATCAGGCACATCCTCCTCACATTCCTTGGTACTGGCACATCGACGCACTTCACCAACTAAAACAAGTTACAAGAATGTGAAATATGGTTAAAAAAAAAAAAATTATGATTAAAAAATACAAAGAATGTCATAAACTTCCTTAATATTTTATGGTTTTTACTGGTTGTATTCAGATATTAAAAATCACTTATTATTATTGTTTAAACGTACATGCTGGTTCACGGAATGCGAGCCTGATGCACTGTGTGAGACCCATACTGCATTCTAGGTCCTCCATTTGCTCACAGGTAGTATGGTTCCTCTCAATACTCTGGCAGTAGTTACACTTCAGGGCCTGAGCAACTGATATGACCACAGTGTTGAATATTTCTTTTTAGAAACAACTGTTTCAATTTCAAATGTTTAGTAAATATATATTTAAATCATCCATAGTTCATTTTAATAACATTTCAGTTATTTTTTTGGTCAATTTATTTTTATATTACAGCAAAAAAGAAAAGAAAAGAAAGCATTAGGTATGAAAATGATTAAAATCGATAAACTCACCAGAGAGAACAGCAACAAAAACAAATAGGACTGAAACTCGAGGTCCCATTGTTCAGTTGTAAAAATGACTGAGTAAATGATGAATACTGGCCAAAGATCTAAATCATTACAATAATTTAGCAAATTGCTGTTATAAATATAAGCATGTTTAAGATATTAAATAGAATGAAAAATGGAGCAAGATTTCTCTAACCTATTCAGTCCAGTTTGTCCAGGAAAAGCAAAAGTATAAAAGTTATTTTGACCACACCTGTATATATACAACATCTGATAACTGATGAGCTACGAACATCTCCCACATTAGCGGGCTACCCACGAGTATCACATATCCTCTCTGGCCTTCCTCAGTTTCATGTAATGCTCAAGATTAATATTAACATGTTAGATTACAAATCATGTAGAAATCTCAGCTTCAGGAAATAATACTTTCTGTTTTAGTATGTTTTAAATTATTGCTTGTGGATTATATTTTGGTCTATCTAAGTTCATATATATCACAGAGAAATTCTCCACTTGCCTATTTGACTCATTAACCTAACTTTAACCTAAGCTGACTTTGTACAATTCATAAATATATTAAACATTTTATATTATCAAAACAAAAAAGTTCATGATCAACAAAATAATCATGAATAAGTCTTAAAAAGAATAGAGCTGTCCACCTCCCTACAGGATTGAGGTCATCCATTGTGTAGGTGTGAAAATAGAGACTCATTATTTTGGTGAAATACATACAGGTGCTTCTATTTTTCCTCCTTACTGGAAAACAGGAAGATAAGCAATTACATGCAACAGATACTTCTATAACATCTTTAGGCCTAAAGAAATAAGGGTTTGGTCAAATACTGGAAAATTTCAAACAATAACTTCAGACAAGAAAAACATTCCAACAAAAGGTTCCATTAAAATAAATAACATGACTCTGTTATTTGAATTTATTATTTATTAACGTCAAAAAATTCTACATACGAGAATCACAAGAAAATAATGTACAGGAGCCAATAATAAATTTGGGTTACAAAAATGAAGTACCACTGCCAATATGTACACAAATCAATACTGATGTGTTACAAAATGAACTGTCAGTATGCAAAATACAGAAAGCTTGTAGCTGATGTCCTTCCTGCGCTCCACTCTGGTTTAATAGTTGAAAGACATGGAGTAATCCACGGAAACCCAGTTATACAGACACATCGAAAGGATGGTACCACATATCTGTTGAGACAGGGGTCAATAGGTGATATTAATTCTCTTAGATTTAAATAGAAGGGTTTTTTTTTTTTTTGTTGTTGGAAAAATCCCATTTATAATAGTAGGGCAGTTCCCAATCAAAACCGCACACAAAAATTCCACAAAATATTGCACAATGCACTACACAGCCAACATATGCAATGTACCTTGCCAATACTCCACATTGAAATCACTGTTAGGATTTAGGAGATACAGCAATGTTAATCCATGAAGGCATCCAAACATATATATTTATTTAATTACAAATATATTTATTTAATTGAGTGCTTCCTAATTATAATCCCTTTCTCAAATCGTAGTATCACAGTGAGTTGTTATTAATTGCTAGAATATCACTACTAAAATGATATTTACCACCGTACGATGGTAGCTGCTACAAAGAGTTTGGTTTGTGACTATATGAATAACAGTATGCTGTTTATAGAGGAGAAACTGTTGTTTAAAAAATGTACAGTTGCTCTATTATTCTGGTATGTTATGCTTCAATGAAGCATCATCCACTGTGATATTACTGCATTAGTCTGAATAACACAGTTCCGCTTGACAACACTACATCCACTCTGAGACCTGGAAAGTTGACCATGGCTGCCATATGAGTTTCTTGGGCGGCAACATCTATAGGTGCGCTTAAGACAACAGAATGTGACAAGACACAGCCACTGGAGACACTACAACACAAAGCGCAGGAGAAATTGCAAATACTGCAAATAATAAAACAATAATGTGCACTCATTCTGTCATGCATTCTGTCCATGCAAAAGTGCAGTATGTTTTGTGTAACTATAATAACTTCAGTATCATGTTACATATTGAGAATCTGGAGAGAGCCAAGCTTTTGTAAGAATGCATGGTAAAAAAAAAAAAGACACTTTCCATTTGGCAGTTAACTCTCACCTCTACAAGTGCTAGAGCAAGTGCCACTCCAAAAATGATCATTAGATGCCCATCAAGCCAATCTTTAATAATTTTGCTGCAGTTCTAATGAGAGGGAAAAAAAATCAAATGGGATCAAAAAGCACTACTAGTCACATTCATATGGGCAGCATATTAGGAAGCAGCATATTTAGACATATTTAAGGACTTAGTACATGATATTTTTCACAAGTTTGATGTCTGATCACATGACAGTCACAACAACTTAAATCTAGTGCTGTGCTTTTAAACGTAATATTGTTAGGTCAAGCACAGCAGTGAACCAGCCACTAAGTAATTTTACCTGCTACCATTAAGTACTAGTCTTTCATTTCAAAGGATTTAAATCTCTGTTAACAATCAAAGAAAAGCAGGTTAACGCTATAACATTATGCGGTACCTGTTCATACACCTCACATGTGTAATTTGAGGGGAGTGGACAGGGGCAGACGTTTGAGCTTTGAAAAAGGGCATTAACTGTGGTATTTATGTACAGACAGGAGCACGGGGGGTCAGCCCAGTCATTTTTCCCATTCCAGCCACAGCACTGGGCCTTAGTAGACAAAACTTCAGGTTACATTAATAGTTTGAGTCTTGAATATATGCAATCAAACTACTTAAGAGACAAGAGATACTTATAGTCATGACAGTACAGATATACAATGATATTGCTAGTTGTTTTATGCTTTGTTGTGGGTGACTTCTCAACTTGGGCCTTACCTCACGTTGAATGTATTCTAGAGATGTTTGAAAATATTGTAGACTTGAATCATTCTTCCCAAATGATTTAATAATCTCAATGACATGACCTTCCAGAGAATTCTCAAACTAGTAAGAGAAAATGAAAAAGGATTTTTGGTTAACCTTTGCTTATCAAAATTGTACAACTAGCATGTGCGTTACTTGAAATTAATTATTCATGGGTAATAAAGGCACCAGCCATTTAGATACTGTAAAAACCCCCCTTTAACAGTCAAAAAAAAAAAAACGTGACAGGATGTCACAGGGTGTGTGCTCTCTTCATGCTTGACTTACCGCACTTCTCTGTGTGAAGAACAGAACTGTGCCAATTATCTGAGCTGCAAGAAGCACGGTGAGCAGGATAAAATACTGCAGAAAAACACAGGCCAGTTTAGTCCTGAATTTCATTTCAACAAAGCAGATTAACACATTGTATTGATTGAACCTTCAATATTAACCTTCTAGGCTGCGTACCTGATGTATAATTTGCATTTAAATATCAAGCAAGATGGACATTTTTAAATCATGAATTATTGTTAATAAACTCACAACTGCCAGCATGCATCTGATCTCCTTCAGAGCACCGAGGCTCCCAAAGAAGCCCAATAACATGGTGACAGAGCCACTGATGAACAGCAGAACGGTGAAGAGAGACTTGGATAGGTAGGGAGGGTCGGGTACTGTGAAAATGCACATTACATACTGTGAAAATGCACATTACATCTTATGACATCTGAGATAAGTTAATGCTAAAGATTAATCTTACCATAACAACAAGTATCATACAGTTCAATATCAGTAATCAGGGCTATGTCTAATAATTGTTAAAGAGAATAATTGACCATATTTAAGGATTACAATTTGTATTTGTTTGTAGTTTTCTGCTCTAAAGGAGAGACAACAGAAAGGAAAAGAGGGAAATGTATTAGACTGCTAATGATCCCATTACTTCTTATTATTAACATGTGGAAAGCCAGAATTTTAATACTCACTTAGAAAACTTGACTCTGAAAATATTATCCAGAGTCCCATGCCCAAGAGGGACAACCCCAACAACTATAAGGGAAAATACATATTATATACATAAGATGACGAACATTTACCTTCACATAATAATGATTGAAATTACAGTTGATACCAATTAACATTTGGAGTACCAACTAATATTCAGCCTCAAAAGCACTTTTACACAGTTGATGAAGGAATTTTCTTTTCATAAAATTCTTGAAACTTTGTGTAGTATGCTGCAATTTCTACTGTTTCTACATTTATTATGGGAGTACATTGCTGTTTTCTTTGCAGACATTGTAGCCATATACAATAAATACATTTAGTCTTTTTTTCAGAAAAGTAAAAGGATTATAAATACAAACATTAAGCATGTAAAACATAGTTCATATTTATTTTCACACTTCAGATATGGTGTCTGTTTTAAGCTTTTAACTATATCATAAATATAAATAGCAATTATTCATATACAACTTACAAAACAGATAAGGTTGAAGAGGAACAAGAAGTACTTGGTGACACTGAGGCAGCACTCAGATGCCATATCTGCAAAGAAATGTTGTCACTTGTCAGTAACGCAAAAGTGGTGCAGTTCAGCTGAAACAGAAATCAGTCAGTATTTTCTGAACATGATTCCGGAGACTGCTTGTTTTAAAACTTAGAAATTGAATGCCTTAAAATAACAGGATGTTCAGAGTCATGCTGATGATATGGCCTGTTGATTTTCTGAAATATTCATCATTCATTTACATTTTACTGTGTATGGCTGATGGTTTTCATGCTAGAGCAGTGTAAAACAGCCCACACCCATGCTTGACATGAAAGGGCCAAACAAAGGTAAAAGACCTGGAGCTATCTCGCATTACTCTGCCTGGGTGAAGGAAATAGAGCCTATCATCTTTCACAGTCAGAGCTTTAACTATTCATGCACAGGCAAAGACGTGGATAAATAACATTACCATGATTATGGCATGATGAAGATACAAAAACACTGTATTATACAAAAAACCTCACACATTTTGAAATATCAACAGATGATTAAATAGTTAATCTCTCTCTCTCTCTCTCTCTCTCTCTCTCTCTCTCTCTCTCTTAGTTACAACCAAAATCAGTAGATAATCAACCTGATATATAGGCATTCAAATAGATTATCAGTAGTATCATATCCATACATTAGTACAGCTTTGAAACACTGATTGATATCACTAGATACAGCACTTAAAATGGGTAATAAATAACTATGACTTACCTCATGTATATATATTTTCCCAGTCAAAAGGATAACACAGTGTCTGAGTGAAATATGACAACCTTGTATGAGACCATGTAGAAGATATTTTGCATACAGTTCTGCATTGTAGAGTGACTTTGTAGTCCTGGGCTGCATGCAAAGCATCTGTGCTGTGACTGGTTTGTGAACAGTCAGTTTCATAAATAAAATATAACCCTCTGCCATCTTCAAAGAAAGAAGGGAAAGCTGGAAGGTGGATGTTTATGTGTACCATGTTTCCACTATTGTACTTCATGGTAACTATGTTTATTACCTTTACCCATGATACTGTTATGGTTTTCCTACAATGTTTTATAATAACTATCAGGGCATTAACTATCAGGATATTATATTAAATTGACACTGAATATGTATTCAGCAAATTAGTTTTTTTGTCATACACTACATGTACTATAAATGACTATAATTACAATAAAGCCTAGTTTTCCATATGTGCAAACGAAGAAAAAGAAACAAGGGCTTTAAAGGGTGATAACGTCTGGATATGTATACTGAGATGATGTACTATATGTTATAAACAGTACTGTAGCAAGTATTGTAATGCATTTCAGCTGTTATAGTGCAATGAAATTAGAAGCGCAAGTGTAGGTAGAGTTAAAGTAAAACACGACTTACACAGAACCACACCTTGCACGCAAAAAATCATTTCCAGTTCCAAAAACAATCTTTTCCAAATCCAATTCCAATTTTTGTTCATTTTTTTTAAAGGATTCGATCAACTTAATTCTTTTTTTCTCCGAGCCTTCTGAGTCACCATTTTTTGGTATCACCCTGATATTGATTTTGGGTATCAGATTGGTGCCATCTCTAATTTTTTTTTGAAAAGATAATATAACAGTGATACTGTCATTTTAGAAGTATCAGTGAAATTTCAGTGAAACAATGTGTACTGTGCAAGTTCAGACAAATGTCTATCTTTTATATATCATGTTGTGCTTAGTTTGTTCACACATAGTAGTCTGTTTAAACACCCACTCTGTCTGATGTGATGCCCCTATGTTCAAATATCATCTGTGTTACCGGCCACTGGCTCATCTAACCTAATCACTGGTGTGTGGGTGTAGGTGCGTGGAGTGCGTGTAGGGGCAGCTAAATCTCATCTCAAATACTTGACAGACAAAATTAGCAAGTCTGTAATTAGAAAGCGATATTTTACCCTGTAATTAGAAAGTGATATTAAAATATGTATACCTCTACCCCCCACCACTACCGGTTCTCCTAAACATTTACATTTACAAGGCCTGGTTTTCAGTGTCGTCTCACTAGAGTCAGGTAGAGGAGCATGATACAAGATGTGTCTGATAGACCAGAACAAAGATGTATTTTTAGAGTGTGGGAATTAAATAAACCCCCTAGCTGAGCTGATGTCACTGTCCTTGTCTCATGTTTAAGGGCAACCCCCAAGTTTTTGTAGAATACATTAGTAATGGAACATTACTTTTGATTAAGATCACAAATGATCAAGATAAAAACATAATACAGCTTAAGATCATGTCTCTATTACATCTGCCAGAATTTGCTGAAGATGCTCTTTAAGAACATGAGCTGGCTGAGGTAGGTTTTAGTAGACCAATTTGCAAGGTATAGGCGTAAGCTTCGGTATTGCCATAATTATGATTTGTATTTTTACCTAATATTTAATAAATTATCTTGTGCTTTTCTGCAATATGTCTGATATACTGCACTGTCTTAAAGTGTACACAAAAATTGATATAAAACAGTGTTTCTCGACCAGGGATCCTCAGCCCCCTTGTGATCCTTGGTATAATTACAGCGAGTCAGTGGGATCGTTTCTAAAAATGTTTAAATATTTTTACAATTTTAATTTTTTTTAAAAAATATTTCAAAATATACTTTAAATATATTTTTAGATTTCATTAAATTTCAGAAAAGCCACAGATTACTTTTTTTTTTTTTTTTTTAATTAACCTACATGCTTAGTCATGCGCATTGACAACTCTCACTAATGTAGCTTAGCTTGCTCATTCTGGAGTGACCTATGTTCACTGTGTCATTATTAATACAAGGTTTGCATTGTATCAGACGCTGATGGGTTAAATAAACAAATAATAATTCAGAGTGATAATAAAATTAAGTGTAAAGTGTGAACATTTTACTGTTCGCTGCAAAAACAGGCTGCAAAAACTTCAGTTTCAAGTTTGACATTAATGGGTAAAATGAAATGTGTATGTCATTGTGTAATCTGAAATGTCAATATCAATTTACAAAAATGCCAGTACAGTATATACATATTATTTGGGGGTCCATGAGGATCAGTCAAAATACACTAGGGATCCACGCCTAAAAAAAAGGTTGCAAACCACCACATAAAAGACCTGAAGGCAGCTGCCAGAAATAAACTGAGCAACTAAAGCATGCTACACAAGAAGACCATATTGAGAATTGGACATTTTTTGTCTGCAAACCTTTCATTATTCATCACCACCCTTTCTATTTCTCCTTTTCTCTCCCTCTTCTTCCTTCTTGGCCAGGTCGTCATTGTAAATGAGAACTGGTTCTCAACTGACTTACCTGGTTAAATAAAGGTTATTATTATTCTTATTGCTTCTTCCTCTCTCCATTTCATACGTATACAGGTAAGCTGGAGACATACAGTTTTTTCTCACATCAGTCCTGAATTCCTGGTTCAGTGCTCAGAACTGTTATGTAGATACATGAATGTATTTCTTAAATTATTTGTTATTTATTTATTTATTTATTTTTTTGAAAAAATTAATCTTAATAAGTTACTGCCTTCCATTTTTTTCTTTTACAATGCCATTATTATTTTGAACACAAGAACTGAGTACACCTTATAGACAGTAGTAATGGTAGACTCATTTTTTTGTTTGCCAAAAAGAAAAAAAACTATGGTAACCATGGTTCTGCAACCATGTTAAATTTTGTAAGAGACTTTTCAGAGCACACATTAGTTATTAGTCATATATTAACATATTCTGTTAATAATGATCTGGGTCTGAGCTTTACAGATTTATCAGTGTCTAAGGTAACTACTCCAGGACTGTAGGATGATGTCAAATATCAGATTGCATGCATTGAAAAAACATCTGCCATCAAACGTCAGTATCACATGTCTCCAAACATCAGTGGCACATGATGTGGAAAATTATCGTTTGTCATCAAACATCAATATCAGCCTTGATCAAACAACATCTTTTGACAGTGTGGGAAAATGTCACTTGTTTTACACTACGCACACCGTCTCTCATTATTTATCACTTATTTTGATTGTTTCAATTTTGATGTTTTGGAGCTTTACTCATGCAGCCACTTTTACACATGAGCACAACAGTAACATGACAGCACCCATGTCATGTATAGTAAATTAAACACTCTTGACATTTATAGAATGAAACACCAGCTCTATTTTCTCTCATTTACCTGCTCTTGATTTCAGTTTGTGCCTGGCACATGATGACAATGTTTTAAGGAAGTGCAGAGATAATTACGCACCAGATGAATCACAGATATGCAAGGAAAGTACAAATGATGAAATGTGAGCTTACAAAAGGTTAAAATTGAAGCTCCCATGAGGAGAGAGATGATGAAAAAGGCCTTACGAAGCCCCTTATACAGTACTGCTGAAGCTCCGTGCTGTATAATTAGTGGCCTGTAATTAGGTGGAGTGTTCTAGGGCCCCTTTGCTAATGGATTGTAGGGGGCAGTAGGTGCAGCAATTATACCTGGGGCAAGGCATAGCCATTAAGGACAGCATCATGGAATGAAATGGATTTCAGTTGCTCTGCATGAGGACAGTATGAGTGTGTCAGGTGGAGGTGGGAGGAAACAGGCTCAGTGGTGTCTGTTACAGTGCACACTCATATGTTTACAAAATATTATCAAACCCTGCTTTATTTAGTTGTTGCTGTACATGAGAACAAGATGTGGATTTTTACCCAACTATTAAATTTATCCAACTATCTCTTTTTTTATCTAGTCTTCAATCTATCCAAACGTCTTTTTCATCTCATAATACATGGGTTTTACTATATAATTATATTTAAAGCTGATTTTCATTATTGTTTTTAGAGCTCTTTAAGTTTTGCAATATTATAAATGTGAGCTAGATCTCTCATTGTGTATTCCTCTGTCTGAGTTATCATGCTCTCTCTCACTCTTCCGCTATTTACCGCTCCCTTTCTCTGCGTGTGAGATTAATTTTGTCACATCACTCCCCCTCCACCCTCACGCCGTGGACTCTGTAATAACACTGCCAATTAAGATAAATGAAATCCAAACTAATAGAGGTTCATTATGGTAATGTGGTACATGTCCCAGGGTATATAAAAGACAGACATTCACTACCCCAGACTCATACATGCAAAAGCACAATCACATCACAAGTACATTTACTCATGTACTACCTATTTGCCTTGATATAAATTACATACATAATTTAAAAAGTTAATTAAAGGTGAGATTCACTCTCACCTGTCTTGCATCAAGGATTTTAACTGTGACATTTTTTATTGACTGGAAGTAGAGCTTTCTTTTAAAAGGTAAGTATGGTTTGAATTGTCTTATTATTTTTATTATATTACAAGTAATAGATTTTTAAAATATTGCTGACTTTGTCAAATTTTATACAAGGTGCCTGCATAAAACTGCTTTTGCCGTTGACTTTTAATTTAGTTGCTGATTAATGATTAATGATTATTAATAGTGATGTGCAAGTTAATGTAGACTAAGCAAAAGAAATGGATGAAAAAAAACATATGTTGTAAACCTTACATTGTAAATACTAGTGCTGTAATTTTTGGCACTTTTCTATTCTTTCAAAACATCCTGAATTCTTGTTGAATTGAGAATAAATCTCATTACTTCTTCATTACTGGAATCTTGTATAGTATACTTAGTAAAAAAAAAAACACTTAGAACTGATCATTTAAATCGATTTATACTGATGGTTTATTGATGTTTACTATGTACCTATCTGACATTTAGTTTAGCATGAAGTTGAAATACTTATATACATGTATGAAATAAAAATATTCCAATATTTCAATTTTTAATTACAATGAAATAGCTGTAGTTTGAAAATAAGCTCTGATCCCCTGACTCACTGCTATATTTCCTTCTGCAGATGCAGATGAGCTATCTGCTGTTTTGTGTCTCTTTCTGTGTCCTGTCCCCTCAACTGTCAAGGACCCATGGGATGACCCTTAGGGTACATTTTTAAATCTAAACATTTTCATTAAGAATCTTTAGTGTAAACAAATTCTACAGACATAAAGATTACAAATCTTTGTGCTTGTGTGTATATACATTTTAGGGTCTAGAGAAAAGAGGATGGACACTGAATAGTGCTGGATATCTACTTGGACCTTGTAAGTGATCATACAGACTGTGATGCAGTTTTTTTTTTGTATGTACATTAATACATTGGTTATTACTTTGTTAACTAGCACTTGATTTGCCTAAATCACCACATCCAGATGCACACAGAACTCTTACTGTACGACATGGAGCCAGTGTGGGCAAGCGGGACAGCACTGAGGACTCCATCCTGCCAACACATCAGCCTTCATATAGTGAGAACCAGTCTTTCATGTACATTTGCATAATGAACACAGACAACTACGAATTATATGAGATCAGTGTGAGGAACTATTCTTTAATTTGAAATATGCTTTAGTACTGAAATGTTAAAAAACTCTGTCGCTTGATTACAAGTCTTGTAATTATGCAGATACTTTCTAAATTCTTGGAAAAAGAGTGTTCAGTTAAGAATTCCTAGCTTCCTAAAAGGCTTCTATCTGGAAACCTCTCTGATAGGGAAACACTCAGTTGTAGGGTTCTACACAGAACCCCAAATGGACAGCCAAAAACCTTGAAGAGCTTTACATTTTACCTTTTCCCCTTTAAGAATGTATTTTTTGCCATTATTGCACTGTGTGGTCTTCTTTTTAGGATCTGTTACAGATGAGTCATATCTGCATGCACTCATGGAATTATTCATGTATCTACGCATGAAAGGTTAGACTGCTTTTGTAACTGTTTTGTCTTGAAACATACACTTTGTATGCCCCTCTTCCTCTGTGTTTTGGCTTATTTGTTTTTGACCATGCTGCCTCTCTATTTCAGATGATAAAAGCATTGAAGACTTGATCAGCGCTACATTTACTGATGACCTGACACGATAGAAGAAAAGGCCTTAGTTAACCATTTGCACTGGGCCAACACTTCTCTCATCATATTCATTTTACTTCTCTCATCATAAATTATAAAGTCTTTTGTATGACTCTCACCTTATATAATTCACAGCAGGTATTTAAATTACATTAAACATGAAATGCAAATGAAGCTCTTGAGCTCTTTTACTCTTTCTTTATTAATGGAACTCTAATAATAACCAGAGTAGAAGGTGCCGGTTATATGTTAGAAGTCAACTCTCATTACCCATATCCACTTGTTTTCTTACATCTACCTTAGAATGAATGCAGTTAATGCAAAGTTGTTCTCATCTCTAACCTGATAGCACATCAGTCTGTCTGCATACAAAATATGTCAACAGAAGAAAAAAAAAAATATAATAATGCCAGAATATTGGTATGGTATATGATACATTACATATACATTTAACACATAGTGGACCTATGTATAGCTACGGTTTGGCAGCATGAAACCATGGAACCTTTCTTAATTACATAAAATCTGTCTTAATTAAATAAAATTATGTAATTACATAGTGCACAGAAGTGGATATATGTATAGATGACGTTTTGCAACATAACACCATGGAACTTGTCTTAATTAAATGAAACCTGTCTTAAATACATAAAATTATCCTCAGCTTGGAGTATTTGATCTGAAATGACACATGGTTTGGATGCCGAGGAGATGTCTTTTGATGTATGAAGAGTATCTTTATGAGAAACTGTGCTTATTTTAAAAAGGGGAACAGAGTTTGCATGCTTGACTAATACAGCGTAAAATCATGGTTTAGAACTGGATGGTTTAAGCAATCGCCAAATTAGCAAATGCTTTTTTTTAGGTTCATGCCATTGCTTAGACTAGATAGTTCAGCAGCATTGTTCTAATCAAATTAAATATTAAAATAGCCATGTACATTTAATTGATTTAAGTGCTCCACCATGTAAAAACATTCTGTACATTTATCTACTTACATTAATTAATTAATCTTATATTGCATGCTTAGTTGCCACTATTTGGTACAATGTTGGTACAGCCAGTAAGTGTACTTAGGTGTATTTAAGTGTACTAAATATGCTACCTTTTTACTTCTACATTTAATTTAATAATAAATACATGCCACCTGCTCAACTTGCTGTTGGCTCACTGTACTGGAATCGGTGTAAATCATGTCAACCCTTTTTGGGATTTGACCAAAGAATACATCCATATTTTTAAAATTTACATTTATAGAATTTACATTTACAAACACTGTGCAAAAATATACAAATACATCAGCATTAACTAACTGGGCTCTTGATTATCTTAGCACTCCATATTAATGTTTGGGTGACTGATTTGGTTTCCTGCTCTTTTAGCTATTCTCTCTGTATTACAAATGTTTGTTTGTGCAATGATTGTGCAGTGGATCTGTGTGCCTTTTTTTGCATTGTCATTACTGCATAAAAGTGATTAAAAGTATTTTTTGTCAGCGGTCCTCACTGGCCTTAGGTTCTTATTTCCATATGACAGTATTAACGGCCTCCATAAAAACATTAGGCAGTAGGTAGTCACTAGGTAAAATCTAATCAGCAAAATATCTGCTGAAACTGGCATTATAGAACAAGAAAACATCTAACTCTGCTGAGATCATGCAGAACTGAAACTTGAGAACCCTGATCTATGTGGATGCCCAGAGACACATTAGGCCACTTGGTGGCGGTATTTGTATTCTAGGTTTTGGTGTATATGATGTAATTTTTTTTTTCCTATGTGAAATCGACTGCACACTTTTTGTGTGCTGATTCCCTTCATGGTCATTAACTTAGCAATTTTCCTCAGCACATATTTAAAAATTCCACCACAGGCCACTTGTAATAACTGTTAAGAAAAATCACACGACTACCTTGTAGACAAGTATTTACATGAAATGAAGACATAGACAAGTCGCATTTCACAAACAATCCACATGTTCTCTGCTGCCCTCTAGTTATACAAGAGGGAGAATTCAAGGTTCTCTGAAGCCAGGTGTTGACTATAAGATGGATGTGATTCATTCGTACAGTTCTGCATATATCAGCTGTAGATGCAGCCTTGGATGAAGAAAAATAGCATCAGTCAGACAAAAGCAAAATTGCCTAAACATCAGTTTGTCTGCCAGCATACTGTTTTTTTTTTTCATAGTATGTGTCTACACAGGTTTGTAAAAAAACCTAAAAAAAAAAAAAAAGCAATTTTGTTATTTGTAGCTACAAATATATTATTATTTGTAGTTACAAATGTACAAATGTAATAAATGTAATAAAATATGCTGTGCAGCTAATATGTGCAATGTCCTGTATTGCCCAGTGTATTGACTGTACTCTCCTGTGCTGTTTTACACTTGTCTTACACTGTTAAGCATTTCAAACCAATATTTCGTCTCACTGTTTATTTGTATGGAAGCAAGAAAACTACTTGACAACTTGAAACAGACTTATCTGTATTGATTATGACTAGATAGATATTAGTCTTACATTGTTAATTAGCTTACATTACCACACACTATTGATTCGCTATGGATTTAAGGGCAAATGATAATTAAATCATTTTTTACTTGGTACCTGGATCATGTGAAGATACTGTTATGAATCTGCACCATGTTCCATAACCAAAACAGAATAAAAACATTTTCTTCTAAAGCCAGGGTGCTGTGTTGTGATAAACTTATGTCATTCTATTCTCAATAATACTAGTGAAAGTATTCATTCGATGTATTCTTTCTCATGCCACTGTTTTAAATTAGTTGCACGTTCCTGGAGTAAGATTAATAATCAATTCTGTAACTTTCTCTATTGAAATTGTTCAGGATTTCCTTTATTATTATTCATGTGTCTTGAAATCAGTCTGGCAGAGGGTTGCCAGATAATCCATGCCATATGGTGAAGCTCAAACCACTGTCAATGTGCTATGGGTTATTCAGCACGAATGAGCAAACACTGCTGTAGCCTTTAGGAGTGAGGCTGTGATGAAGAATAAAGGATGTAGGCATATGTGGGCAGATGGGAAGGGGCAGATGCTGTCCTTGTGAGGATGGCTGCCCAATACCTAGTGCGATCTGCCTCTGTAAAATGATCAAGGAGCTTCCAGCAAAACAGCTGAGCTCATCAAAGTTTCTGCCATAAGGAGTTCAAATACTAAAAAATTTCAATCCTTCGCTTATTAGAAGGAGGAATGACATTTCTCTCCTTTGTAGAAGGCATTTTCAAAGCTGGAGCCATTATGGATTCCGTACAATCAGATGCTGGAAAAGGTTGCCTGATAATCACTGAATATACACAGACCGAGCCTCCCTATTCGATTGAAGATCCAAGCAGGCTAAAAGGATGCGATATTGTGTATGTCGTAAATGACATAATGATGCTCTGTTATGACAGGAAAATAAATACTGTAGACACACATAAGTGTTTTTATGTCTAATGTTATCTGTAATCTAATGACATAAATAATGATAGGCTTTACCAGGTTTCTTGTCATAATTATCACTGTGCTGGTAATAATTAACAGTCCTAATTAGGAAGTAATGATTTGTAGGCAAAATACATAAGAACATTAATGATTTGATCCTGAAACAGACATGCTACTCATTTCCTTCATGGCAGACTCTCATCAGCACCACCATACATTAAAAAACTATGGTGTTAATTCTCATTATGTGCTTCGCTTGGCCTTCCTGTGATTGAAATTACCATATACAGATTATTTGTCCATTTCTTGGATTAGGTTTGGCCTTGTCTGTCCTGCTTTATTCTCTGATTTTGCATTAATGCCTGTTTGGTCATTTTTGACTGTAGTTGGAAATCCTTCCAACCTATGTTTGCACAGTGACTTAAAGAAGGCCAGTCAGATGATATGTCACCTGTGGCCCAAAGGTTGTTATGTAGGGTCTGGACTCTGATAAGAAAGCCTGGTGTAAATGAGCATTTACGTGCTCAGCAGGACACAGCCCTTTTTAATGCCACAGCTACTGAGCATTTGAAAGAGTCTGAAAGCATTTTATAAATGAGGGCCCTGGTCCACTGATAAAAACATGATATACTTTGATTTAGAAGGTGCTGACAAGCATAATGAGACTCAAATGCTGAAGCCACTAACAGACATGTACATAGTGGAATTTGAAATTACCACAGGCATAAAAACACATCCCAAGGTAGACATGCAGACAGATTAATAGATAGATAGATAGATAGATAGATAGATAGATAGATAGATAGATAGAGATCCATCAGAAAGTATTGGAACGGCAAGGCCAATTCATTTGTTTTTGCTATACATGTAAGTTTGAGCTCAAAAGATGAATTTGAGACAATAGATCAAAATTTCAGCTTTAATTTCCAGATATTTACATCTAGATGTGTTAAACAACTTTTCTTTGAAACCACCCATTTTTCAAGCAATCAAAAAATATTGGAATATGTGACTGACAGGTGTATCTTGTTACCCAGCTGTGCCCTGTTAGATCGGTTATTTAAACTATTAATAGCTCTGAATTTCTAATCTTGGTTTGAGCCCTGAGTTTTGGCTGTGAAGACTGCATTTGTTATTAAAAAGGATAAACCAACACAAAGACCAGATAGATATCTATGGGAGAAAAGCAAACAATTTTCAAGCTGAAAAAAGAGGCAAAATCGATCAGAGCCATTGCACAAGCATTGGGCATAGCCAATATAACAATTTGGAATGTCCTGAAAAAGAAAAACAGCCACTAGTGTAGTAACAATCAAACAGGTCAGCCAAAGAAACAACTGAAGATGACTGAAACATTTGCATCACTAATAACCTCCACAGGGCAGGGGTGAATGTATGACAATCCACTGGTCGAAGAAGACTTTGAGAACAGAAATATAGAGGCCATACCACAAGATGCAAACCACCCATCAGCAGTAAAAATTGGAAGGCTACAAAAAAATACAGAGATGAGCCGCAAAATTTCTGGAACCAAGATTAACTAAGATTAACAAAGTGTGGAGAAAGAAAGGATCTGTTGATCCAAAACATACAAGCTCAAAGGGTAAGCATGGTGGAGGTAGTGTCATGGCTTGGGCTTGCATAGCTGCTTCTGTAACAGGCTCACTAATCTTTATGCATGGTGTCATTCATGATGGTAGCAGCAGAATGAATTCAGAAGTCAGAATGAATTCAGAAGTCAAGCATTCTGTCTGCCAATTTACAGAGAAATGCATCCAATTTAACTGCGAGGACCTTCATCATGCAGTAAGCCAATCATCAGGGCAACAAAGTGTAAGGTTTTAGACTGGACAAGTCAATCACCAGACCTTAACCCAACTGATCATGGATTTCAACTCCTGAAGAGGACACAGAAAGGAGACATACCCCAAAACAAACAACAACTGAAAGAAGCTGCAGTGCAAACCTGGAAAAGCATCACAAAAGAAGAATGCAATAGTTTGGTGATGTCAGTGGGTCGCTGGCTTGATGCAGTTATAGCAAGCAAGCAATATGCAACTAAATATTAAGTGTTATTTACTTTAAATTACTTTAAGCGTATCTGTTCTAATACTTTTTTTCACCTACAAACTGGGTGCTCTGCCACCAAAGGTGCCATGTTCTAAGTTGTTTAAAACATCTAGATGTAAATATCAGGAAAATAAAGCTGAAATTCTGACCTATCATGTCATATTCATCTTTTGATCTCAAACGTCTTCAGTGTATAGCAAAAACAAAATAATTGCTCTTGCTGTTCCAATATTTTCAGAGGGGACTGTAGATAGATAGATAGATAGATAGATAGATAGATAGATAGATAGAATTATCTAGCTCTATTTACATACAGTGGATATAAAAAGTCCACCCACTCCTGTTAAAATGGCAAGGTTTTGTGACAAAAAAAAAGAAACCAAAATAAATAATTTCAGAACTTTTCCCACCCTCAATGTGAAATTACGACATATACAAATTAAGTGAAAAACAATCAGAAATATTTTATGGAAAAATAGGGAAAATAAAAAAGTTACAATAACCTTGTTGCTTAAGTGTGCACATCCTTTTATAATTGGGGATGAGGCTGTGTTCAGAATGAACCAATCACATTCAATCTCATGTTCAAATTATTATCATATTATCAATTTTCAATTATTAGCAAATAATTATCATACAGCTGTCATCAATGAAATGATTCTGATAAACCCCAAATAAAGGTGGCTAAAAATTAGGGTGGCTAGACCATTTCTCACAAAAAAAAAAAAAAAAATCCAAGCCTCACAAACCCACATGGCAAAATGTGTTATGGTCTGATGAGACCAAATCCAAAAGACATAATAATTCCATAATTCCGAAAGGTATGTTGAGTGCAAAAAAAGCACATCACCAAATGAACACCATACCCACGTTGAAGCATGATGGTGGCAGCATCATGCTTTAGGGATACTTTTCATCAGCCAGAACTAGGGCAGAAGGGAATCATGAATAGCTACAAAGACCAGTTGATTTTAGTGCAAACAATCAGATGTCTGCTAATAAGCTGAAGAAGAAAAGGAATTTCACTTTTCCACATGACAGTGAACGAAGGCATACATTCAATTCAACAAAGGAATGGCTTAACAGTAAATGGCAAAAGAAGATCAAAGTTTTTGAATGACCTACGTAGAGCCCAGACCTAAATCCAACTAAAATCTGTGGGCTGACCTGAAGCAGGCTGTGCACAGGAGATGCTCTCACAATGTGACGAATCTAGAATGTTTTTGCAAGAAAGAGTGGGAAAATATTGCCAAGTCAAGATGTTCCTTGCTGATAGACTCTTACCGAAAAAGACAGAGTGATGTAATGAAATCAAAAGGTGCTTCAACAAATATTCGTTTAATGGTGTGCACACTTATGCACCTAGGTTATTGTAAGTTTTTTATTTTTCTTTTTTCCCTATAAATGTTTCTGACTGTTTTTCACTTTATGTGTATAATTTGCAATTGCACATTAAAGGTGAGGAAAGATCAGACATGATTTATCTTAGTGTCATTCTTTTACCTCCTGCCTTTTTAATAGGGGTGTGTAGACTTTTTTATATCCATTGTTCTTAATTTATCCTTAGAGAGATCTGAGATCCTCTGCCAGGCATAGACTCTACTCAAATTAATTAAACCTGTGATCCTGATTAAAGGCCAGGACAAAATGGATCCAAAATCCCATGGGGAATCTTCAGACCATAGCAAAATGTCCAATGAGAAACTTACAGGAGGTAGGAGACAGTGTTATATTTCTGCAAGATCTGGTTCAGGCTCATACTGCAGAGATATTTGTTTTATTTGTTATTCATATCTAGTACTTCTACAGAATATTTGACCAATACAATATTAATACAATAATACAAAATAATTATTAATTACAATGATTAAAAAACACATTATTCTACCTATGCAGCAGACAGCTGGCCTTCACAGTAAATATTTTTTTAGATTATATAGTATCAGCAAAACACTAAATATATTGTAATGACAGTACCTCAAGAATCTACATTCATTTCAAGACACAACACACATTATTGATAAAAGCTTTGGCAGGCTGTTTCTTCCTCCCTTCAGTGGTTTTCAGTAAAAGAATATATATTTCAGTGGACAACTCAGTGAGATTACAACCCTCTAACAACTGTTAAAAATGTTACAGTGGGCACCCAAGTGGTGCAACAGAAAAGAGTGGCGAGATCTCAGTGTGATGAGGGATGGCATTATGGAAATTTAGCTAGTGGGTGGAAAATGGCAGGACCAAATTGGGTAAGAAAATGGGGAAAAATGAACAATGTTACAGTGGTTCAATCCTAATCAAGGGGTATTATCTTTATGGAGTTTGACGTTTCCAAGCAGGTTTCCTCTGGGTTCTCCGGTTTTCTTCTGCCACCTAAAAACATCCTATTAGGTGGATTGATTATGCTATGCTATATTGATAAAAAGTACTGTACGTATACACCTGACCAATCACACCCATATGTGCTTGTTGAACATCCCATTATAGATTTAATTCCCCTTTGCTGTTATAATAACCTCCAATCTTCTGGGAAGGTTTTCTAGATATTGTGGCTGTGTGCCCATTGAGCCACAAAAGCATTAGCGAGGTTAGACACTGATGCTGACCAAGAAGGCTTACGCGCAGTTTGCTTTCCAGATCATCCCAAAAGAGTTCAGTGGATCTGAGATCATGGCTCTGTGCAGGCCACTCAATATCCTCCACACCAACCTGTGCAAACTATGTTTTTATGGACCTCACATTGTGCACAGGGACATTCTGTTGCTGGAACAGGTTTGGCCCCTTAGTTCCAGGAATGGGGAATTCTTAACGCTACAGCATAAAAAGACATTCTAGACAATTGTGTGCTTCAAAATTTGTGGCCCATTCCTTGCACTTGCATCGATATGAGGTAAGTAATGTTGAACCTGAAGAAAACAGGCACAGAGATAATGCTTCAAGATCTACACAAGACACATCCATATATTACACTCACTATCCATAGCTTCTTTATCTGCCTAATAAATACATGTAATTAACAAGACCATATGTTTTTTTTTGTTTTAAAAAAGGTTCTCACATGATGCTGAGATACATGAGTTCAAAATAATTTGATATACTTTCATATTTTCTTATATCCATGTGCACACACATTATAAAACAAAAACTTTAAATGTAATACTTTTAAACATTGTTCTAAACGTTGTTCTGTTTCAGAGGTCTACTGTATCTGACTTCATGTCATTAATCGATTAATTGACAGATCACAGTTTCTCAGTTTCTCAGACTTTCGAAACAGTGAACAGATAATGAACAAGTATGAAAGAATAAAGAACAAATATCGAATAAATCCACTTTCACTGAAGAAGTCGTGATGTTAGGGCTGTTTCCCAAAAGCACCATAAAGAGTCTACAGCCCCTGCTGAAAAAAACAATAAAAACCATCACAGAAATTCTAACGGTTTCCATTACAAATATCATTACAATCCATCAGCTAACCATTAAAATCCATTACCATTACTTGTCCTTAATGGTAACCACTAGACATAACATGTCACCAATAGAAGGCAACAAATTTCCAGTAGAGACCCACGGGGACCATTATAGTTCCCATTAAAACCAATACAATTTGCATTATTACTAATAAAAACCATTACAAATTCTATGAAGATTTCTATTGTTTTTTTTTGTGAGTTTTTTTTTTCAGCAGGGGTGTAATGCAATCCTATAAATTTTGTAAGGTGATGGTTTTGGGAAAGCTCAGCCCTTCATCACACAGCTTGGAGTGGAAACGGCTGCTCAAAGTTCCTATATAAACACAAGCAGGAGGCTTGAACAGTGTGTGAGGAGGAGATGATGCTGTGAGCTCTGCCCTTCACTCACTTCACTTTCTTACGGATCCTGAAGACTTGGGTAGGCTACTTTCCTTCAGAGTGTTTCCACATTAACAAATGAAGTTAATTAAAGTTAGTCTGTGTCCCTGAGTCACCTGAAAACTGAGTCACCTGTAGACTTCCAGTAGAGTTTTAACATTCAGATTCATGTCTGTCTTTGAAAAAAAAAAATGTTTTGAATGAAATTTCTCCGTCATTCTTTGCACAGATGAGCACCCACCATTGCACAGAAGTTTCTACTTTGCACAGATGTCCACCCCCGCCGCCAGCATGGACGCGGACGCGTACCCGTCTCCAGTTAACGGCGGCTCGCACACCGACGCTCCAGAAGTGGGGAAGCCCCGGGATCCCTTCGCCGGTCCGCTCGAGTCAGTCGCGCCCTGGAACTACACGTTTATTGCGTGCTTGATGTTTGCAGTGACTTCCCTCTCGCTGGCAGAAAACTCCACAGTCATGCTGGTAACATACAAATTTAAACAGCTGAGGCAGCCCCTGAATTACATTATTGTCAACTTATCTGTGGCTGACTTCTGCTTGTCGCTGGTCGGAGGCACAATCAGTTTCCTGACCAACGCGCGCGGTTACTTCTTCCTGGGCAGGTGGGCGTGCGTCCTAGAGGGATTCGCCGTGACTTTTTTCGGTGAGTCTCAATTCCAGCGCTGTTATGGTGCTGAAGTAACGTGTGCATGCACTGGACTTTTCGCATGTGCTCAGAGGTTGTCGTTCTCCAGCACCTGGAGGATCTTTCTTAGAGGAAAGATCTGAGAAGTTGAATACACTGAAGGAAGGTTGACTTGAGACAAAGATCTAACACTCTTGAGTCTAATAAACAGAGCTTTACTGAGTTAAAAGTAATTTATAACAAGGAAGTTTGTCCTGGTAAATTTAGTCAAAATAGTCAACTTAAGTTTTAATGAACTCCTTCAGCTTTTGGCCCTTTGATTCTCCGGCTTGTTGCTCTGGGGAAACCATTAAAGATTCTCAGAAAAATGGTATTAAACTGTACATTTCTTCTCATTGGTGTGGTATTCTCTTTAGTGTGCATCTATTACATGGTAATGTGAATGTAGCGTACCTTTTAAATGATTAAAGGTACATATTTAGACCTTAAGGACGACTCTTTTACCTTTAATTAGCTTTTGGAGCAATATGTTAACAGTATTCTACATGCACCTTTCCAAATTAAAGTTACACCTTTCCAAACTAAAGGTACAAAAGATGTAGGGTTGCATCCTAGTAACAAGGAAAAGTACAGTTAAGGACCCTTTTTCTGAGAGTGTAGATTCCTACAACAGAGGGTTTTCACTTACTAAGGTTCCAGATAGAACCCCTTTAGAAATGTAGAACCCTTGATCATCCAAAGAACCCTTGAGGAACCATTGAAGAACCATTTTTTGTGTTGGCAAAATTAAATCAGATATATCTTTCTCTTTGGCTTGTATGTATAGTAATATTATCCTCCTGCCATCATAGGTTAAACCTGTTCTCATGAAAGCATTTTGAACAAACAAAGTGAAGGTGAAGTGACTTTTGGCCAAGTATGGTGACCCATCCAAGTGCACGCACACAGTAGTGAACACACACACACCATGAACACACACGCGGAGCAGTAGTTGATTTCATTCTATTTCGTAAGAATGAAGTTAAAAGGTATGAATGCTAATCCTTCCCTTAAATTTGACTTTTTGCATAATTATGTAGCTCAGGTTAATGTCTAAAGCCTTCTTTTCTATATACAGTATGACTTCCAAGACAGTGTAAAATGTAACAAACTTTTTGCCTCGTAGGCATCGTGGCTCTCTGGTCTCTGGCAATCCTGGCTTTTGAGCGTTTCTTTGTGATCTGTCGCCCATTGGAAAATGTCCGTTTGGGAGTCAAACATGCAGCACTGGGTCTTCTGTTCGTCTGGACTTTCTCCTTCACTTGTACTATTCCTCCTGTGTTTGGCTGGAACAGCTACACAGTCAGCAAGATTGGCACTACTTGTGAACCCAACTGGTGACTCTCCCCTCCCTACTTATTATGAGCATAAATGAAATTTATGAAATGATTTTACACTCTCAGACTGATAAACTGACTGATCAAAATAGCAAACAGAAGTTGTGTTTTCTTACCTTTCCACTGAAAGTCACTGTAATTCTTCATAATCAATCCACAGAAAAAAACCTCATGTTTCTTAAAGCTCAAAGCCTTAGGCAGAGTTTTTATCAGTTGACGATAAAAACTCAAAATAACCATATATTTTTAATTTAGCAGCTTTGAAAGGTGTTCTTCAGTGTTAACACTAATTTGCCTTCATTATGTTGAAGGTTAGTTATGTAGATGACTAATATTGATGTTTGTATCAGCTGAACATTCTGTCTATGATGCAGTTATGGCTTGTTGGTCTATAGCAAGGGCACTGATAAGAAATAATGTTTACATGACATTTTAATAATCCCTTCAGACATTTAGCATGTATGAGCTGTTTGTCACTTTATTTCTCATTTTTAAATGAAAAAAAGAGAGAGCTATACCTTCCAAAGAGCTACAGTTGTCAGACTGGCATGGTTCAATATCTGAAACCTGTGTACTGTTGATCTTGAAATGCTATATCAGATGTGAAAATGAGCAGAGTTCTGAGTCTTTGCTTTCTTTATTAAGGTACTCAAGAGACTACAAGGACCATACTTACATAATCACCTTCTTTGTCACCTGCTTTATCCTTCCACTTGGAGTAATCATTGTCTCCTATGGCAAACTCATGCAGAAACTCAGAAAGGTGGGTTCTTTTGATTGGAACATTTTTACAGTTTTAATTATAACACACTACAAGAGTACACCCCTATAAAAATATTTAATAATGGGATATGCTCTTCCAGGTATCCAATGCTCATGGGAAACTAGGTAATGCTCGGAAACCGGACCGGGCCGTGGCGCGAATGGTCATTGTAATGATAATTGCCTATATGGTTGGCTGGACACCTTATGCAGCATTCTCCATCATCGTCACAGCCTATCCAACCATCCATATTGACCCTCGCCTTGCAGCAGCACCAGCCTTCTTCGCTAAGACCGCAGCTGTGTACAATCCGGTCATTTATGTGTTTATGAACAAGCAGGTATGCCTTCACATGGCTTTATTGCCATGTACTTCTGTTTGCCCACTGTCTGTGCTTATGTACACATAATGGTTGTGAGTAAAAGGTGTAGCACTAAAGGTTTAGCAAAAAATTGGAAGGATAGAGCAGGTGACAAAGAAGGTGATTACATAAGTGTGGTCCTTGTAGTCTTTCAAGCAGGACTCTAAATGAATCTCAAAATCACAAAGTGATGTAAGAAAAAGTTTTTTTAATTAAAATAAGTTAACCATGCTTAAATGTTTCAATGCAAATATGTTCAATATATCTTAATATACACCCTCTTTATTAGAAACACCTATGCAGTATACACTCACCATCCACTTTATTAGGAACACCTGAACACCTGCACATTCATACTGGTATCTAATCAGCCAATCATGTGGCAGCAGTGCAATGCATAAAATTATGCACATACAGGTCAAGAGCTTCAGTTAATGTTCACATCAAACATCAAAATGAAGAAAAAGGGTGATGTCTGTGACTTCAATTGTCCACCCAAACTGGTCAGTTGAAGACTGGAAAAAACTGTCCAGTTCAGGTGAGTCTGTGCCCATGATAGCCTCAGGTTCTTGTTTTTGGCTGACAGGAGCGGAATCTGATGTGTTCTTCTGCTGTTGTAGCCCACCCACCTCAAGGTTCGATTGAGTTTTATGCATGCTGACATGCTTTTCTGCTCACCACGGTTGTAAAGAGTAATTATATGAGGTCGTAAAGAGTATTATATCCTTCCTCGCAGCTAAAACCGATCTGGCCATTTTCCTCTGATCTCTCTTATCAACAATGCAATTCCACCAACAGAACTTTCACTTACTCAATGTTTTTTTTTTTTTTGCACCATTCTGTGTAAAATCTAGAGACGGTTGTGTGTGAAATCCCAGGAGGTTTATGAAATACTCAAATCAGTCCATCTGGTACCAATATCCATGCCACAATCAAAGACACAGAGATCACACTTTTTCTTCATTCTGTTTGACATGAACATTAACTGAAGCGCTTGACCTGTATCTGCATGATTTTTTGCATTGCGCTGCTGCCACATGATTGGCTGATTAGACAACTGCAAAAATGTGCAGGTGTACAGGTGTTCCTATTAAGCTGGATGGTGTGTATATATATACATACATATATATACACATATATGTATATGCGTATATATGTATATATATATAAGTTGGAATCAGGCTTATGGCTAAAAGATTCTTATGGATTTTTTTCTCAGCTGTTCACTTCACCTTTTTCCATTCAGCCGAGAATTCTCAATGGCTTAACCCATTGACTGGGTTATGTTAATAATTCATCATTTTTTAAAATATAGATGCATGCTTAGAAAGACCAAGTTGGGGAAGTCTCAGTGGTGATGGATTTTCATGTGATTTATTCTAGGCATGTTCAGCTCCTATAGGCCCTCATCTGAGAGCACTAAAATTGTAAATATGACTGGAATCATAAAAGCTACAACCTAAACTTGGGTGGTCTTACTTGGCTATCCCTTACTTTTTTTCTTGATATCAGACCACCAGTACACTATATGGACTTTTTATATTTGATCAACAGCTTGTTACTATGGATGGAGCTACATGTAACCATAACCATCATGTAACCATCAGTTCCTACCTCATTAATGCTCTTGTGGCTGAATGGGCACAAATTCCTACAGCCACGTTCCAAAATCTAGTGGAAAGCCTTCCCAAAAGAGTAGTGATTGATCTTCAAAAAGCACATATGGGTATGCTGGTTGGGTGTCCGCATATTTTTCATGTATGTGATCATATATACTATATGACTTCACAAATTTTAAAACATCTGTGAAGTCATATATACTATATAACTTCACAGATGTTTTAAAATAAAAAAATTTAACTGGGCTATTATGTGACATACAGTTGGTTGAGTAATACAGGAAAGAGAGAAAAATGGTAAATAATCATAGATCATTTAACTGCTAAGTTATTATTTCTTCCTTTAGTTTGTAGATAATCATGACAAGCTGGGTGACATATGTTCAGGAATATCTGAAAAGGGGATACCATTTTAATGATCCGGGATTTATCATTTCCAGCTGGTTCACCAGGAACCCCAAGAAAATATGAACAAGTAGTGCAAATGACACATATTCATCCACAACCTTTTCTTCTTTAATTAAGACCTGAGTTCTTTTGTTCTTACTCTGGCCATGGCCTGCCTGGTGACCTTTTCCTTACTGCCTTTGTAATTAGGTATATTTCAAGTTGTTTATATTATGTACACATGTTTCTAGGTTGTTTCCTAACAAACAAGCCTCCTTGATGCGAGGAATCAATGCTAATTCATTCCTCATGCCTTTTCTCTTTTCTCAGTTCAGGAAGTGCCTGATTCAGATGTTTAAAGGCAATGGCATCAGCACTGACTCGTCCCATTTGAACCCAACTTCAGACAAAGGGCCCATCACACAAACAGAAAGTTACTTGGGAGAGATGTCATCCATTGCTGCCTGTGTGCCCATGACCATGCACAACCTGGAGAAGACTGATGAGAACGATGAGGACGAAGAGCAGAACCAGAATGAAAATGGAGGCTCCACACAACTTCCTCTGTCAGAAAGCAGAGTGTGCTCACTATAGAGCAACCCTGCCCAAGTGAAATGACCTATAGCCTATTGCCTATCTACTCAGACAGCTGGGAAAACAGCACAGCTGAGCCATGCATATAGAGGATGTAGATCATTCTACATATGTATACTGTGTTAATCTCTGCTGCTGTGTATTCCTTTGTGCTGTGTAATTCTGAAGAATATTTAAGTGTTTGTGCTCATTTGCCAGTCTTGCATAGTGTTGTTGCAGATGTGGTGTTGTCCTATGAAACTCTGCTGATGAATGAAAATGAACTAAATGTATGCATTTTTGCTTGAGTTGTCTTTAGTTTATTCACGTTTTCATGGCCCCTGGTAATCTCAAGTCTTATTCCATAATTGTGACATTTAGTAAGTCATTGCATTTCTTGCAAAAAAATGAAATCACATGTACTTTGCCACTGTAATCCAGCCATTGTAATATTATTTGACAAACTGTTTGAAGACTTGATTAGGACTTAATAAATTTAAAAATACCACATAACACATGATTCTTGACCTTTACTTCTATAATGCAATGAAAGGGCAGGTTTGGACATTATGAATCTAGTTTGTTGAAACAAGTAAGTATGATCCCCTGGAAAATTAAGTTCTTAATTAGTTTGTTTAAATTGACTGATTAAATATAAAATTTCAGAGAATAAATGTGTGTACAATTTTAATCCATATACTAGAAAGTAACTAATTAATAATTGGATGAACCAGTGTTATAGTTCCAGTGGTGCTGGGTAATGTTCACACACTGCATTATAAAATAATCTATGATAAAATCTAAAAATAAACTTGTTTGTTTTCATAGTTATCTTTTCATAGGTATCAATTCAACATCAAAATCAGTGGCTCTAAGAGAAAATGAAAATCTTTCTAGAAAGATTTTGGAAAGTAATATGAGTGGATTTGCTTAGAAAGATGAACACCACAGGACATATTAGTTTTATGTTATGTGAAGAGCCACTGCACCTACCTTAATCATGACATACTCAAAATATATTATCTCACTTTTTCAGAATGACAAGATGTCCAGTAATGCTTGATAATGCACAAGAGGCAATGCTAACATAACCACTGCAACTTCCTTTTTGTCATGGTTTGCCCATCTTTATCTGAAAGTCATTCTGTTTGAATTGCCGAAACATAAACTATATGGCCAAAAGTTTGTGGACACCTGATCATCACACCCATATGTGCTTTTAGAACTGCTGTAATAATAACTTCCATTCTTCTGGGAAGGCTTTCCACTAGATTTTGGAGTGTGGCTGTGGGGATTTGCCCATTCAGCCACAAGAGTATTAGTGAGATCAGGCACTGATGTCAGATGAGAAGGCCTGGGACGCAGTCTGTGATCCAGTTCATCCCAAAGGTATTAATGGGGTTGAGGTCAGGGCTCTGTTCAGGACACTTCAACCTTGGTAAACCGTGTCTTTATGGAGCTCGCTTTGTGAACAGTTCCACTGTCAAGCTGGAACAGGTTTCGACTAGGGCTCTTAGTACCAGTGAAACAATACCTGAATGCTACAGCATACAAAGACATTCTATACAACTGTATGCTTCCAACCTTGTGGCAACAGTTTGAGGAAGTCCCAAGTATGGGTATTATGGTCAGGTGTCCACATACTTTTGGCCATATAGTGTAAGTCTTTACAAGAATAAAGTTGGACAAAAATAATTGCATGTCTCATTTCTGTCCTCAAACTTGGTTATGCCTCCATTCTCCTTAATAACATCACAAATCCTGTAAAATAAAGATTCCAGCAGTGTTTTGAGACAGTTCCTGTCAATTTTGGCCAACTCTTTCAGTAACACACTGAGTGTGTTACTAGTAAGATCTGCAATCTTACAAGTTTGAGTTTCAGTGATGTTACAGGCCAAAGTCTACAAAAGGCAAGCTCTGACCAACAAATGATCATTTGTTTTTATGCTAAGCTACATTCATGCACAACCTATTGTGATTGTGAGTTTGTTCTCTCATTTGCTGAAATTGGGATAACATGAAAACATGGACTTTTTCTGGGCTGACATTTATGTCCACCTGCTTCAATAACAAATATATTTGTACACATGTCTTGTTAAATATAACATATTGTAACAGTTTGTACTAGCTAATGGCCAACAAGCTAACTAGCTCATGCACAGACTGACAGGCCACATCTGCTGCTAGCAGTTAAGTGAATGGCATTCGGTTTTGATATGCAGTATATAAATATTCCAATGCCAGCAACATCATTTGTAACAGTAACGGCACAAAACAGAGTGAAACAGCAGGTAATATTAAAGGTGATGTGTACAACAACTAAGTTTATGTAGCACCTTTCTCATACTCAAGGCCATTTAATAAATCATGAGGCAAGTGTACTTAATGCTGTTACTGATATGGGGACAGGAAATGCCATTATGCAGAAAATCTGCTGCGCAGAAATGATCTAAAACAAATCAACTGGGTATCAACAGTGGTGGGGTGGCACTCTGGTGCAGTGGGTAGTGTTGGTGTCTCATAGCTCCAGGGTCTCTGCTTCAATTCTGAGCTTGGGTTACTGTCTGTGTGGAGTTTCACATGTTTTCCTGTGCCTTTGTTGTTTTTTACAGGTTCTCTTGTGTCCTCCCCAAAACGTGCAAGTAGGTGAACGGGCTAACTGGCTTAAAAGCCCCTAGCGAATGAATGCCCAATCCCTGCAATGGAATGGCATCCATTCCAGGGTGTTTTCCCACCTTGTGCCCAGTGTTCCCTTGATAGCCCATTCAAATGAATACTGCCCACAAACTCATGGCTGTATACAGTCAGACATTAAATGTGAACTGTGCTAATCATGAATCGACAGGAATGTGATGATGGATAAGCTATGATACTATAACTTATCTTAGCTTAATGGCAGCCCAGTAAATGATACCAATCATAATGTAAATAGATAGCAATCAGATGATGAATACTGCTCCAGAATTGGTGTCATCTGTGTGATCTTTGAGCCAAAGTTTATATTTAGCCATCAGATGGAATTGCCATATAAAATGTTATTAAACCATCACCCCCCAGTGAGTAAAACTGTATAAATATGGTCTGATGAATCTGATGAGGTACTTCAGGACTAGTTTGGCTGCACTGATTGGGAGGTGTTTAAGAATGCTGCTATGCGTGAGGACTGTACTGTTGACCTGGATGATTACATGTAAACTGTAACCAGCTACATTAGCACCTGCGCTGACAGCACTGTGCCCACCAAACAGATCCGGACATACGGCAATCAAAAGCCATGGATAAACTGTGAAGTTCGATCCATGCTGCCTGCCCGCTTTACTGCATTCGTCTCAGGTAATGCCAGTGGCTACAAGAAGGCCAGGTATGATCTTTGAAGAGCCATTAAGGCTGCCAAGAGGGAATATAGACTGAGACTGGGGTGTCATTACTCTACTGCTGACACCCGGAGCATGTGGCAGGGATTACAAAATATCACAGACTATCGGGGCAGAGGCAGGTGTGAGATCAGTGACAACAACCGCATCACACCTGATGAATTCAACAAATTCTTTGCCCATTTCGAGGTTCTCAACAACGAACCAGTGAGTATTAAACTGACTAGTGGGAGCACTCAGAACCCACCATTCACGGTGTGATCTGCAGCTGTAGCAAAGACTCTTGGGAAAATAAACCCACAGAAATCAGCCGGCCCAGACAACATCCCTGGATGGGTACTAAGAACCGGCTCATCGATGCTAGCTGATGTCTTCACGGATATATTCAATATGTCCCTCGCACAAGCCTCGATTCCCACCTGCTTAAAGAGGACCACTATCCTACCGCTGCCCGTTGGGAAAAATGGGACGGGAAATGGGAAAAATGAAGTCTGAGGTCTTGGGTGGATAATCAGACCATCTGGTCTGGTTGCATGGGTTGATGTAGATGACGCCATCTGTCTGCTAGGCTCTTTTGTCATTGAAACTCTCTCTGCTGATGTGTGTTGCCTCCCAGGCGCAATCACTACTGGAACTGGGCGAGGTCTGTGGACAAGTGAATGAGGGAGATCTGGGCATATTGCTCCAGTCGTTCCAGTGGCTGTGGCAGTAGACTCTCAAGAACCTCCTGATCTCTTGATTGAGTCTCTCTGTTTGGCCGTTAGATTGGGGATTGTAACCTGAGGAGAGACTGATATTGATATTGAATTTTTTTTTATTTTTTTTTACAAAAGCCTTGTCATACCTGAGAGGTTAAAGTTTCCCACCAGGATTTGTTCTCTTCGGGGTTCTTGTGATGCCTGGGTATTCTGAGCTGAGGGAAGCACATTGCTTCTTCTCACATGGACTGGGGTATGTAGACATGGGTAACTGGGCATTGTGGAGGTGTCCTGCTGAGCTCGCTGGATTTCCTCCATGATTTTCCACTGCACCAGGTATGCAAAGCAAGACTTGGGGAGAATGGTTTCAGGACTAGATACAGTGCAAGAGTTCTTATAAATTCGTGAGAGGGTGTCATCCTTACCATGCTTGAAACCCGGTCTGTAGGTGAGCACAAAGTTAAAGCAGGTGAAGAATAGTGCCCACCTGGCTTGCCGTGGGTTCAGCCTCTTTGCTGCCTTGACATACTCAAGGTTCTTGTGATCAGTGATGATGACAACTGGGTATTTAGCTCCCTCCAGACAATGTCTCAACTCCTCCCATGCTGCTTTAATGACCAGCAAATCCTGACTCCTCACATTGTAGTTTCTGTCTGCAGGAGTAAGCTTTCTGGAGAAAATGCATATGGATAGAGTTTAGCTGGGAGATGGAAGTTTAGCTTTCAGATGCATCCACCTCCACTATGAATTGTGGGTCAGGATCTGGGTGGTGCAGGATGGGAGCAGTTGTGAAACTATGTTTTGTTTCAAGGTGTCAATGGCATTCAAGGCTTCAGGATTCCATCTGAGACTTCTGGGCTTTCCTTTGAGGAGAGAGGTCAGTGGGGCTGGCACAGTGCTGAAAGTTGGTGAACTCCAGGAATCTTTGCATCTCTTTAGTATGAAGAGTTCTGGGTTTAGTCCTGGGATGGGTTTGGAGGTCACTGCCTCCACTTTGTTCTGATCCATCTCCATTCTTTGTTTTTCAGACAGATTTCTGGTGAAATTCATATTTTTCCAACTTGACATATGGATTATTCTTCAAGAGTTTCTACAACACTGCACATACCTGGGAGATGTGTTCTGAGATCAGGATGTCATCCATGTAAGTTATGACAAGGGTGTTCAGGAATTCTGTGAGTACCTCATTAATGAAGGCCTAGAACCCTGAAGGTGCACTGACTATCCCATATGACTTGAACAAGTACTTATAGTAAGTATACTATACTTACTATAAGTACTATACTATATACTATACTATATACTATTAGTATAACAAGTCTTGTGTTGGTTATGAAAGCCATCTTCATCACCTTCTCTAATGCAGATCAAGTAATATTCACTGTGGAGGTCAAGTTCAGTGAAGTATTTGGCTCCTCTCACCTGTTCAGTGGCTGATAGTACCAGTGGTAATGGGTAGTGACCTTGTTTAATCTCTCATAGTCAATATAGGAGTCTGCCCTCTTTCTTTTCCACAAAGAAAAAGCCCATAGCGACATGGATGGGTGGATGTACCCTTGAGCCAAGGCCTCAGCAGTGTACTTTTGTTTGACTTTGGTTTCTGGAAGAACAGTCACAGGGTCGGTGGGGAGGTAACCTGGAGGCTTTCTCCTTGGTGAACACTTCACTTGTCAACAGGGCGCTGGAATTTTCACTTCATTCTGGGTTTCTGGGCTTTCTATAAGGGTAGAGTGACATGGAAGAAACAATGTTTAAAATAGGTTGCACTACAGGAGAATAGCTCACCACTCTTCCAAGAGATGATGGGGTCATAGGTGGCCCCTGACCCAAACCCAGGGGAAGCCAAGGATGACAGGATTGTGTGGTGAGTTAGTGATCATGAAGGAGAGGGTCTCTTGATACAATAGACCTGTGTGCTACTGGAGAGGGATGGTGTAATTCATTATTTTTCCTTCTGCTAGTAGGGTGCTGTCAAGAGCTTTTACATTCAATGGTCCTGTTAGGGCAATGAGAGGGATATTCACTATGTTTCATATTGTAGCTCACCAGATTATAATGCTTATACTCTGGTTCTAAAGAGCAGGAGACACAAATATGTCCCTTGTTCCCACAGTAAAAACACAGGCCTATGCACTTACAGCATTCCTTTTCCCCTGAAGAGAGCCTGGTGTGAGCCAATTTCATGGGTTCAGGTTCAATGACTAGAGAAGACCGAGAGTGCTCTGGCTTACAGGATCTAATCAGGTCGTCTTTGTGAATAGCAAGCTGGATGAACTGGTTAATTGTAAGGGAGTCGTCTCTGCAGGCCAGCTCGCTTGGAGCACGTCATTGACGCTTTGCCGGAACACGGGTTTCAGTGTGGGCTTGTTCCATCCATTCACTGTAGCCAAAGTGCGAAATAGTTAAAGAAAAGTCAGCAGAAGATAATTTGTTTTAGTGTTAGCAGTCTTTCCCCGGTATCCTTTCCTGTTTCTGAGTGGTCAAAATCTTCCCAGAATTTTTGTTTGAAGCTCAGGTAGGTTTGGTTCAGCAGTGTGGGGTTAAATGTAGCGGTCATCCAGATAAGCACTCTGATGGTGAGAAGAGTTAGTACCTGATGGATTTTGTCTGTGTCTCTGGAAAAGTGCATGAGAGCACTAGAGAAAAGTATTACACATTGCATAACAAAGCGTTTGCATTTCCCTGGAGATTCCATCATATTTTTCAGGAAGTGCGAGTGGTACATGTTGTGGAATCACTTCCAGGTTAGAGGAACTCAACTCAAATGGTGCCTGGATGAGGCATGCTTGCTGATCACCTCTGCTGGTTTGGAGAATCTCCTCCATTACACTGACATTTGTTGGATCTGCTGGTTGTGCTTGTCAAGTCATTGGTCTTGGGAGGTTACAGCAGTTTGGAGGACCATGGTAGCAGTCAAAGCCTTCTGTAACCCAGAACTCAGAGACATAGTGTAAGGATCCTTATGCACAAGGTTTATTTGGACAAAGCACAAAC
This sequence comes from Pangasius sanitwongsei, assembly GCA_037576675.1. Lineage (NCBI taxonomy): Eukaryota > Metazoa > Chordata > Actinopteri > Siluriformes > Pangasiidae > Pangasius > Pangasius sanitwongsei. The sequence goes on from CM075014.1 coordinate 11,534,617, forward strand.
TCAAAACTGGTAGGGTCATAACCAGAAAAATCACTGACAGCATGAACAAATCCAGAACACAGAATCAGGGTTGATGTACCAGGCAGGGTCAAAATACCAAAATAGCAGACTCAATCACTTTAAATATATGAGTAATAACTTTAAATACATATGTAATCAAGGTTTTATAATTTTAATAAGTTCAAATTAATGTTAAAGGTTATTTTAAGACTATTAACCAACAGATGAAAAGCAAACAGAAAAACATATGTACACTGAACATCAATGTGCTCTTTTGTGTTGTGGTTCAAATTTTGTTGCTGCTTCTAGAGTTTTAGCTCAGAAAATTGTGTGGGTACAAGACATGTTGTTTAGTTTGCTGCCTGCATGAAAATTGATATATATATATATATATATATATATATATACAGTCAGGTCCATAAATATTGGGACATCGACACAATTCTAACATTT
>CM075014.1:11559401-11569494 GCA_037576675.1 Pangasius sanitwongsei
AGGAATGGGATGGCACTTAAGTTCATATGTGAGTCAAGGCAGGTGACCGAATACTTTTGGTAATATAGTGTATGATGGTTGTATAATGAGATTTGACGGTATGCATACAGTATATATACAATAAGGACCAATTACTATTTACTTGCCATAACTACATAGCTCTAGAGCGTAATAAGGGAGACAGAGTGCTTCTGTTCAGATAGTTAACAAGCAAGGATGCAGTATGTGCAGGGTAGTGGGGAAGGCTGATTTACTCTGAGGTAGGCAGACAGCTATATCTGACATGCACATAGCTGAGCAGATAGGGAGGGAGAGTGCTGCTTAGACAGCACTGCAGTCAGTAAGCTTCTGTGATGTTTTCCACATGTGCCTTCATGCTTGTGAGATGGTGTGAGAATCACACTCTCTCACTCTGCCTGTAGAAGCAAAAACTTTTCTTTTCATTCTAGAATATTTATGAGGGTTGACCTTTTTTTTAAGTTAATCTCAGTGTTTTGTGGCACTATACTCTTAGAGGTGTTCTAAAGCTATAACACAGACCTTTGGCATCACCTACCATAATGATGGCAAAAAAAAAAAGCATATGATAGATACTGAAACAAAATCAGAAAACAGATTTATGTGCACACAGCCACGACATTCCCAATTTTCCTCCTCCACATCTCTTTATGCTGCATTTCAAAGATGTCAAAATCCATTGAATATTATCCTGCTGTAGTTTGCCAAATGACAACCGGGCTCCACTATTTATATAGCTAGCAGGAAGTAAGTAGGAAGTAATGTTCAATATTAGGCATGTCATCATCCAAAACTGGAACAACTAAAGATGATGGACATATGAAAATATTTAATAAGCATGGTGACCCACATGAACGGTGAAAATCAAGGCTATGCTATTGCCAATATACAGTTTAAGTAACATGTACTCATGTATAACTATAACCAATGTGCAGTCATCATCATAATGTTGCAGTATATTCACCCACAAATAATCTAAAACATACAGGCTGTTAGTGAATGGTATCAATTCTACTGTAATACAATGTATTCCAGTTGAATTAAAAAATTATATATTAATTTACTATATTGCACAAAAACATGTTGAGGCAGTGCCCTTGTATCAGTTTATATATCTGATACACAGCGAGATGTATTGTGTACATTACACAGTATGGTGAAAAAGTTAATTAATGAGTTTTTTCATGTTCTGCTTGTAGGATCATACAGGTTTCAAACTCCAGTGCTGAAGAGGTCCTACCACCTACCATTCAGAAACTGATGAAGGGCTACAACAAGTACCTGAGGCCTTTCTTTGGGAGTATGAGAGCCAACATTTTATTTTATACCCATACAATAAGTCAACATGAACAGATATCAAAATTAATGCTTACTTTTTTCTAAAGGCTGCAGTTAGAATTAAGGACAAAAATAGGCAGTGGTGTGGTAGGGCTGCAGGTATTATATGAGGTATTCCAGTATAGTAACACATGTATTTTGGAGCTCTAGCTCAGATGTTCTGTTCAGTCTGCTTTTACTTCTACTAATTCTATTGCTTTGTTTCATGCTGTCTTGTGGGTGTCTGCTGCAGATGGTCCTGTTACTGTTGGCATGAGTTTGGACATCGCCAGCATAGATACTATATCAGAGATCAACATGGTAAGATGCTAACAGGTTGAAAAGTGGCTACTTCGCTGTGAAGGCAAAATAATACATACAACTGAATTTATCTTAGTGTATGGTTCAGTTTGGTTAAAGATTTCCCTTCACTGGAACTAAGGGGCCAAACTTCCTCCAGCAAAGCGAGATCCCTGAAAAAATGGTTTGCGAAAATTGGTGTGGACGAACTTGAGTGACTTGCACAGGGCCCTGACTTCAACCCCACTGAACAACTTTGGGGTAAATTGGAACACCAGCTGCACCCCAGGCCTTCTCGCCTGATATGTGCCTGATCTCAGTAATGCTCTTGTGGCTGAATGGGCAAATCCCAACAGCCACACTCCGATATATAACCTTCCTAGAAGAATGGAGGATGGTCAGTTGTGATGGCAGTTGTCCACAAACCTTTGACCATATAGTGTATGTCTTAAAGTATGTTTATGCATGTGTGCTATTGATGTATACCAATCAATACAGAAATCAATAGCTCTGAAATTGTGAGGATATTTACAATTTGAGGGAAAATGCTTTTATTCAAAAAGACTTGATGACAAAAGATCTTAGTTATGGAGGATACACCAGAATTGTTACATGAAATGGATTTTACCCTAATTATAGCCACAAATCACAATTAAGCTACAATGGTTAGCACTACTATGAAGATTTATGAGTAATTTAAGTGTGTATCCAGTCTTTTCATGATCTGCTAGAATTTTAAAATTTGTACAGTACATTCTAGTCTTTAGGGAGCTGAAAAATAGAAATACAGAGTCCTCTATAAAAACATAATTTAGCTATATAAATACATAATTGTTTACAAAACCCTCATAAAGTCAATATTACAGGAATGTGTGTGTGTGTGTGTGTGTATGTTTGAATTTGCTGCCCTGTTTAGGACTACACAGCAACTATCTTCTTGCGGCAGCGCTGGACAGATGAGCGTCTGTGCTTTGATGGCAATAAGAGCCTGAGTTTGGACGGCAGGCTGGTGGAGCTTCTCTGGGTCCCTGACACGTTCATTGTGGACTCCAAAAAATCCTTTCTGCATGACATCACTGTGGAGAACAGACTGATCAGGATATTCCCAAACGGCACTGTGCTTTATGCCCTGAGGTTCTCATCTGTCTTTCATTGTGTCTCAGGCTGTCCATCATTGACACCATGCTATTGTATTAAACATGAAGTTTTAGAAGGGCAGGTGAGGCAGGTCAAGGGTGGGAAGAAAGGAGGAGAGAGGTGAGGCAGAAACTCTGTGCGCCCTCAGTAGTTGGCATGCAGGATTTTGCGATTTTTTGTAGGGGATTAAGTGTTATGACGCTCATAACTAGCTCATCACCTGCAGTTCTCTCCCTCTCTTTATCTTTCTCTCTCTGTTTGCGTGCAGAATCACCACCACAGTGGCCTGCAGTATGGACCTGACCAAGTATCCCATGGACAAACAAACTTGCACACTTCAGCTAGAAAGCTGTAAGGCTTAAATGTTAAATATTTATCAGAACACCCTGGCCAACAATTGTCTCACTGGTTTGAGATGAAATATCAAGATATTATAAAAATGAAAAGCAAAGTGGTAGGTCATAGTTCTAAAAAGTAAGCTCCTGTTAAATGAATAGAAATGATGCATCATGTTAGTCTACAGTGAGAGGTTTCTCCAAACACCACTTTAATGCAGCCCAACAAGGAACTTGTTATACAAGCATTAACCAGAATTAATTCCCTCAAGAAAACAAACATCACAAGCTTCAGAGGTTGCAGTTAGTGGCTAGTAAATATGATACTCCTGTGTATCAGGCAGCAGACATGGTGACAGTTTTGGAGACTGAGTTTATTAAAAGAGACTGGCATGTACAAACAAATCCAAATCACATTAATAATGTCATAATCCAAAACAGGCAAAAGGTCAGGCGATGTACCAACAAGTTATCAAAGAACAAGTCTGTGATCACATGCTTATGTAGTGTGTAGTAATTAGCTCCAGTTGTGTGCAATCAGTAATTGTGTGAACTTGAGTGTGTGAACTGGGAGTTGGCGTCTATGGTGGCCATGTTTGTAGGCAGAGGTACATTCTGGGAAATGGAGTCCAATGCCGAATTCACGTTGACATGACACAGTGAATTTGTCAAAGGACTCTTTTTTCTCTCAAAAACATATGTGATAAATTATAGCCATCCCTAAAAATATTAATACATTAAAAATAAATAAAATGTAATTAAAAAAGGACCAGATGTATGTACAGTCTCATCTGAAAGTATTGGATTGGCAAGACCAGTTCTTTTGTTTTTGCCATTGAAAGCAGTGGGGTTTGAGATGAAAAGATGAATGAGACAATAGATCAGAATTTCAGCTTTCATTTTCTGATATTTACATGTAGATCATTTTCATCATGTTTATCATGTTCACTGACATCACCAAACTGTTGCATTCTTCTTTTCCAGGCTTGTAACTCAGCTACTTGCAGTTGTTGTTTGTTTTGTAACCCAATTGAGCATGCATTTTCACCTCTTCTGGAGGTGAAATGCATGCTAAATTGGTTAGGGTCTGGTGATTGACTTGGCCAGTCTAAAACCTTCCACTTTTTTCCCCCCTGATGAAGTCCTTTGTTGTGTTGGCAGTGTGTTTTGGGTCACTGTCTTGCTGCATGATAAAGTTAGTTCCTCCCAGATAGATTGCATGCATTTCTCTGTAAATTGGCAGACAGAATGTTTCTATAGACTTATGATTTCATTCTGCTGCTACCATCATGAGTTACATCATCGATAAAGATTAGTGAGCCTATTCCAGAAGCACCCATGCAAACCCAAGCCATAACACTACCTCCACTGTGCTTGACCAGTGAGCCTGTATGTGTTGGATCATGAGCAGATCCTTTCCTTCTCCACACTTTAGCATTTCCTTCACTTTGGTTGAGGTTAATCTTGGCTCCAGAACTTTTGTGGCTCATCTCTGTATTTCTTCTCCAATTCCAACCTGGCCTTCCAATTCGTACTGCTGATGATCTTGTGGTATGGCCTCTATATTTCTGTTCTTAAATTCTTCTTTGAATGGTGGATTGTGATACATTCACCTCTGACCTGGGGAGGTTGTTGGTGATGTTACTGAAAGTTGTTTTTGGGTTTTTCTTCACAGCTCTCATAATGTTTCTGTCATCAACTGCTGTTGTTTTCCTTGACCAACCTGTTTGATATCTGGTTGTTAGTTCTTTCTTTTTCAAGACATTCCAAATGGTTATATTTGGCTATGCCCAATGCTTGTGCAATGGCTCTGATAGATTTTCCCTCTTTTCTGAACTTCAAAATGGCTTGCTTTTCTCCCATAGACAGTTCTCTGGTCGTCATGTTGGTTGATCTTTTTTAACAAAAAAATGCAGTCTTCTCAGGTGAAACCCAAGAGTAGACATTCAGAGTTATTAATTGTTCAAACAATCAATCTAACAGGGCACACCTGGGCAACAAGAAACACCTGTCAGTCACATGTTCCAATATTTTTGATCACTTGAAAAATGGGAGGGTTCAACAAAAGATGTTATGTTTTAAGCTGTTTAAAACATCTAGTTGTAAATATCAGGTAATGAAATCTGAAAATCTGATCTATCGTCTCATATTCATCTTTTGATCTCAAAGCTAAATGTCTACAGGGTATAGCAAAAACCACAGAATTGGCCTTGCCGTTCTTTTAGAAGGAGACTGTGTGTCAGGAGGCATGGTGCAAAACAACTTGATGCAGCCTCAAAATGTGATGCATATGAAATGAATATTCAGCTTACTAAGGCTACTAGTTCATTACACAGTGTGCACCTGGGGCTGCCTACTAAATGTGCACTGCATGAGGTGCTATTACCAGTTCGCTGTATATTCTGGATAGGGAAACATTTTCTATGCTTACGCAACTCAGTGCCCAAACATTTGATAGCAGCTATTTCAGTAGAGGTGACCAATAAGCAGAACTGATCTGAAAAGGCAAGCATGCTAAGGTTACTTTAAGGTTACTGTTCACAGACCAGTTATGCATGTTTTCTTGTAAAATATGTCTTGGCCTTGGGGGATTCTGGGTGAGTTTTAAAGGCTAGGTGCAGAGAATTAATTAATTAGTACAATAGGTTTATGAGTAAAAAGGGTCATACAATTAAACCATACATGTGAGTGCACAGTTTGGGTGGACTAGCAGTTACACAGATTGATGAGTACACTTGCTGTGAATTCCTTTTATTGGTGAAATTAAAATTTTTATAATATTATTGTTTCACGAATGTCCCTTACCTGTAGAACTCTCATCAATGTTGATTGATTGTTTTCATCCTGGTAGATTACCAGTAACAGAAAACATGTTTGCATATCTATCTTTCTGCACTAGGTTTTTGAGATGATACTTTTTTTTTACTAACTCATATGTCCTTCCAACAGGGGGTTATAATGTGAAAGATGTGGTGTTTCATTGGACACGTGGGAACCAGTCAGTTAGTGGACTTGATACTCTGCAGCTGGCCCAGTACACACTGGAGGACTACTATACCTCAGAGTCTGAAGCTGTGTATGAGACAGGTATGTGTCTATTATCCCACTTAATGCACACAAACCAGCTTATACATTTACAGTGCACACTGTATTGATTATGATGCTTCCTTTTAGGCAGGTACCCAAAGCTGATTTTCCACTTCCAGCTGAGGCGAAGCATCCTATACTTCATTCTGGAGACATATGTGCCATCTAGTGCCCTGGTGGTTTTGTCCTGGGTCTCCTTCTGGATCAGCCAGTCCTCTGTCCCGGCCCGTATTTGCATAGGTTGTTTGCAATTTATTTCATTTGGCTAAAAAATATACAGTGCTATATAGTTACAGTATATCATCTTCCAGTTTACTATAGCATATATTTTCTGACACTGTTTTTCCATCTAAAGGGGTGACCACAGTCCTGACAATGACCACTCTGATGATGGGCGCACGCACTTCTCTGCCCAATGCTAACTGCTTCATTAAAGCCATTGATGTGTACCTGGGCATCTGCTTCAGCTTCATCTTTGGTGCCCTCATAGAGTATGCTGTGGCCCATTTCTGTACTTTACACCAACCAAATGCTGCCAATGCATATATGGTAAGACTTTATCTTCCTAAGTGACTTTATATTAGGGTCTATTATTGTGGTCATGGCATAAGCACAAAAATAAGGCATATTACTTGTGTTATATATTTTTGTCGCCACTGGTGCAGGCAGTAACCTGGTGAAGAGTTGTGTGAATGGGGTGGGGTTAGAATTAATATAATAACAAGAGGTGTAGTTAGGTCATGTCCAATAAATTCAAGTCTTCTCATTCCCCTTAAAAACCATGTGTGTCCTGGCCCTGTTGTTATTAAACCATGTGTGTTATTATTCAGTTGATATTATCCTCTAAATTCAGTGAAATTAATAGGAAAGGTAATTACTCTTAAGAGTAAAGAATTAAGTCTGAACCCGCCTATGGATCCTGCGTGTTTAAGGGGTTTGTTTCACCAAATTACATCCAGCCATCATTCATCAACTGTCTGATTGACATTTAGTAGCATATTTTTTATGGATAAAATAATGCATTCAGTTGTGGTTAAATACCAGCCACCTAATATTTAAGTAAGGTGGCAAACGCGTCTTGGAAGAAATGGGACTATAAAAATAAACTTTTAAGTTTCAGAGTCAGGGAAATACAACTTCAGCATTGTGTTTGGAACATGAGGGTCCCAACAGGCAGACTTCTGGACCAAAGTGGGTTTGAAAATATGACTGAGCCAGCAGATTTAGAATGGCACACTCTCTGTTGCAACCCTCCACCTACATCAGTGCTGGGAGATTAATTTTGAGCCAAGAAAATAGCAACTCACTGAAAAAAAAGTTTAAAAAAATTAAGCCCGTGCCTGCATGTATATAGAGCAGAGTATTACTTGTTTTCTTCACATTGTTCATTTTCTTGTTTTCAGCATCATCCTCATCACCATCATTACAATATGATGATGATGAAGAAGAATATGATTATTCTACTAACATTTTTATTGCCATCATCATCATTATCATCATCATCATCATCATCATCACCGATTGTCTGTATCATCTAAGCTACACTGAAAAAGGACCTGTGTCAATGCTTTTTCATTATTTTTTATTATTTCATGTTTAAAAAAGTTCCCAACTCCCCACTTACTTAGATATTATATCTACTGAACTCTTCGTCTCTTCGTTGGTTGTCAGTATGGACAGGAGATGCAGGAACGTGAGGATGAGATGAATGGGATCGTCACATCCATCGGCAGACAGGCTCTGCGGGTACGCAAAAGGGAGGAGATGCTGTCCCGTGCTGGCAGCACTAGCAGTCCCACTCGCAGTGACACTAAAGAGGACAAGTCCTCCTCCCAGACCCAGAGTGGCTGCACCAAGTCCCTGTCACTGCTGCGCCGCATCGTGTGCTTCCTGAACTGTTGCCACGTGGAAAACCCACACTACATTGACAACTACTCACGTCTGACCTTCCCTCTGTCCTTCATCTTCATTAATCTGCTCTACTGGACCTACTACCTGTACTTTTAGTGTGTGTGTTTTTATGAGAGTGAGGGTTTCATATCTCTGCAATATGTCACTGCAATTTGGGGATTTAATGCACTTTTCTCTTAGCATGTTTTTTTGCAGATACTACATGTGACTCATGCATATAGTATGTAACTTTCACTCATTTTGTCCTACAGGATGTGTGTTTGTTTGGACTGGTCATGGTTGTAACAGTTTGGATGAGTGTTGATTCCCGAAGGTATGTTTATGTGAGAAATATGTGCCCTTTGTTTTCAGTAGAGCTTTACACAAGACTACACAATGCAACGAAAAGAACGAAAGTGTGAAATAAATGTGACTAATTATTTTAAATTCTAAATATTTTAAAGCAGGGTCAATAATGTAATAATAAATAGCAAGACCAAAGATTTAATGCATTTTTAATATCCATGAATTCAAATATTTCAGTGCATGTTATCAGATGTTACGCAGGTAGCATTATATGAATGATTTCAGTTATTGTTATTTGAACAGTCAGTGTTGTTGAGTTTCGTGGTTATGAATCGCTGCCTTCAAGAAAAAGAAAAATCACCAAGTGATTTTTTTCACCAAGCATGACAATGAATCGATAACTTTACTGCAGTGTTGTTTTTCTATGTCAGTGACATGAGCGTTTAACATTATTTTCTTCATCCAAAAATGCCAACATAATCAGGCAAATTTCAAAAGTGAAATGAAACTTGAAGCAGTTGAAAGTTATTATTAATATTAGTATCATATATTACGCACATATTGGCTAGCAGAAATAGAAGTTGAGTTTTATTTTGTGTACATACTGAATTATATTTATTCAAAGCATCCCTCCAACTTGGTGTATGTTCTGAAGAGAGTTGCAGGCTTATGTTAGTTTTATCACTATCTTTTCTTACATTGACCTTTGGATAGAAACCTTTTTTATTAACTGCACAGAATATTCAATTGTTTTACAGATATAATGTCTTCCTACTGTACTTAATTTTGAACCACAAAGGCATTATTTATTAGCAACAGTTTCTTATTACTATAAAGGTCTTTACAGATGTTTTGCAAGTTATTTCGAGTCATGCATGAGTCTTGTGCAGTGGAAATAAGCCATGTGGCTCAAGTATGTTTTTCTTGCATGGGAGATTATGATGCATCAATTCCCACAGCTTGTGAGGAAGGGTGCATGGAGTGGCTGTGGGAAGTTTTACAATAAACTAGATCATAATTGTATCTGCAGTTTCAGTGTTTTAAGTTATTTTAAATAATTAATAATAAATCACTGGCCAAACTTTTTCAAGTGCTTCTCAGTTAATTTATTCAACAGACTGAGCATGTTATCATACTCCTCAGAACTAAGTGGATGATGGTTAGTTAAACCAGTCCAGTTATTACATTTCTTTTATTTCCTCAGCTTTTGGCTTAGGATTCAGTACCAAACCACCAAACCCCCAAACCCCTGTGTACCACGAGCATTTTCCTAGGGAGGTGATTTTAGTAATGTGGAACTATAACCAATAACAATCTGGGTTATTACCAGTGTGACTTAGTCAAAGCCCCAATATCACTATAAACAACACATTAATCCATACTAATTGATTTCAGCTCCTCTTTAACTGTTAAGATTAAATACAACAAAGTATAAAATACCGACAAAGTATATACTAAGAAAATGTATAACCTTTAAGGGTTCTTCAGTTGTCCATCTGGGGAAACCAAGGTTCTTTACTCCAAGCTCTTAAAGAATTTAAGAACCCTTTTTCAAAGTATACTCTTTGCACCATTAATGTTTTCTATTATTAGTATTATTATTATTATTGTTGTTGTTGTTGTTGTTGTTTTGTGTGTGTGTATATATATATATATATATATATATATATATATATATATATATATATATATATATATATATA
>CM075014.1:11573286-11649523 GCA_037576675.1 Pangasius sanitwongsei
ATTCCTAAATGGTAAATGCCATATTTTTGTGGAGCCTCTTAAAATAAAGCTGAAAGTCTACACTTTGATCACATCTTAATTGTTTTATTTCAAATCCATTGTGGTGGTGTATAAAGGCAAAATCACAAAAACTCAGTCATTGTCCAAATTCTTTCTGGACCTAACTGCATATATATATATGTCAAAAGTCTATAGATTTTTATTTTATGACTTCTATATTATCGAGTCCATACAAAAACAGTTTAGAACTCCAAACATTAGTTGTCCAGCACAAAATTAATCGTTGCAGAAAAATGTTTGTATGTCAGTAAAGAAAACAGCATATTATATAAGAGACCACTTTTCAGACAAAAAACATAATGACGGCTACTGGATTTTGCTGCAAAAATAAGAAGCAAATGTGACAGTCAAAGTCTCCAGAAGAACTGTGGCTGATTTTGCAAGATGCTCAGTAAAACTTACCAGTTCATTTTCTTATAAAACTGTACAAATTGTACCTGAGACTAATAATTTTTTTTTTTTTTAGGGTCATCACACCAAATATTGACTTTGTTTCATTTATTACTATTTACTGCTCTTTATAGTATTTTTTAAAAATGTAGAAACATTTAATTTCATTTTTTTGAAGGCATCTTTGCTCCACAGCATTTCTTTGAATGTACCTAAGACTTTTGCACAGTACTGTATATATGTACTGTAAATGCTTATGAAGACTCTAGTAAAACGGTGTTTTTAATACAGCATGTTTAAATATACATATGACTGGAGTGTGAGATGAAGGATGTGCATATAGTGTGTGGCATAGCTTTGCACACACACACACACACACACACACACACACACACACACACAGAGAAAGCCAGGCAAGGCAAGATGTGTGTGAGTGAAAGATTGAGAGCCCTGAATAAAAAAAGTCCTGTCATCACAGAAGCATTTTACTCAGATTGAGCCATTTCATGCAGTGTTGTGGACATTAATATCTCATGAGTAAGGCCAGTCCTCAGATGATCAGCAGGACTGAAGCACTCCAGATGAGCCTAGATATGTCAGAATACTTAATAGTTTCTTCTACAATGTGTATAACATTGGGCCATCAGCAGCAGGGCTGTTATGAAAAGTATGCCCTTTCCCAATGCTGGGCCAACTTTGGCAATAATCGTACTTTTCATAACAGCCTTCCTGCCATTGGCCCAATGTTGGCAAAGGGCACACTTTTCATAACAGCCCTGCTGCCCTTGGGAGAAATGCTTGAAAGCACAGTTTCAGACCAAAAATAGGCAGTACTGGTCAATGTAGGAACATGAGGATGTTGTGATTTATTTATAAGGGTAGTGCAGTGGGCAGCAGAAAAGCGGACTTGAAGCTAGAATGACATAGTTACTGAAATAGCATTCTGAATTGTTTCCCCTGAAAGTATGAAGAGACTAAAGTGAAAAAAAAAATATTATGACCAAAATGTTCTTGGGGGTTCATCTTAGTTCATCTTGCATATTTTTTCACCAGAGAGCTTGTTAAAGCACAAGTGACTTCTGTGGACACCCATCAGTGGTAGGTAGAACAGTAACTAGGAATGTTGGCTGACAATTCCATTTATGAAATATATGATCAATATGATTTTGCTGAATACAGATAAATATCAGTAATACAATTCTTTGGTGGCATGTACAGAGATGGTCTAGTTATCACAACAATAAACACAGAAATGTGTTTAAATTAAGTTTCAGTTACCAAAAGGACTATTAGATGAGATTAAAAACCGACAATATATCAGTAGCTATCCATTAGCTACCTCTAGCATGGTGATTTAGGACAGGCATCAGCAGTGTTGATTTCTGTAACCATTACCTCCGGTCATCTTTTAGATAGTTGCAAAAAGCACTACGTAGAACAGTCTGGTTTACATATAGCTGAAAAAAAAACAGACAGTTATTTGCCTCTAGTTCTTGCCCACATATTCTGGAGAATGCATGCAATCAGTTAATGCAATCAATATCTCCAAATCTAGCTATAGTTATAGCTAACTAGATATCTAGTTAACTAGATGTAGCTAATGTTAGCTTGCAGCTTTCCCCCCAGAGCCTACCTCTTGGTTTTATTTCTAAACAGAATTACTAAACTGAAAATCTTTTATTTCATACATTCTTCCATATTTCACTTTTTATGATAAACCGCAAACACACATACTGATTTCCTCTTGGCCACACGAAGATTTGCTTGCAGATGATTGTGTTAAAGTTAAAAGCAAGATGTTTTTAGACCACCCATGGACTCTGTTTCACAGTGAACCAAAAATTTGCAACTGTACTGGGCTTTTTTTTTATGTAATGTATTTTAAAGAACAGCTGTGGATTTTTCACTTTTTGAATTATTTGAAAGCTGAGGCAGGCAGAGGAAGTTTACTATAAAAAAAAAAACACAATGTGGGCCTGGGGTGACATAGATCAGTATGATGGAAATCTGTTGTGAATGAGAACATTAATTTATGGGGTATTGTGTTCCAGTATTTGAAATGATCTCATTTTAGGGACATGTTTCCCTACTGGGGTATAGATTTTAATGGCTAAAAATGTTTGTATACATGGGAAGTGTCTGTAGAATTTAAACCGTGCTTAATTAATGTGACCATGCCACATAGCAGCAATAACGGCTCAACTCTCAACTCACAAGGAGTATACTGATGAGGCCTTTTTGGCATAAGGTGTATCACTCAAACACTCTCTAATGTATGTGTGTGAGAGTAATCTCTCGTCTTGCATAATACAATGAACCCGACGATACCCCATGATATTAATGATATCATGTAGTCGGTGGTCTTTTGTTGACTGGGCTTGAAGAGGTAACACACTGAGAGATATTTCCTACAGAGAATAAACTGAAGTGGGCTCTTATCCTCAGCTGGTTGCTTGCACCAGAACACTGGCACTTATTTGCTTATTGTGTGCTCTGACTGGTATGGTAAACCCATTTGAGGAGTCACACCGTGTTTGGCTACATGTCATGTCACTGATTCAGTGTGCTCATTTATCAGATCCTTCCCACTGTGTTATCTAATGATGGCCTTCCAGCTCTATGAGCCGTGCATCTTGTGGGAGATGGCATGGGGTTACTACAGTGGCCTATAAGTGCAAAACACATTAGCAATCCAAAGACCAAAAAAGAAAAACAACACAACAACAAATTCAGTAACACTACAGGATTAACTCAAAAAAGAAAAGGTAAGTCCTTTGCATTCTTGTTGTTGATTGGTTACAATGCGCATCACGCTGAGAGACTACACAAAACAGAGATCTGCAGGATGTTTACATTAACAGGAAATACAAGGCCAAATGAATCTGCTGATGCTTTTATTCATGCTTATTTTTTTACAAAGGACATTCAAATGATGTTACTTTAGATATGCTGTCAGCTTTAATATGAGTACAGCATTAATATGAGTACGCGAACACTGAGAGCCTTCCTAAAGGAAGCCGGGTTATTCTTTTCCTTGTGATAGTCATAAGATGTGCCTAATCACCATGAGAATGTGATGTTCAGTAAGGAAATATCCTATCCATTTTAAGTTAATGCTTATTTGTTTCTGAATTTGCTGTTTTGTTTTTGGTTTGTCTATGTAAACATTAACATGGTATTCATGCCCTTCATGGTGGAGTTGGTCTCTCTTACTGTTAGCCAAAGAGCCTTGTTACAAATCATAACAGTCCCATTTCACATTCCCTCCCTTTTCCAATTAAACGAGGTGTAAGTAGGCATCAAGATATGTTAACTAATGCTCCTTCTTTGTCTCTCTGCATGCGTAGAGGTTGAGGCTAATTTAATTAACAACAGCACTGCAGGTTCTCAGCACAGCCTTTGAACCGCAGACACTCACGCTTGGGCTGTAATGACTGACAATATTCCTATCACAAAACAGACAGAAAATCTATTTGGGGTGTGTGAGTGTGTGGCTTATGCCTGTGGTGTTTGCACCTTGTTAACAATCCTGCTAACTTGAAACTGAATAGAGAACTTTATTGCACACCTTATACTTACTCAAGTGTACACTGTTCAGCAATAGCATTAATAAGGTATGTATGTAGAACACAGTAATACTGCATATTGATATAATTTATTATTAGCGATTGGAGAATCTCTAAAGACCAATGTATGGTTATAATGTTTACAATAATTAAATATACAGTCTTTGAGTATCAAACTAAAGATCTAAGCATACATATCCCTTCTCCAGTTCTGAACATGCCTCAATACCCTGAACTGTGCTGCAACAACAACAGATGCTGCTCCTTAATTACTCCACCAATGCCAATCTATCTTTGACATCTTTTAAGAGATAACAAATAGGCCAAAAAATAAATTTATACACACAGGGTATCTCATAAGTTTATAGCAATTAAGAAGACAAGCTGTCAAGCTCTTACTCACATACATTAATAAACTCATTCCTCATATCGTTATGCAAATTTTTGCTGCTACTTAAATCAAGATAAAGACTAGCATATATACAGAATGTATTAAAATCCACATATTTTACTCTGGATTTTACCTCCAATGGTATTTCTGCATGTAAAGAAGAGAAACTTTTGGAGCAGCAAATCCCTACAGTAATTTAGCTTCCTCAGTTAACCTCAGTGCAAATCAGTAGATTGAATTTGATGCTGCTGTTGGGTGGTAAAGTGTAGAGAGCGTTTTAAAAGCAGCTAATGAGCCAAGTAATGTTCACCTCTGACGCACTTTGTCTTCAGCACAGATATTTCCACCTTACCCCAGTCTTCACATTAGTTTCATTCTCATTACCCAGGTCTTGGTATTATCATTCAGCCATGGTGACATCCATGAATTATTTGAATTATTTATATATTTTCATTAGTAGACACAAATGAATTAAAGTCACCAGTTAATGCTATTGAATCTGTTTATGGCTGAGGTTTTGAATATACTCACATAAGAGATTGAATGTTAATGCCCAATTTAAGTAAAAAATGGCGGTGTTGAAACAGTTATCACTACATTATCTGCAGTATTTCAGCATTGCTCTTCATTTGTGTTAATTTTATGATCCATGGCCGCTGTTGCACCTCCATGTGCATTTTTCTCTCCCTCACCATCATTCTCTTCACACAATTAAATGCATTCAGCTAGGCATTTTATCCATGCATTTTGCTTTAGAGCAATTAGCTGCCAATTCAGCACCAGCTGTCACATAAAGATGTATGTCTCACGCTTTGCCTGTTTTCACTCAGCAAAGGGAAAAGAAGCACCACTGTTAAAACAGAGCACATAAACTATCTACTGCTGTATAATTATTCCAACATATTACATATCCACCACTAAGGCATAATTTTTAGAAGAAAATGATGAAAGAGGAAACATGCCCCATTTCTCAGAAAATGGAACAGTGAAAGTACTGCAAGTATGCTAAATATCAGGGAGCCTGACTCATATCACATACAGTTTGCTACCTTATTTTAGCTGCATACTATAATATACTGTACATGCCATTGCATATTATTGCATGTCATTATATCACTAAAAGATGGATTATTAATGAAATATGAATAGCAGTATACAGTATGTGTTGACCTAAAATGCAGGCTACTTACAAAATAGATGTGAATGAGAACAGAATTTCTTTTTACTATCACTGAGGCATGATATATATGACTCCTCTTCTGATTTACAACTGCAAGAGACAGTTAAAAAAGTGAAACCTTTGGATTTAAGTGCCTGTAATAACATAAAAAATCTGTTTCAGATTCATGAAACTGTCGTACGATGTCAAAACAAGTGATTATTTAAGCGCAAATGATGAATCAGCTTTATCTGCTTGGAAACAAGCTCACACTAAGGGTATAATCACAATGTCAATGCCTATAACCACAATGTCAATGCAGAGTCATCTGGCCACCAATACATGCAAAGAACATTATGCCAATGCATACCATTTTCCCACTCTTTTGGCTGAAATGATCACTAGCAAAAAGTCCGTTTTTAGACATGCCCCTTTCAGCTTGAGCCCTCAGAATCAGATTGGTTTTATTCGCTGTAGTTATAGAGCTGTAGATGGAAACGGAGGATGTGACTATCAGCTCTTGGGGAATCGTGGCATAAGCAGGCACTTTGCCCATTTCAAAATTGTTGTAATAAGTTATAAGCCCCCAGAGGGATGCCATCCTCAATGCTGTTACACGCTGCAATGGCCGCTAGGTCGCAATCCTTAATCTGTGCTTAATCCTGAGGGGCGGAACAATTATTGCAGTTGGTTCACTGTCTTCAGCTGTCTCCATTCACCATGGTTCAATGACACATTGTACATTTGTGCATTCGTTTTCTAGATATAAATGAACCTTGCTATGCATTCGGCATGAATTTGTGTTAGATGCTGACAAGCAGTCACTACACAAAATTAGCAACAGTGAAGTAAACTCTACCCAAATCTACAAACTCGTCCGATATAAAGAAATCAAATTACATTTACCTCATTTGGCTGATGCTTTTAACTTATAATTTTGGGAGACAGGATACAACTGAGCAGTGGAGCCTTAGGGCATTGCTTATAAGCCCAACAGTGGCAGCCTGATCAACTCATGACCCAGTTGCCCAATGCTTTAACCACTGTATGATTTATCATGTTTATGGACCATTCGCACTTGGGCCCAACAGGCTAGCCCAGGCTGCTGCCTAAGGTCCCCACAGTATGATCAGGACCCCTTGATTGGTCCGAAATTTTAATTGGTTCCACACTCAATTGGTTTTGTAAGTCAACTAAGTCTATATGTTTATATATTTTGATCAAAAGGTGCAGGCTATTTGTTGGTACCTCGAATAGTGAAGGCTACAGCAGGGGATAGAGCTCTCTCTTACAAAGCCCCACAGTTATGGAACAGCCTTCTACTTAGTGTTCAGGGCTCAGACACAGTCTCAGTGTTTAAGTCTAGGCTGAAAAGATATTTGTTTAGTCAAGCCTCTTGTGAATAGATTTTTTATTAGATAAAGGAGCAGATCTGGAGGGTTCACAGGCATAGAGTGTTGTGGTGAACTGGGATGTTTGGATGCTTTTGCCCCTCCACTCTCACACGTTCACTCAGGTTTGTTGATGGTGGAGTGGCTGGCCGCTTTATGTCCCAGGGCGCCCTCATGTCTGTGTTACCTTCTGGCTCTCCCCTTTAGTTATTCTGTCACAGCTAATCTTGCTGGACTCCCTGCTTGCACTCTGCATGCAAAGTACATTGTCGTTAACCATTACGGGACAAAAGCTTACCTAACAATCGCTCCTTCTCTCTTCCTCTCTCTGTCTCGCTCTCTCTCTGTCGAGCTACACATGCTATTCCTGAGATACCAGTGATCCTGACCCCTTCTGCTCTCTGGACCTCCCTGATCCATCCTGATGCCCTACTTCTGGTTGGAGTTTTAATTGGTTGGAGATCGCTCACTGTTGCTGGGGGTGGCCCCACATGGACGGCCTGATCATTGTGATACCGGGGATGGTTTCACTTGGGGGCCATGGAGATGGCTTAGGGACCTCATATGGGGAGTTGTACTGTGATGGCCTGGGACTGCAATAGCTGTGGTGGCTTTGGGGCTGTGGTGGCTGTGAGCAGTTTTACACTCAGGTCTCCATCACTGGACAGTGGATAGGTTCAACAAACCAGACTTCATGTGAAAACTGTAATGAATTTAGTGGTTGAACAATTGCACTATTTGTCCATATAGTACACAGTATAGAAGGGATCTATTTATAATTGCACTATCCGTTGTCACCCAGATGAGGATGGGTTCCCTTTTGAGTCTGGTTCCTCTCAAGGTTTCTTCATCATATTGTCTCAGTGAGTTTTTCCTTGCCACTGTCGCCTCTGGCTTGCTCATTAGGGACAAAATCACACATGTACAGTTTATTTTGATTTAATTTAATTTGAATGTATTCATTTCTGTAAAGCAGCTTTGTGACAACGTCCACTGTTAAAAGCACTATACAAATAAAATTGAGTTTAATTGAATTGAATATTCAAGGCTTGGTGCCGCAGCAGGGCATAGAGTTTTGACATTTTATTTCATTTTGAGTAGTTTTTCTACATTTGTAAATCTATCCAGCTGCTCTTGGCAGCCACATGAAGATGAAGACAGATGAGCTACTTTCACTGAGTCATACATGCCTATGTCACCATGTTGTAAAGATGGGCTAGTCTTGGTAAAGTAAGTGTTTTTTTTTTATTTTGTGGTGTATTCTTTTATTATTATCCTGTATAGTATTGATTTGTTGTTTCTTCTTGATAAAAAGCATTGTTTTCTCTTCCACTACTGTGATGATGAACGAGGCTATTATTGCTAAGCTTACCAGTTATTTTCTCATTCCATTAGGTGATATTTGAGCTTCATGTTTGTCATCTCTACAGGCACGAATGCTTCTTGTCAGTTCTATACCGTTCGCCCAGGATAGATGCAATGCCCTCAGAATAAAGTAAAATTTTGACTGTCTCAATTTTTTCAATATTTGCAATACTGTGCACTATTTAGGGTGCTGCCATTTTACTGTGGACAGATATTCCCTGGATATGATTACTTACATTGCACTGTAAATCCAGGGTACAACCAATGTACACTACTTCCACATTAAGTACCACATAACAAAATGATTTCTTTTAGCTCAGAATTTCATGAAGATTTTGTTTAATCATAAATTTAGTTTAAACCAAGAATATATACTGTAAATGTACTCTATGTTACTGCCAGCCAAGTTGCCAGGTAGTTACTGTAATATTTCCAGCATTCTTACAATAATGGTTGTTTCCAGTAATGGTATGTTGTACTGTAATTTTAAATAAAATGCATTACTGTAAAAATCACTGCTGCAATCCGTTTAATACAGTTTAATACTGTTTTACTATTTATTGTTAAATATACAGTATATCTCACTGAACTTTTAAAAAGTAAACAATTCTAACAAACAAACTTAATAAAACATGTTTATGAAAGCGATTATTTACTTTCAGTAGCTTTTCCCAA
This sequence comes from Pangasius sanitwongsei, assembly GCA_037576675.1. NCBI lineage: Eukaryota > Metazoa > Chordata > Actinopteri > Siluriformes > Pangasiidae > Pangasius > Pangasius sanitwongsei. Next base: position 11,582,284 of record CM075014.1, read on the forward strand.
GTTGCTAGCTAGCTAACTATGCTGGCTAGTTTTAGAATTATATTAGAATATTGGAACTAGCTAACATTATCTTCCCTGTTATCTGTTGTCTTTTATTATAGTCTAGGTGCATGAAATAATGAGAGTAGCTCATCCAACTATTAATAAAAAGTTTGTTATAATTTACTGTATATGTATAACTATAGCTATATAGTATATATTTAAACTAGTAGACTAGCTAACTCCAGGCTAGCAGGTCTCCTGCATGCCTTAACCCCCTGGTTTGAACTTGTTGCACTTACCCTGGTTTGCTTTTATTATCGAAAGTATGCTGTTTTGTCAGACCTTTAGCCAGTAGAGACAATGGTCTTTTGCTGCTTCAGTGTATTTTAGTGCCTAGTTTTATAGTAAAGTTAATGATATTGTATATAGTTACACCAGTAGCTATACAATATGTTCCTCAGATACAGTGTAATCAGCCAGCACTGTACAATATAGTATTTTCTCAGAAAACCATGTGGGCCACTAACTGAATCTAGTTAATGCATCATACTGATTTGAACATAGACCTTTACTGTAGAAGTAACAGAAATCCATATAGTCCAGCCTATATATAGTAAATAGTGAACAACTCTGTGAGGGATTGAATTCATACCCAGTTATTACAACAAATATTATAAGAAATACTGTCCCTGCTAAAAACATATTATTTATATTGGGATTAAAGAAATTAGCCTTATAGTTCTTCGAATGTCTGACCTAGTTAGCAGATAAGGGGTCCCCTTAGTCATTTATTTTAATAAGTCTAATAGGTTTTATTTTGTAGAAAAAAGGGGCTCCATAAATTGGGCATGTAATGTTCCTCAGTACAAGAACTGAGCCTTGGTTCAGACACTGTTTTTCAGCCACAATTCTGTCATACTGTAACTCAGGCACAAAGCGTGCTGCTTCTCAACAGTAAATTGTTTGCACATCCACTTTGATAAGGTGATGACAAATATTTAACCGGCCTGTAAAATCTTGTGCGATAGCTGATTTGACACTTACTCAGGCCAAGAAGAGGTGTTGAATGGAGGGGTCTAAGCAATAACAGGCTTGCCAGGCTCGATATTTTGACTCACACATGAATACTGAAATCCAGAGGAAAACAAAAGAGCATGCAGCCTTAAAGCATATTATGTTTTGGTGTGCCCATTTGTGAAAGTTTGGTGAGAGAGTTTGTGAGAGAGTTTAATCAATTTTTGTGATCTATTTTAAAGCTATTCAGTATTATCTGCACACACACATTTTATGTCTCATTAATGGCATGGATTTGCTATGGCAAATTGCCCCTAGGTGTGAATCAGTGTGTGAATGTGTATGCATAGTGCAAGTCCCATCCAGGGTATATCCCCACCTGTCTTTCATGGGATAGGCTTTGGATTTCCTGTGACCCTGACTCTGTGATTATCTTTACTTTGATCATCTTTACAACTTTACGTACATATCATTAGCATTTCACAATAATATTTGAGATAAGTTCAAGAGTTTAGAAAATTTCCAGTTGTGCTCCTTACCTACAATGTCTTACATACAAACATACACCAATCAACCATAACATTAAAACCACTGACAGGTGAAGTGAATAGCATAGATTATCTCATTACATAAGAGGTGGGATATATTAGGCATTGCATAAGGGGTGGGATATATTAGGCGTTACATAAGGGGTGGGATATATTAGGTAGCAAGTGAACAGTCAGTTTTCAAAGTTGTTGAAAGCAGGAAAAATGGGCAAGTGTTAGGGTCTGTGTGTCTTTGACAAGGGCCAAATTGTAATGGCTGAGTCAGAGCATTTCCAAAACTGCAGGTCATGTGGGGTGTTCCCGGTATGCAGTGGTTAGTACCTACCTAAAGTGGTCCAAGGACGGATAACCGGTGAACCAGCGATAGGGTCATGGGTGCCCAAGGCTCACTGATGCATGTGGGGAGCAAAGGCTAGCCCATCTGCTGTATATGGGGCTGCATAGCTGCAGACCGGTCAGAGTGCCCATGGTGACCCCTGCCCATCGCTGAAAGCACCTACAATGGGCATGTGAACATCAGAACTGGACCATGGAGCAATGGAAGAAGGTGGCCTGGTCTGATGAATCACGTTTTCTTTTACATCATGTGGATGGCCGGATGCATGTGTGTTGCTTGCCTGGGGAAGAGATGGCACCAGGATGCACCATGGGAAGAACGCAAGCCGACGGAGGCATTGTGATGCTCTGGACAATGTTCTGCTGGGAAACCTTGGGTCCTGGCATTCATGTGGATGTTACTTTGACACATACTACCTACATAAACATTGTTGCAAACCAAGTACACCCCTTCATTGCAACGGTATTCCCTAATGGCAGTGGCCACTTTCAGCAGGATAATGCGCCCTGCCACACTGCAAAAATTGTTCAGGAATGGTTAAGGAACATGACAAAGAGTTGAAGGTGTTGACTTGGCCTCCAAATTCCCCAGATCTCAATCCAAGCATCTGTGGGATGTGCTGAAAAAACAAGTCCAATCCATGGAGGCCCCACCTCACAACTTACAGGAATTTAAGGACTTGCTGCTAACGTCTTGGTGCCAGATACCACAGCACACCTTCAGAGGTCTTGTGGAGTCCATTCCTCGACGGGTCAGAGCTGTTTTAGTGGCACAAGGGGGCCTACACAATATTAGGCAGGTGGTTTTAATGTTATGGCTGATCAGTATATTCTGATGTCTGTGTTATGCTGCGAACAGAATTTTGTTTTTCCTTATAGTTAAGGTTCAATACAATTCAATACAACATTATTCTGATTGATCAACTTTGTCCTATGATAAAACATTTCTATCCTGATGGGTGCATTCTCTTCTAGAATGATGCCACCCCCATATACAGGATATGAGTGTTCACTGAGTGTTTTGCTGTTTATGAAAATGATGCAAATCATATGCTATGGTCTCCACAATCACCAAATCTCAACCGATTGAACACTTATGAGTGATTCTGGGCATGTTAGACAGTGCTCTCTACCACCATTATCAAAACATCAACTTGTCTTGGAAAAATGGTGTATGCCTGTTTTGCATTTTTCTATGGTTTTGCTACTGACTTTCAGTAAAGCATTTACATTCACTATATTACTCTGGCACACATCCAAAAAAAAAAAAAAGACTTCTGCCAAGAGTAAGCATTTTGTGTGTTCCTACAGCCTGAGTGGTCAGTTTATTCCATCTTTATTTAACTTAATTTAATCATATCTACTTTCTATTAATATTCCTGACAAGAATTTCTCATCTAAAGATTAGTGGCAGGATTTAATTAAGCTTGACTAGTTGTGATTTTAATGCAACAGTGACAGGATCAAGACATTTCAGCAGCCTCCAGGGCAATCGCTTTTTAAAATTACAATTAGCATGCAAATACAACCATGCTGAACAGCATGGTACTGTAACTGAATATAATGAGTTTCAAAAGAAGAAGAAGAAGAAAAAACAATAGAAGTGCTTCTATAATAGGAAAATGTGTTGAATTAAATCCACAGCTGTTCTACAGCTGATAAGACAGGTGGGTCAGTGACTGGGCTTTAATCATGCAGCACAAACTGCAGCACAAAACTTTCCAATCTGCAAGCTTGCTTTAATGAAGAGGTATGCACTAGGATGGTCATGTGGTTTCGGAAACCTAATTTTGTGAATGTGAATGCATGAAATGAACATTCTTTATGATATCAAATTGTTATTGGACAAACAGTTTAAATAGTCAAGTAAATGAACTTATTAAGAAGGGGAATCGTGTTTTAAACAATTCACATGTGAGATGGCCCTCTGATATTATAAAAATACATGTTTGTCAGGCACATAGTTCATAGATGGAGGAATCTCAGCACTGTTGCTACCCTCCCTGGTATAGCTGTCCTACGTTCTTAACAGTAAAGGTGCCAGAAAAGGTTCTTTAGAGAAATGCCTGAGACAAATCATCTTTAGTTTCCTAAAGAAGTTCCCTAAAGAAGTTTTTTTTTTTCAATTCTCTGTGGCACCATCAAAAATGGTTCGCAAGTTCAGAAATCAAGAAATGGTTCTTTTATGGCAACACCCAAAAGAACCTTTTATGGAAACACTCTAAAGAACCTTCCCATAGTGTAAAATTCAGCTAAAGATCGTCAGGCATATTGCAATTGATAGCGTACGCTCTTTAGTTTAACCATACACGGCCAAGGACCGGAATGTGCTGTCCAGAGTGGTGAGGACAGTGGAGAAGGCCATCAGGACTTCTGTGCATCACAAACATCTACAACCAGTAATGCAAGACCAAGGCCAGGACAATTGTAAAAGACTTTCACCACCCCGGACACAATATCTTCTCAGTGCTCCCATCAGGGAAGTGCTACCGGATCCCGAGGACCAACACAGAGAGACTCAGGAGGAGTTTCTACCCTCAGGCAATCCGGCTACTGAATGAGGACATTTGAGAAGTCTTCATATCTCTACCTAACACACAGACACACATACCCAAACAGTTTGCACTATGGAAAAGGAATCTTTTGCACACACACACACACACACACACACACACAAACTCTTACACTGTACGGCTCTGTATATTCTATACAGATTGTACAGTTGCACTATGAACAATTTTTTTGCACACTACAGCTCTGTATATCTGTTTTTGTTTTTTAACATATTCTATTTATGCATATTTATATTCTACATTTCATTCCTCTAAAGGCTGCTAAACGTTTTTACATAATAGTCTACTAGTTTTATTTTATTTGAATTGATTTTATTATATTCTGCTTTTATTATGTATGATTGTTGCACTGTGGGATGAGGTACTAAGGAAAAACATTTCACTACATTACATCACATATATGTAATATGTATGTGACAAATGAAGAACCTTGAACCTTGAACAATCTAGAAATAGCTCAGTTAAAAAAAACAAGCCAAATTGGTTGGTTTTTGACCACATGGTCATAGAATGTCAATTCTGCTGAATAAACTGGGAGCTTAACTGCATATTATCATACACATGTTGCCACATTACAAATACTTTTGATGCAGCTTCTCCAAATGAAAATGTTATGTGCATCTACAACAAATTAAAAATAAAAAATTAAAAGTGACTTCAGCATTATTCACGAAAAATGTATGTGTTGTATAACGTATGCTACTAACACAGTTACATCATTTTAGAAGATATTTGTAAATGTTCATAATCATATGAGCTAACCTGACAGGAGCTCTAATAAAATAAATAAATAAATAAATAAGATTAAAATTATGATAGGAAGTTAGGATTATGATTAATTATGAATATAACTGAAAAATCCTCTCACAAACCTTTTCTGGTTAGCCTGAGAAAAGTCCTCTCAGAAAGCCTGTTTACTCATGTTAGCTGATGATAATCATCACTCCTAACACCAGTCAGCTAGCTAAATATGAACTAACTAGATAGGGTTTCTAAAAAAAAAAATTAGATGTATTCATATAATATTATTTAATGATGTGGAATGTCTGCAAAACAATTTACTTCCTGTTATCACTTAAGTTACAGCATCTATAAACAGCTGTTCCCTCACACCATATAAGTCATCATGAATTAGCTGATACTATGGATATGATAATGTGTTAGAATGAGTGTACTGATATAAACCAATCACGTCGTATGAAATGGTGTCATACAGGCTAATCATGCCCTAAAATCTTATTGTTTTCCATGTCTAAAGACCTGGTCACAGTTCACACAGTAGTCTACTACTATAACAATGTCACATTTAGACTGCATTTTAGGAGCCATAAGCAAAACTCCTGATCATTTACTCTTCTACACACCACATTAAGAAAAGGTTCACACATATTATATAAGATTATTCAGTTCTTCTATCTTAATCCTATGGAGAGCATGGTTTTTAGTTCAATATTTGATCTGCAATATCTGAGTGTCTCTAAGTTTAGTATACTATACAGTGTTTACTGCAAGGCGATAAATATTTGTAACATAAAAAAAAGAAGAGTCTTGATAGATTTGAAACGACATCAGAGCCCCTCACACACGCGCACTCGCATGTAAATCTCAGTGAGCTTAACATGACCATTTTCACAGAAGCTATGAAACTATGGTATTGTGTGGTAGCTACGGTAGTGTGTGTAGAAGCTGTAAGCCTTACTGGTGTGACGAGATTTTCTCTGATGTGCTGTATGTGAAAGAGAGAACCTGGTTTCTGCTGTCTCTTCAGATCAGCGCTGCATTGGGGACATGCCCTAGGGCGCACACGGGAACAAACCATTTCCGCCCTCCGCAGTAGGAGCTTTACAGGGCGCCCTGCTTTTGGTAGAGACCTCGCCGAAATGCACAACTGTCACTCACTCACTCGCTCACGCGCTCACTGTGAGGGCTGGACCAGCAATTTAGCTGATGATTATTATTATTATTATTATCATTTATCGTTATTATTTATTTTATTTGTTTTTCTTTTTAAATACTTATTTTCTTTCTTGTCTACCAGAAGACCTTGACTACTCATCATGAGTCTTGTTTGTCTTGCACATGCTCTGAGCTCTTCCATTGCTGCTCATTCTGAGCACAGCTCACAGAGACGTGGCTTTCTGCACCAGTTGCTCTCATCACATTAGGTAAGATTATTTAGAGGAAATGCGGTTGTGCTTCTTAACACTGCTGCGATCTCTGCTGCGGTTCATTATGTGCAGATTTAATAATAATAATAGTAATAATAATAAAACACTTTTCACTAGTTACTATCTGTGCATGCAATTCTTCGCATAGCCTATGTTGCAAAGCTTTCTGATGTTGGTCAGACACAAGAGAATCAAACTGATCAAGTGCTGGACCGCGAACTAGCGTCTACTAGCCTTCGTCGTTTTTATCGAATAATTTTTACCCTCTTGGCGTCATCAGGACGTCACTTAGGTTAGCGCTCGTGCTTTAAGTGTTACCACATGTTACAAGATCACGTCACGGTCATGGCGTTAATTCGCTGATCCGTAGAGCCAAAAAAAAATAAATAAAAAAAAATCCATATACACTGTGTGTGTGTGTGTGTGTGTCTCCCGCCACTGAATTCGGGCCCTGGACGGATGATGTGACGTCATGATCATGTTCTTGTTATTTATTACGTGCACACACAGATGTCGGGACGGTGGGCTGCAGAGATGTAATGAATGGGTCTTCCTCCAGCACGCTTCATGCCGCTCCTCCACGTGTGCACAGCCAGCTCATGAATGACTGCGACACATCCCTGAACTCACTCCGCACCGCAACTTTGAAGAACTGATGGTGAGTGAATGGAGGATCATTATTCATCAAACTAACTTTACTATGCTTATTGATTACTATGCAGTCTGAATAACGAAAAGGTAGTCGTTGCCGTTGCTATTGTAAAGGCATTCAACCTTCTAACAAGCTGCAGTATTTAGTACTTACACCTTTAATCAGCTGATTATTGACCAACATGCTCTTTTACATATTTAGCGTGGTGTTTACGCATCAGCGCCCCTCAATATCCAGCCTATCTTTATTTTACTTACATAAAACCCCATCCGTGGAAAACGGGTCCTTTCTTCCCTTCGTGGACTCCAGATTAAGTGCAAACATGCCAGATAAGCATTTTATTTGGAGGGCAACCGCGCCGGTGACTCTGGAAGCAAGAGAAGGCGTGAACTGAATTTCAATTGCAGTTGCGTTTGGCTGAACCCCAAACGGCTCCCTGTATAAGTGCACTACGCAGTCTGGGTATAACATTATCTTTACATAGGCCTAATGAAATGGTATACTGCCGTAGTAACCCACCCCCAACAAACAAACAAACAAAACTAACTAAACAAACAAACAAACAAACAACGACAACAACAACAAAACCCAAACACTCCGCCTTTTTAAAATACTCATTTGACATTTAGAGTGAACCCAATGGCATGACCGGGTTATGTAGTGCACTAGATGGTCAAAGGAAGCCATGTGTAATGGTGGTGTCCTCTCAGCTTGGTGTTTGTTGTGGTTAACAGTGAGTCACACAAGGCATGGGAATTAGAAGAAAAACAGTAATGCACTGACACTCAGTGGCCTTTTAGTCTAAAAACGTGTATGAGTCATTCTGAGAGCTGGGTGTGATTTTAAAGCATGAAATTTTAATAATGTGACTGTTTCTGCTAACAGCTCCAGGCTGGTGGTTTTAGGTCAAGTTTATGTCTACTCACTATTTGGCCTTTGCTTATACGCTCATTCCTCAGCCATGATTAATATTGTGGAATGATTCACCAACTGGTGCTGTTTCAGTTGACAGCCAGCTACTAAGTGTGCACTGATGTTTAGTTTGAGGGCTTAAAGTACAAGGATTAATATAAAGCAATAGGCATACTTCAACGATGCATAGTGATTCCAGTAAAAAGCTACTAAATGTTTCTTACATATGTAGCAGCTGCCATGTTTAATATTGTGCCTTCTCTTTCCGGCTTATAATCAATTTACAAAAGACACAAACTAGAACCTTTGGCACAGAGCCCTGTCAGCACCATGGAGAAGTCCATGAGAAAGATATGCACTTATAGGCGCCAAGAGCTGAAAAGTCAAGTGTCTGCTTGAGCGATAAATGGTCTATAACCGGCTGAAAGAGAAACTAGGCATCTTAGTCGAGTACAATTATTTTAAAATGCTCAAGTAAAAGTTGTTTTATATTACAATTTTCAAATTACAAGTTAACTTTGTCTTCACAATGAATTTTCTTCAATTATAATTTTTTTGGGCAAAACATAAACTGCAAATTACAGATCTGCTGGCATGCCTCACATTCAGCATATGACTGGAGAAAAGTATAACAATTACTGGAAATGTATATAAAACTGTTAAAGTCCAAGAATATCATGCAGGTATTCACCTTAAGGCATATTATTTAGTAACTGCTCGCCGGACCTGCTTGACCCATCCTAATGCCCTGCTTCTGGTTGGAGTTCTCATCGGTTGAGTTCGCTTGCTGCTGCTGTGGGTGGCCCCATATTGACGACCTGAAGAACTGTTTGGATTGCTGGGGATGGTTCCACCTGGGGGCTGGGGAGATGGTTTGGGGATCTCATATGGGGAGCTGTATTGTGATGGCATGGGACTGCGATTGCTGTGGTGGCTTTGGGGCTGCAGTTGCCATGAGCACCTTCATACTCAGGATTCCATCAATGGACAATGGATAGATTTTAACCAACCGGACTTCTTGCGAAAACTGTGATGAATTTATTGATTGCACAATTGCACTATTTATCCATATAGTACACAATAATAGAAGGGATTTATTTATAATTGCTCAATCTGTTGAACCCAGATGAGGATGGTTTCCCTTTTGAGCCTGGTTTCTCTCAAGGTTTCTTCCTCATAATGTCTCATGGAGTTTTTCCTTGCCACCATTGCCTCTGGCTTGCTCATTAATTCACATATTTACAATATAATTTTTGAATCCATTTATTTCTGTAAAGCTGCTTTGTGACAATGTTCATTGTTAGAAGCGCTATACAAATAGAATTCAATTGAATTACTATGTTATGAGTGTGTATGAATGTCTTATGAAACAGCATCATGAAATACCATTAATATAATCTGCTGCAATAGTGATCTATCTTCTGTGTGTAAACTCTGATACATCGTGGGCAAAGAGGACATTCTTGCTCTTTCTTAAAGTGTATCTCAGTGGACATGCTTAATTCTGAAATTTAAATTTGTTGATCAGCATGCTTCAGTCATCAGTAACTACAGTAAAATTAATAGCAAAGGTAGTTATGTAGGTATGAGAGCAAGTAAAGGACGACTCACTGGTGGATTCTGGCAGTTTAAAGGCTAAGTGGATACAGTTCCCATGACAGATGAAAAAACTTAAATTGATGTGTCAAAGAAGTGCCCTACATTAATATTACAATACCACCAAGAAATGTACATAACAACCACCCAGTACAATGCATATATTTATTAGTATTTATTATTATTTATTGGTATGAAATTTTTATTACTTAAAAATTCCCTTGTTAACAACCTCACTGAATAAAATGGAAACATTCATTTTAATCATGTACTGTACTGTGGTGTTGTGTTCTTGAGAATAATCAGCATAGAGCCAAGAGTAATTATTGCACCTTCAGATCACAAAGGATATCATATTCACCCTTATTCAGTCCTGAAATGATATGCATATATAACAAATGATTATTAAAGGATATCACAGTTATGTGCATGTAAATGACAAAAACCAAACGTGATTGCATAATGTAACAATTGTGGGCCATATGGACTGGACTCTGCAATTCATTATCAATTTATGGTGCAAGATGGAAGTACAGCAGTACATGTGCTAAGAATCAGAGGCTGGTAGTAGGCTGCAGTGAATCCTACCAGCATGTAAAAGGTATGCACTTCATTTTGAGAACAAAGGGAGATGGGGGATGGAGAGCGAATGTGTGTGAGTATGTCAGTGCCAGTGTGCATGTGTGTTGCCTGAAACAAATGCAGGCAGTCATGTTGTGTCAGAGAGAGGGCCTGGTCACTGGAGCATGCTGATTGACCAAGATTCAATGTCTCAGCTCACTGAAACACACTGTAAGGACAAGAATGTTTTCTTTCCCCAAATGTTTGAGAGCTACACACCATATCAACAGATTATATTAATGTTAATTGATGACACTGTTTCATAAGACATTCATACACACTTATAACATTACCCTCTGTCATGGAAAGACTTTAAGCACTTTGTTTATTGATGGGGCATGCATGGTGGCCTGTGATGATTCCATCATAGGGTGTATTCCACTCCCACCCTCAGTATTCCATGGAAAGGCTCTCTGATGTTCCCATCCAGGGTGTATTCCACTCTCACACTCAGTATTCCATGGAAAGTCTCTGGATCCACTTTGACCCTGATTGTCCCATTCCAAAACTTTGATCTTCCTTTGAAGCCATTCCTTTGTTGAATTTGTGTTTTGGTTCTTTACCTTGCTGGAAGGTAAAATTATTCTTAATCTCCTGCTGTCTAACAGAGACCTGCAGGTTTTGCGCCAAAATAGAGCTATCGATGATTCCCTCTATCTTGACTAGAGCCCCAATCCCAGCTGAAGAGAAGCAGCCCTATTGCATGCTGCTGCCACCACCATGCTTCACAGTGGGTATGGTGTTCTTTGGGTGATAACCCTTTTTGTGCCAAACATCTTTTAGAATTATGTCCAAAAGGTTCTGTCTTGGGCTCACCAGACCATAACACATTTTGCTGTCAGTCATGTGAAGAATATGAGAGATTATTGCAAGGAGCTCCTTTAATGTTGCTGTAGGTCATTTGGAAGCCTCCCTGATAAGTTTTCTTCTTGTCTTTTCATGAATTTTTGCGGGACATCCTGTTCTTGGTAATGTCACTGTGGTGCCCAGTTTTCTCTGCCTGTTGATGATGGCCTTCATGGTGTTGCATTGTACATCTATCCATCCATCCATCCATCCATTTTCTGTACCGCTTATCCTACGCAGGGTCGCGGAGAGCCTGGAGCCTATCCCAGGGGACTCGGGGCACAAGGCAGAGGACACCCCACCCTAGATGGGGTGCCAATCCATCACAGGGCACAATAGCACACACACTCACACACCCATTCACACCCTACAGAGAATTTAGAGATGCCAATCAGCCTACAACGCATGTCTTTGGACGGGTGGAGGAAACCGGAGCACCCGGAGGAAACCCGGGGAGAACATGCAAACTCCGCCAGTGTCTAAAGGACACTACAAAGCTACTTAGGGTTCTAAGAAAAATGCTCATAATATAGAACATAACACACACACTGTGGCGGAATGTGAGGAGGTTATCCCCAGCTTTGATTGTCAGATTACCAATGGCATTGACTGTAGTTAAAGATGAAGCTCCAACAGTTTTTCATCAGAAGCTCTGTATAGTACTGGACAACTGTACAATATAATTTTAGATATTGTTTGTAATTCTATCAAACATTTAAGATGAGATGTGAAATCATTGTTTAACAGCCTCTTGATATTTTTCATTTTATATCTTGAAAAGGCATATATGGCTGACATTGCACATTTCCAAGCTCAGGTGAGCAGAATGTCCTATCAAATTTCCCCTAACAAGTACATGGCTCCCACTGTACTATGATTCACTCAGCTTTATTTGTACATTCAGCTAGGTACAAACATAATAAGGTCACTATTGTGCATTTCCTTCTCATAAGCCACATTTTAATGATGTGCGACTTTAATTTTGAGATGTATGGCTCCTGCACACTATAGCTTTGCTTTTTAACTGCACATTCTGGTAGCCTCTTCCTCCCAGCTTTACCTGCATGACTCATAATGCATACAAAATTCACAAGGCATGAGCAAGAGGTGTGGTTAATAAACAGGAGACATTTCTGAAGAGGCTTTTTGGAAGGTTTAGAGATTATACGTGAAGAGTGAGATACTTTGTGCTGAGGGAATTGAGCCTTCCAGCTACATAACGAAGGGAGCTCTTCAGGCTTGGTGATGAAACAGACACACTGGGAGAGAATTATGTGTGGGGGGCGTTGTCTTGCCTGACAGGGACAAAGCTCCATATTTTCTCTTAGACTGTAACTTGTTCTCTGTACCTTTTATTTCATGCTTCCCATATAGACCTTGTATGGTCTAGAATTTGTGTGTGCAGTTATTAATGTTGCTTAAATGACATTTCATGAATTGTCCATATATCTCTTGATATTTTGCAGGATTTAAAGAGGGTGCTGTCCTTCCCTCCATACCCAGGAGACTACCTGCACCCAGTTGTTTATGCATGCACGGCAGTTATGTTGCTCTGCCTGCTGATATCGATAATGACATACATTATACACCACAGGTATGTGGTGAATGTTGTTGTCTTAATTACAGAGTTAGAGAAACAAGGTTTTCTAAACTAGACTATAGTTTTTTATTTTCAATAATGTTAACTACAGTACAGTTTTTCATTGTGTAATTTCAAATATTAATGATTTTCTACATGAGCATTGTAGAGGTGTATCTGGGGTGGATTTTGGGTTTGAACCCTCTACTTGAAAAATTTGTGTGTTCCAAATGCTTATTTGTGGGTGGTTAACAGAGCATACATACAGTACAGCTGATTATATAAGTGTGAGTTAACATTGTTTTGCTCTGTATGAACGCTGTAATAATGTTCATAAAAGGTCAACAGCAGACAAGTGCTTTAATTACATTTTATTGGCCAGCAGCTGTTGTGGTGAGAAAGGTAAGATGTTCGTATTGCTAGTATGTTATTGTAAAAATTTTCAGGGAAAGGTGTTTTATATCCTGCACCTCCTAATGTTAATTATATTGCAAGACTGGTTGATGGTACTCCTACCTCTGCTGGCAATCCATCAAAAATGCATGAGCACATTGCACTTATTGTACAGGTTTATTTAGCATATTTCCTTGTCCCCCCTGAAATTAATTCCTGGCTATGCCACTGGTAATGGTAGCAGTAGTGGGTAACTGAGAGTATGCCTCAAAATCTTAGTATTTTGGTACTGACTGTCAGATCTGAGCCCGGTGAGTAACATTTGCTTCAAGGAGAGGGACTGATGCCAAATCTGGATTGCTGGAGCCCAACAGCTCTGTTTGACGAACACTCTTCTCCTCGTGGCGTTGAGCTTGTGAGACTGCAGTTGCCTAAACTGTGATTCTTTTTTTTTTTTCACTTACTGGGTGTCTGTCTGGGTGAAGTGTAATCCGAATCAGCAAGAAAGGCTGGCACATACTACTGAATGTCCTCTTCCACACTGCCATGACGTTTGGGGTGTTTGCAGGAGGCATCAATCAGATCAAGTACCCAGTTGTCTGTCAAGTGGTGAGTCTCATCCCACATTATCCATTCCAGCTCTGTGCTGCTTCAGAACTGCCTTATCTACACTATATGGCCAAAGGTTTATGGACTCCTGGCCATCACAGCCATATGTGCTCCTTCCCCAAACTGTTGCCACAAAGTTGGAAGCACACAATTGTATAGAATGTCTTTGTATATTGTAGCATCACAGTTTCCTTTCACTAGAACTAAGGAGCCCAAACCTGTTCCAGCATGACAGTGCCCCTGTGTACAAAGCGAGCTCCATGAAGACATAGTTTGCCAAGGTTGGAATGGAAGTTGAACCCCACTGAACACTTTGGAACGCTGAGAGCTCCCCAGGTCTACTTGCCCAACATCAGTGCCCCGACCTCACTAACGCGTTTGTGGGTGAATGGCCAAATTCCCACAGCCACACTCCAAAATCTAGTGAAAAGCCTTCCCAGAATAGTGGAGATTATTATAACAGCAAGAGGGGGAACTAAATCTGGAATGGGATGTTCTAAAAGCACATGTATATTAGTTTCATGGTCAGATGTCCACAAATCTTTGGCCATATAGTGTATATAACTACTTAAAAGCAATACTGTCTTGCTCTTCACACATATGTGTGAATCCAGGTGACATCATAAGAGAAGGACTGGCACTGAAAATTAGAGACATCAGCACTTCAGTTTTAAAAGAGATCCATCTCAGTCCCAAGTTTTGTGTAAAATGTGTTGAACATTGGTGGCTTTTAAAATAAATTGCACTTGCGTAAGTGACTTTAATGAAGAATATGGTTTAATCTTACTTAAGTAAATATGTAAAGACAGAGATGTATTTTTACCGTGTTACATTTGGCTCTGTTGTTCACCACATTTTATACCTGAAGTAGAATGCAATTGCTTTTAAAGTGCTGTCAGATCCACTTCAGTGTCTTCAGTGAGCTCCATCTCCTAGAATTCTTAGTGGGCAACCATACCTATTTTCCCATTACAATCGCTCAAGCGGGCCCTGCCTACTGATGGATCTCACCTGTTGCTCATCTAACCTCATTTACTTCTTTATAATATACCCCTCAGTTAATGTCTTGCTTGCTCTATGTAGCCTACATTACTAAGCCTTTTCTCCCCTCCTCTCCTCTCCTCTCGTCTCCTCCTCCTCACGCCCTCCATCCTGTGGTCCCATGTATGATCCTTTCTTTGTTCTTCTGGGTTATGCTCTTCTGCTTTGCCCCTTTGGACTTGATGCTGTGTTTTGTATTGTTTTTTTTTGTTGTTTTTTTTAGCTTTGTGGTCTTGGACTTTTATCTGACTACTGGATGACAAGAAATGTTGGAGTGGTCAAAATTATTAAAATAGACCCAGATTACCTGAGTTTACCTATGTTTGTTTAATAGCTAATGACAGGTGGATTCACTGGCATTTTCCATTTTTTTGTTTGTAAACCAAGCAGCAACAGTCCTAAATTGGTAAATGATATTATCTAGCAATATTGTGGGCATTTCTGTGTGTCTTGAGTGTTAGAGTCTGAAGTTTTAAAAATTCAGTTACTTTGCCCACAACAAAGTAAGATTATTTTAGCAGTGTTATTATTCTGGCAGGAACTCTGGTCTCTGTAGTACCCAGGCTCTGAATACTGAAAAAAAAAAGTAAATTATGTGGACTTGTCAGTCATGCTGCCTGTCAATTCAGAAAGCTCCCTCGCTTTCACAAGGACTTATAACCTGGATATCTTTTTGAGGGTCTGGCTTTGGAGGGAACACTGAATGGAATGGCTGTATTTCTTTGAATTTTGACTTTGACTTTTAAATCCACCAAACCCACTGGTGATGTGTTTTATATTCCTGTTGTATTATGTTTTGCTTTGTTTATTGTCTAGATATGTGCATTATAATGCTGTACATTGTGGCTTTTTTGTGTTTGAATTTACTGGGTTTCATTTTTCATTTTTTATTTAAAAATGTTGTAAAACAAGCAGCAGCAGTTAGGTGCATGACATTTTCTAGCCATATTGTGTGTATGTCTGTGTGTCTTGAAGGTCAGCAGTCACCAGCGTATTTATGCAGTAATAAAGAGAGGAAAACTAGTGGACTTGTTCTCTTTAGTACTGTGTCCACAGAGGCAAGGACGATACCTGTATGGCCCAGCTGGCTAAGAAGGATTACCTCAAGCAATCCACTCAGTGCACCGGCATGCTTGCTTTCCCTTTATCAAACACTGTTCTACACTGGGTCTTATGCTCAGAGGAGGCTGTCAGCTCACAGCAGAGCTGATCAGTGATTATATAATCATCTTAGTGCCCTGGCTGCCATTTGTGTTTAGTGACTTTGTGTGTTCTGCTTTAAGGTTGGCATCATGTTGCACTACTCCTCTCTCTCCACCATGCTTTGGCTGGTGCTCACTGCCAGGAATACTTGTAGTGAAGTCTCCAAGGCTCCACCCCTTCCTCAGGACAGGGATCCACCCACACAGCCTCACCCCAAATTCACCATATTCAGGTAAACAGCCAAAGAGTGGTTCATGACATTGTGCTCATGAGTCACAGATTGCTGATCTGTAAAAAATAGTAATAAAAATTATTTGCTGATCTGCAAATAGTGACTCTATTAAGGCTATTATTTCACATTTATTTCTCATGACCTTATTTGACCTGCACTAAAAGCGAATGTTCTTATGACTTAGTCAGGCTGTTATTTACTTATGAGTGAAAAATTACAGAGAAGGATGGCTTTAAATGAATTATTGGCAAAATTTACAGAAACAGCAGCAGGAAAAAAAAGTACTATATGGCCAAAAGCTTGTGGACACCTGACAATGTCACCTATAAGTGTGCCTTCCCCAAAATGGTGCCTCAAAGTTAAAAGCACACAGTTGTCTAGAATATCTTTCTATTCTGTAGCTTTAAGGTTTCTGTCACTGGAATTTAGAGGCCCAAACCTGTTCCAGCATGACAGTACCCCTGTGCACAAAACAAGGTCCATAAAGTCAGGGTTTGCCAAGGTTGGAGTGGAAGAGCTCAAGTGGCCTGCACAGAGCCCTGACCTCAACCCCACTGAACACCTTTGGGATGAACTGGAACACCGACTGCGCCCCAAGGCTAATGCCCGATATCAGTGCCAGACCTCACTAATGCTGTTGTGGGTTAATGGGCAAATCCCACAGCCACATATCAAAATCTAGTAGAAAGCCTTCCCAGAAGATTGGAGGTTATTATAACAGCAAAGGGGGAACCAAATTTTGAATGGGATGCTCAACAAGCACATGGGTGTAATGGTCAGGTGTCCACAAACCTTTGGCTGTATAGTGTATCTTTTTCTTTACACTGTCATCTCTGATTCTGTCCTTTTGGTCCTGTTTTCAGATTTTACCTGTTCAGTAGTGGGATCCCCATTGTCATTGTTGGGGTCACAGCTGCCATTAGCCTGGATAACTATGGGAGCAGAGATGATGCCCCTTAGTGAGTACACTCTTTCTGCCTCCCTTCCTCTCCACATGTCATTTGTCTGCTTTGTGTAATTTGTTCAAAACAATAACCATTACTGGAAGTGAAATAGTGGGCAAAGGTGCATGAAGAAAAACACAGGCAAAATCTTCAGTTGTGTTTTTGTGTTCTCTCAGCTCAGCAGCCCTGTTACTTCGTGTTTTGAGGCAGGAAATGGCTTCATGCAAGCATCACTGATTTAGAGACATCTCTTAACTAATAAAAACAAGTAGCATGTGGTTTGTGATTTAATTAAGGAAAGCAGTAATGACATTACTGGCTACGTTGTTGAATTTTCTCTCACTCTCTCTCTCTCTCTCTTTCTCTGTCTCTCTTCCTCTTGTGTAGTTGTTGGATGGCATGGGAGCCCAGTCTGGGAGGCTTCTATGGACCCACTGCATTCCTGGTCCTGGTCATGTGTATGTATTTCCTGTGCACGTTTATGCAGTTGAAGCGGCACCCAGAGCGTAAGTATGAGCTGAAGGCCATGACAGAGGAGCAGCAACGTCTGGCCACTGCAGAAATAGGCCACTGCCATGCTGCCAGTGGAGAACCTGGAGAACAGGGGGACCATTCAGGTTGCACGGCTATTACTGCCTCCATGCTTGCCAATGAGCACTCCTTCAAGGCTCAACTGCGGGCAACTGCTTTCACAGTCTTACTGTTCCTGGCCACGTGGGCCTTCGGGGCATTGGCTGTGTCACAGGGCCATTATCTGGACATGATATTTAGTTGCTTATATGGGGCATTCTCAGTCACACTGGGACTTTTTCTGCTTATTCAGCACTGTGCTAAACGGGATGATGTGTGGCACCGCTGGTGGGCCTGCTGTCCTTCTAAACCAAAATTGGATGTGAATGGAGAGGCAACAGGAAGTACTGAAATTAAAAGTCACCTTGAGGTAAAGCAACCTTATGAAGGTAAACCTTTACTCTCCCCCCACCTTCTCCCACCCTCACCCCACTGTAATCTGAGCTCCCTGCCCACAGTTCAGATCCCCATGAACCCATGCTGCTCCACTTTGTATAGCTCTTCTCCAGTGCTAGAAGGCTCAGCTCATTCCCTGTCTCTCCCTGATGAGTTACCCCACCCCTTCCTGCCTCTGCAGAGCTGCCTGAAGGACAGGACTAAGTCACGCTCATTCAGTCGGCCACGGCCCTGCCTCAGGGACTATACCTTACACATGACTTCGACCAGCTTGGATGGAAGTGTGCACAGCTCCCACCTGGATAGCCCTCACAGCATGCACTTAGAAAATCCCATCACTTGTCATACCTCACACTTGGAGAGCCAGCTCTCCTGCCATAGCCCACATCTGGACAACCAGCTGCACTGCACCAGCCCTAGCATCCACATGGAAAGCCAGAGAAAGCACCTGGACAGCCAGCTGCCTTGTCACGAGGGACACACCTGCCAAAGACACATGTGCTCTGCCAAGGCAGAATCTTTCTCTAGTATCTGTTGTCCCATAATAGACCCTTTTTCTGGTGCTTCCCAGGGCGAAGATACCAGCACAGATTCCTTGATACACAGCAGAACCAAAATGACCAATAAAGAGGAGGACATTATGTTGCACTTGGATATCCCTCCTCCCCGGGCCACTGTCCCAAGCTCTCAGGCTACTCTCAGCAGGAAGGGCACTCTCAGCCAGAGAGGGTTGCTGAGCCACAATAGCAGCCTGCATGAGGACTATGTGGTCAGCCCTGATTCCACAGGTAACATTAGGACAGGGCCATGGAAAAATGAAACCACTGTGTAGCCCTGAATAAATATCCAGTTTCTTCCCTGAGCTAAACTACTGTGTAGTCCCAGGGCTGTAATCCAAAGCACCTCTGAATAAAACTACTGTGTAGTCGTTCCACTATGACTTTCACCTGCACACTCCCCAAACCTTCACTTAACCACTAAATAAGACTTTGTGGAATTGTTTATTTGTTTAGGTTTCACACAACTGGCTATTCGCCATCGATACACCTGCGTGCATAATGTTTATCTTTTTGTGCCACTTGAAATAGTCCCAACATACATAAATGTACTAAATGACATTAGCGTGAGTGAATGTGTGTTTGAGTGCATATGTTTGTGTTCATACCTACATATTTGTATGTGGTAACATGCATTCTATAGTCAGGATATCAGTTAAAAAATTTTAAGTGGTGCAAGGAGTGACTTTTTCAGCAGAAATCACCCTGCACTAGGAGGTTATGTGTGTGATTAAATAAAACTAACTGGGAACCTATGGAGTAACTACAAAGTAAATCAAGTCAAACTAATTTTCATGGGTCAGATTGTTTTAGATTTGTCAAAATATATGACAAATATCACACAACTTGGAGTAAACCTGACAGTTATTGCTGATGAAGATGGTCATGTAGCAACGAAAATCAATATTAAGCAGCCTAAAAAGCAAATAAACATAGTCTTCAGTAAGTTACCATGGTGACAGATAAAGAAGAGATGTACCAACCAGCATGAGGTCTTATAAATTGCACATTGTTTTTTCTGCAAATCAGCCCAAATCCTTTGTGATTTACAGAGTGATCTGCTGTTTTATGTGGCACTGATTTTATCATGCAATTTTAGTAATAATAGTAATAATAGTGTGTGTGGTGGACACATTAGTTGTTAACAACCATAAACCAAGGTGTTGAACATCAGAGGTCATTAGATTCTTGATTTGTCAGCCACCACATTCCCAAAGACTTAATTCCCCATGTTTTCTTCTTTATTATTTATCAGTCTCAGCTCAACTGATTTTGTCAATCAACTGAGTACAGAAGCTGACAAGGAGGAAGATCTTGCCTGAAATTAATGCTTATCTTAATGTGAAGCATTAACTAAAATAACAGTAACATTAAAACTATGAAAAAAAAGTAATTGTCACAATCATTGGGAATATGGCAGTAACCACATTTCAGAGCTCGTATCTAGTGTGGAATTGCAATCTGTCACACAAAAACCACCACATTAATTCTGTGAGATATTATCTGGCTTCGGCTATCTAATATGAATGACAATGAAATCACATGTCAGAGTTGGTTATTCGGAATAATCTATCCACTGTTTTTGTCATGTTATGTTTCTCTGTGAGCTCAGGGATCATGACTAATTTTTTTCACCAGTTAAGCCACATATACTGGTGGTAAATGCATATGTAAATGCATGCGGTTACCTCCTACACCTTGTTTACCACACAACGGGTCACAAAAAGGAAAGCAAAAATAGGAAAAAACACTGTCTTAATCTTACCTTTAAGTCTACAGATTCAGTCAACATGCCATTGTACATTACTTTGAGTTCTGGAAAGGAAATGAAATTTGTCCACCTGTATTTTGATCTGTGTGTCAATCAGTATGCACATCGACATCTTTTTGATAGAACATGAAGTGCTGCATTGCTGTTTGGACAAAACACGATATTTTTGTTGTGACCTAACTCAAAGTCAGCTGTTGATTATTTTATACATTTGCCACTTTTTCCAATAAATGTATTTTATCACCATGTCCAAATTCCTCCATTCTCTCTCTCTCTCTAGTGGAATATTTGTTCAATTTGGGAGCCTTCATACAGTTTGATCTGAAGGTCAGAGTGTTCACCACATTCGTGGCCCCTTTTTGGGGTTTGTGCTCATAATTGCTGTCTGTGCCTCAAACCCCAGCGTCATGTGGGTTTGGACAGTTCCCGCTACACTGCATCTCACCCCCTTTCATGCCTTCGCTTGTCACAGGCTGGTGCAATAGGAATCATGAGAGAAGGGAAAAGTCCCTGTCAATAAAGCTTTCCAGCTCAATTAATATTTAACACCGAGTCCTTGCTCAGACACTTGCAGTAGCACCCCATAAAAACCTGTTGTTTAACTGAAAACATCTAAGTACTTTCTCGATAAACCTATAATGGGTATAGTTACTGCAAATCAATGACAAAAGGTGAGAGTAACAGATAAAGAGCTTTCAGAATGTGGCTCTGATAGCAGAAACATAAATCCACTCAAACTACACAACAAATCTGCATGGCTTTGTGAGGAGCTAAGGGTTGAGTTCACTGGACTAGTGCTGGGTGGTGTGATTAAAATGTTCCATGGAGATAAGGGCTTTCACTTCGTATCATATCAGCATGGCAGGGGCTGCTAATGCTCCCCACTGCCATCTGCTGTTCTGAGTCAATGCTGTTGTGACAAGCTTCAGGTCAATTATTTATTTGTGTGACAGCATCAGAACGTGAACTGTTGGCTGGGTGCTAGATAGCAGTGTCTCTTTGTTTTTTGGACAGTATAACTCAGTTTTACCAAACTGAATATGATCATGCACCTACTCTATTATTATTCCTGTCCCCATAAGACCAAACAAACAGGCAATATAGCAAGTCACATACTGTGGCAGCTATTTGAATTTCAAAGCCTGCTATAGTAACCTCACTTCACATTTTACTTACTTAAAAAAAAAAAAAAAAAAATCCTATTTTTACACAACAGAAAAGAAGCTATTCAAACGCTAGCACTATGATGTAAAAAAAAAAAATTAAACCAAGATAAATCATATTATTAGAACTAATACTTTGTTAAAGCACCATTTGCTTGTAATACAGCATCTACAGCTTGTAATATGTATTTGGGTAAGAGTTTACTAACTTACTATTCCGCTCTTCCTTACAAAAATGCTCCGCATCTATCAAATTGTGAGGGGATGTCCTGTGCACAGCCCTCAAGTCATTCCACTGGGTTTCAGTAGGATTTAGATCTGAGCTCTCACTGGCCCATTCCAAAACTTTGATCTTTCCTCTTCTGAAGCCATTCCCTTGTTGACTTGGATTTGTGCTTTGGGTTGTTGTCATGCTACAAGGTGGAATTTTTCAACATCTGCTGCTGTCTAACAGAGGCCTGCAGGTTTTGTGCTAAAATAGATTGTTATTTGGAGGTACCTATTATTCCCTCTATCTTAACTAGAGCCTCAGTCCCCGCTGAAGAGAAGCCGCCCCATAGCATGATGCTGCCACCACCATGCATTACCATGGGTATGGTGTTCTTTGGGTGATAAGCTGGCTTGTTTTTGAGCCAAATGTATCTTTTACAATTATGGTCAAAAATTTCTACCTTGGTCTCACCAGACCATAACACATTTTACCATATGATTTGGGGTTAATTTTATTTGGGGCTATTTCTGGGCTACCCCATAGCAAAGACATGTGAAAAATATGAGAGATCGTTGTGACATGAAGAGAGTAACCAGTACTCCTGCAGTGCTATACATAATGCACATGGACTAAAGAATAGCATGTATTCGGTGCAGTGAATAAAAAAATAATAAAAAGGTTTTTTTTTTTTTTTTACCAATTCACAAATTAGGACATACAAAGGATGGGCATCACAACAGTTTAACATCAATTTGGAGGACTCGTTGAAAGGCAAGAAGAAAAGTGATGCGCAGTAAACAAATCTGAATTTTTTTAACATGTTCTAGCCTCAGCTTTTTATAGAGATTAAAAACCATCAGCGATTTAATTAACTGTGAAAAGTTTAATCTATTTAGAATTTTCTGTTTCTTTCCTCATGTTTGGTAACACTTAATTTCTTATGAAATCACCCCCTTTATGCAGGCCACTTTCATGGTTTGAACCACTTCTATGGCAGGAAGTCAGGAAGACAGCAATGCTATAAGCCTGACCTATTTATATCCTGCACAAGCCTGCAGAACTGTCTTTCCCTCTCTCTGGTAGCTCTACATTAGCTCTCAGTGACTTGGCACTGAATTACAGCGCACCAAACCAATCAGTTATCAACTGTCAAACAAATAACTGTTTTAATTGTTGATAGTGTATAATTTTTCTACATAATCTCCATTTCATTCAATGCAGGTGTTCCATAGCTTATCAAGTTTCCAGATTCCTCTAGAAAAATTGGTTCAGTTCCAATTTATGTCACACTTTTAAGGTTTTCAGTTGACTCACCCTCATATATGAACTATATACTGTATTAATGCTGATTAAAATGAACACAAATCAGAACCCATATAAAAATTATAAATACACACTGTCAATTCTGGTAACTAGTCCTTCAGTAGTGTAAACCATTGGGGTGTGGAAGAGGGGGTATTTTCAGGCAGGAAGATAACTTAAAGCAATTTTTAAGTATAGGACTGCATGCCATTTGAGCCAGCCAGTCCAATAACCATCAGATACTGCCCCCTAGTGAGCTACAAGCATAACAGTTGAGCATTTATACTTCAAAGAGAAACCTGATTACCTGATTTTTAAATTATTATTTTCACAACTGCTTACATGCCAACTTAACTAATAAAATAATGTCAGAAAATAATGAACTAGACAACCTCCACACGAAGATTAATACACATCAAAAGAACTTTCAAAGTATTTACATTTATTCAAGGAGGAACTGTAGGGAGGTGAATACAGTACAATATAGTGTCGACCTGGTGCGTCACATTTTAGGCACTTAGCATAAAAAAATACATTTGTTTTTCACATCGCAGTAAACCCAAACAACCTGTCTGACGTTAGCATTAAACACCAAACAGCTTTTTTTGCCTCATGATTAAAAAAGTATTTGGTTGCGGTTATGTTGGCATGTGAGAGGGTTATGCTTTCTGCTTGCGGATGGCATTATGTAGTGGGTAGTAAAAGGTAAAGTAAACGGTACAGGTCTGTGAGTGAAAAGCATTAAAGAGAGTACATTTTCAAACTATGCATTTAAAAACCAAAGGCATAGTAATCAGGATGCAAAGCAGCGGGAAACTTGGTACTGCTTTGTAACAATGATTGTCATATTTTAAAGTCGCTGCAAACTGTACGAGTTCAAAAGGCTAATGTTTTTAAATAAAATATGGTAAAAAGATAACGTCACAAATTCCTGCCTTCTAATTTACGTGGTATTGTAAATGCTGCCAACTCTGAGGTAAAGCAGAACTTGTTCAGAAAGTGACCATTTGAACATTTCAGATTTGCATAAGTCATTAGTAACAAATACAGACCAGCAAATTCTATGTAATGTTGATACTAAGCCATGTAAGTTAAACCATTCAAATATAGTTCAAACATTTAGACTGGCTCAACAGTAATGTGTATGCCAATAAAAAGCCTAAAATTTGAATCATTAAAAAAAAAAAGATTTTTGTGTTGAAGTAATTGCCACTTAACCACTGAACCCTCTTAAACATACAAGAAACTCAACACAATCAACAAGAACAACCGCTTGGTAAAAACTTTGAGGCAGACTGAGGCACACAAGTATAAGAGAACAAGACCCAATGCAAAATTAAGTTAGTGTTTGGTTGGCCATTTGGTGGTTTGCATCTGAACATGCACCATTTGTTGGTAAAGTATTACTGTGCTTTGCAGGTTTTCATCTTCATTCAAAAAGAGAACAGCAAAAGAAAAAAAATGAAACACTAAAATGGGTACTATATTGACTGCATGGTGTACAGAAGATGGTTAAAACTATGGTGAAATGTATTATTGCTACGAAAATGACACTGGGTCAGTTTTAACATGTTAAAAAAATGGGATAGCACCAGAAAAAACAAACATGAGGACATAGATACACATATACAGTGTATGAAAATAACTGTTTTAAAAATACAGCTTCCACAGGAACCTAAAAGTTTGCTTCTAGCACTTCTGCACAAATATTTCTACAGCTACATCAACTGACCAGTGTTCATATTGAACATTTACATGATTCAGTTTTAAAAGGGCCATGTTTATAAGAAGGAATTAAAAATACTTAATAAAGTAATAAGCTCTATGACCTCTACTAATGGTTAATGTATGCGGCCAACTTAAAACACACCATAAATGAAAAATATCTTCAGAATGTTTCTGAGCTAACATAAAAGATCTCTTTATAAACTGGATTCTGAAATTACCTGAGAATCTGTTAACTGACTGCATTGAAATAGGTCTATTACAGACAGCACCTTCCTTTCATACCAGTGATCTTTTTGCTTGCATGTATAAACATACAGTGTGTCCAGTTTTCACAGTTCAATTATATACATACACAAAGGTCTAGAGTTCAATGTACATGGGTTAAAAATATTTACATACAAATTGGTATCAGGTACCAAACTTTCTTCTATTACACTATCCATTAAAAATCTTCTGAATGGATATCTATGGGAAAAAATAGACAGCTTAAGTATATCTAACAGTACTATTTATATTTAAAAAAAAAAAAAAAAAAAATTTTTTTACATTAGAGGACGGTTTTTGACCCAATCCAGGAGCTATGTGGTTACATTAGAACAGCTTATTCCAGTCTCTTGTAGCCTCCATGAGATGCCGCTGTCCATGGCCAATCCACTCTTCTTGATTGTTAAACACTCGGCCACAAAACCAACAACTAAACGTTGGTATTTGCTCTGAACCTGTGCTGGAGGACAACTTCACTACCTCATATTTGTTTCTTCTTGTCTTTTTTAACTTCAGTCTTAAGATAAATCGCTCTCTAACATTGTTCCCTGATGGCCGGACTCTTGACCCTGCACTGATACCAGGAGTGTTTAACAGTGTACCATCTGAACCAATGAAGCTCCACTCAGACAGGGCTCTGACTGTGTTCTCGGACAATGCCACCTTGATAACTTCACCTTTGTATCTGTTAACCGACTTCATAATGTTTGTCACCTCAGGAATATCAGCATCGGGGTGGTTTAGCACCACTACTGGCTGGTTTTGACGAGGACATTTGATCGGTTGAAATGGGCTGAAGGGAGAAAGTCTAAGTGTTCTCTCAACATTTTTTGCCAATGGCTCGCACAATGAGGAGACCTCTTTCTGAGCAAGGGCCTTGCTTGACATTCTTCTAGTTTTAGGAGAGGTCTCAAAAGATTCCTCAAACAAGATCCTTCTCCTCCTCTTCCGTTGGCTCCGTGGACGGGTATGCATGGGCAAAAATGATGATTTCTGCACTACTAAGCCATCCTCAACTCGGTTCTGACTGTGAATGTCTGATTGGGGTAAAATGTTTTTAGGCTTTGCTGAGATGAGTCTATGAGTGGGGCTATGAGCACTATTGGAGGTTTTCAGTCCTGCTGACCAATCTGAAGACATAAGTATGTAAGGTGACTGCAGAGAATTTGTGGCCACATAAAGTGGCTTTTTGGCTGAAGTGTATGGAGTAGTGGAGAGGAACCTGGTGCCATTAGGACTTCTAACTATTTTGAGGAAAACCCTGCTTTTGCCTCCTTCATTTGCTTGGCTGCCCTGGTTTGCTCCCTTCTCATTTGAACTATTTACCAGTATCCCTGACTTGGCGGGTGAGATATACCTAACCAAGTATGCTTGTCGTCCAGTTTGCAAGGGAGCTGCTTTATCAGCTGATTTCACAGGCATAGCCAATACTGGGCGAGTGGTCAGGACTGTCTTTGAGGTTGAACCAGTTGACTCAGTACTTGGTGAAACAGGAAGTGGTCGTTGAACTAAGTAACACATTGGTTGCGCGTTTATAGTCTGTTCTGAGGGCGACTTAACAGTACCTGATAAGAGAAGGGGCCCTTTCAGGGCAGAAGCACTGACAAAATAGCGGCCTCCATTGCTGCTCACAGTTTGCAGGAGTGATGCATGACCTTTGCCCTCTCCACTTAAACTTTGAGCTGACATCCCAATTCTGCCTCCATTAAGTGTGAGAGACAACCCTGAACCTTTGCTTGGCATTTCAATTCCTGGCTTAACATACGACACATTAACTTTAGAAGCACAGGACTTTGTAATAAGCTTGAAGCCTTGGCCACTTGTGAGCTGGACAGGCACAGCATATGGAGTCTCCATAGTCTGAAGGAACATCTGCTTCTTTCCCTCAGGCATCTGCAGGATCCGAAGTGTTGTTTTTGTAGGTCGGTTCGTATCCTGCAACAGAGCTGAGGATACCATCCTTTCTTTCTCAAGCTGCTGGCTGATGATAGCATCTGAATGCTCTTCAAGTATCTTGCCTAAAACAGCAGCACTACTCAAAGTTGCGGGACCACCCTCAACCACAGAAGACATAAAATCCGCTCCTTTTTTCTCTGACTCTAACAAACATGCTCCCTTGTCAGTCTCCGGCATCACCTGAATGGGTAAATCATCAACAGTAGCTACGCACTCGTCAACCTCTATGTCGCTATCTGACACTCGTTCTAATGAGTTATTCTCACTGGCAGAAGCCATATCATTAACACCCGCACTGCTTTCTTCCCCACTTCCTACATATTCTTCAGACTGTTCATCCACAAGGGATGGAGAGGCAGGTAGTGTTAAACTCCAATCTGAAGCCAACTTGAGTTCATCGAAATCTTCTTCACACTCATCTTCCTCCAAGTCCTCTTGGGAATGTTCATCAGCATCCAGAAAATCAGGGGAACTACCAAAAGTCTCTTTAGAGTAATTATGAAAACTAAAAACCTCCTGATTTGGGGAATTTTGCAAAGCAGTGTCAACTTCTGTGACACCATCTTTGGCATTAGGGGAATCATTAGCACTTGTTTTATTCTGCGGGCTTGTATCTGAATCAGTGACTGAACTAGGCTGAGGGGTTTTACCATTCAATAAATTAGGAAAGGGGGTTGGAGTTGTTGCATTCTCAGATAATGAAGTCTCACCTTCATCATCAACAGTGGTCTCTTCGGTTGCTAAAGTGGGGGATAGAAATTTAGGTGAGTTTTGCTCTGCACCATGATCTTCAGTGGATTCCACACTTTTACTCACCACTGAATTACTATGAGACTCATCTGAGGCAGGAGGGGTAGTGGCCTCATCAGCCAGTGACGACAGTGTGGCATCACTGGCAGATACTGAAATCTCAGGAAGAGTGCGCTCACCTGCAGCTGATTCTGATGATGATAGATCATCAGTACATGAATCTACATCTGTGGTGTGTTTAGCAAGTGCTTCTGACAGAGATGCTTTTACTTTGGTTTGGTCTGTGTGCGAGACCTCAGCTGAATTAGAGGTTGAATGTGTAGATTTGGACTCCTCAGCCATGGACTGGAAAGAAAAAAGTGGACAATGCTCATGTTCATGACGTATTGACTCCTTTTCTGAATCTGAACCAGAAAAAAGTAGACAATGCTCATGTTCCTGACGTATTGACTTCTTTTCTGAATCTGAACCACTGCACTGGCTTTCAGAAAAATGTGCCTCTTTGTTTATTGTGGACAACTCAGCACAATGTGAGGCTGAAGCCTTGGTAACAGATGTACCAGATATTTCAAGAACTTCATCGTCAGCCTGGTCTGAAGTTGGGTCCACATTTGCTTCATTCTCATCTAACAAAGATGACTGGTCCCCACTGTGATTTTCTACATCATGTGTCTCTATTTTTACTGAGGCAGACACATCTTTCTTTGTCCCAGAATCTAAACTCAGAAGAGATCCTGATCTTTCAGACAGTGAGGAGTAGGGGGAGCTACCAGTCTTTTCATCATCTTCAACAATATTTGTGGGTGACATGTCACTTTTGGTAGTAGGTTCCTGCTTTGTTGGTATGACTTTTAAAACTAAATGCTTTTTACCATCTACCATCTTAAAGCCCATTACCTTTGTGGTACAGTTAGGGGGAATTGAGATTTTATTTTTGACCATGAGAACGGTCAACCCATTGCTGTTGCCAGGATCTAGAATCCCAGATCCAGCACCGAGTTCATTTTCTTGTATCTTTGGCTGTGGTGTAGTTGATGTGACTGGGTAAGAACACTGTGGCTCACTCTTTAGTGAACCTTTACTCCACTTGTTACTCTCTTTCTTCACACCCACAGCTCTTTCGAGAAATTGCTGTGTTTCCTCCAATGTTTTCTCAGGATTAAACAATCTGCCACTGTGGTCAAGCAGACCTACTCCAGGGTAAGAATTCAGCTTTGACATCCACTGTGGTTCCCTGGAACCTCCAGCAGGAGGACTCTTCTTCAGCAGCAGCTTTAGTCCTGGAGAATTAACTCTAGAATTGTCCTCGATTGACCTCCATCTGTTTGTTCTGTCCATTTCATCTCCATGAGCCACAGCCATATGCTTACTAAGATACTCCCTACGTGCAGCACCATAACCACACAACTGACATGTGAAAGGGAATGTCCCAGAGTGGACTTTCCCAGAGTGGACCTTCCCTTGTGTGGGACTCATGGATGGACACTTGACACATTTGTGGCTGCCCTCGTTGTGATGATGAATGTGCTGAACAAAAGTGCCTGCATCTCTGGTCGAGAAATCGCATTTCTTACAGCGAAACAGTCCATTACAGCTATGGCACATAATAAAATGCCTGGTGAGCAACAGTAGAGAGTATTGGACTCCATCGTTGCAGATCTCACATGTGACCAAAGTGTCCCGATGTCCAATGCGATGTCGCTGGAGAGACGAGAACTCGTTGGTAACAAAGGTGCAAAGATCACAAGGATATGTTGGAAGTGTTCCTTTGTGAGCCCCTTGAAAATGTTTCAGCAAGTCATTGGGGCTGTAAGTGGTATCACCTTTGCATTCAGAGCAGCAAAAACTGAGTATTTTTCCAGAGAAAATAGCACCCTGTTGGAGCTTACATGGTGATTTCTCTAAGGTCTTGCTCTCTGTGTGAGAGTTATCTGTACCTGACTCCCCAGACTGTGTTTCATCTTGGACACAAAGGTCATTATATGCAATGTCTTCTCTCTGATTTGCAAGATCTTTTGATGGGTGCAATGCATTGACTGAAGCATCTTTCTCAACATCCCCGTTCTGGTCATGGCTTTTTGGTGGGTCATCTGGAGTAGCCTCCATGTTTTATAATGGATCCTGCAAAAGACAGCAAAATGATAAGATGACTACGTTTCATTTTTTTAGTTATGTGGCTGAAAACACACACATACTAAGAATGAACTTGGACTAAATAACAGCTAAAAGCTTCTAAAATAGTCAATTTTTCCCCACTTAGGTTAAGACTATGTTTAACTTTAGAATGTTATCAAGTAAATTTATGAAAAGCTAACCAGAAAAACGAAAAAGTTTAAGAAAAATCGCTGCAAGATCTGAATTTAACCCTTGTATTATATCCCAGTAAGGAGATAATTTGCCCCTTTAATATTAGTGGGATCATATGTGCCAATGCACATCACTGTGGTTGGGATGAATTTTTTTTTTTTTTTTAATCCACGCCAGTGAGCACTAATGTCTGATTTGTCAGTACAGTATGTGGTTGCATTCAACTTATATTTACAATTGCTGCAAATATCAAGCAGGAAAGAGTGTTCATACATGCTCACACTCATGCTGAATCTATCTATAAATGTCTATTGTGGAAATATATCATTATCAAAACTTAATTTAAAAGTAAGGCTAAAATTTTATATTGTCATGCTTCCAACATTTTGGACAGATGTGATTTCTGCAGAGGATGGGTAGGTGTGTCCATTGTTAAAAAGAGGTTCTTGAAGTTCAATGAATAAATATGTGATACTGGCCATAATATGAAAAAATCTCTCCCACCGCCCTTCCACAAGGTTGTAGCCAATAATGTCCAATAGCAGAACACAGCCACTTTAGTTTGGGAGAAACTCAGTGGTTTTCTGACATTTAACTTCTTACGTCAAAGTGAAAAAGTGTTGTAGTCAGCAGAGTAAAAATGATACTTTTGCTAAGATCAAAATAATTTTTAATTTAACAAAAATACAATTAAATGCTTCTAATATTAATGACGGTTTTCATGTGGAAAGGCAACTACAATTAGAAAACACCAAAAGCTTATTATGAATGTTCACTGCATGTATCAAAAAAGTTTGCTAAAGGCTTGAAATGTAAAACAAAAAGGACAGCTGAAAACGTTTAGAATTTGATTTGAAATATTTTGTAGAAAACAACAACAACAACAAAAACATGAAAGTAATATCAAATTGGCAAGCTGTAGGTCTAGACAATCAGTTTGTTTATGCTGCTAAGTAAACTTGTAATCAAGAGATCACAGTGGGGACATTATATTTCACTGCCTTAAAAAAGAACCAAAAAACATTCAGCATGACCATTTGAAAATATCAGCCATCCAGATGAAAAAGGAAGGAATAGTCAACATGATAAGCAGTTATGCCTAAAAACCTAAGATATGTTCTGGGAATATAAAAACAAAGAATAAAAAAAATAAGCAGCACGACTCATTGGTCACCAACCCACTGATGATTCAGTGCAAGTGTTGGCTCTGATCAGCTTTTCTTAACTAATTGCATGTTTTAATTAAAATCCATAAAACCAAATCTGGAACCAAATCCGGGTAGTATTTTGTTTGTTTGATTTAATGAACACATGCTAACATGGCTAGCTAATGCCTTTTTCTGAGTCTTACGGCTTACCGTGTTTACATGTACAAAATACTTTGACAAAAAAAAAAAATCTGTTTTCAGCAACGAGTCAATAACCCTGCTTACATGCACCCAAGTAATCTGATAAAGAGGGAAAAACTCTGGTTCTATATGAGTTAGTCAATAATCAGATTCCTGGTAGGAGTGTCACTGGTTACTGACTGCTGAAAAATCCTTTAAGACCCAAATTTAAAAATAATACCAATAACCAAGTGTCCTAGTGATGCAACTGAGACATCACCGATAAATGTAATATTAAATATATTATTACATACAGTAAATATATTTGTTTCATTCTTTCTTCAGGAGTAAATCCCACCTGGATACTCTAGATGTGTACCTAAAAACTGCTGCTGTAATCATAAAGACTGTGCTGCTCAGACTGAATACCCTTTCAACATACCTGAATTACTGTTTAGTATACAATTGTGAAAGAATAATTCCATTATTCAACATCACAAAGCAGAAGATGGGCTCCCTTCTGAGACTGGTTCCTCTCAAGGTTTTCAATTCAATCCAATTCAATTACATTCAATTCAACGATTGTCATTATACCTTACAGTGTAACAAATAAAAAAAAGCTCTCGCTATTCTTTTCAGTGCAACCAAATATTAAAACCAAAAGAGCAGCATGTATGAGAAAGAACAGTGCAGACATAACACTAAAGGTAATGCAACACATCAGTGCAAGAGAATGCACCGTGCAATAGTGGATGTCAGGCAGTACACCAGTTTATTCCTCGTGTCCTCTCATGTCCTGCTCTGGGAGATTTTCTTTGCCACCGTCGCCTCTGGTTTGCTCATTAGGGATCTAAATCTATACCAGGAATCCTGTAAAGCTGCTTTGTGGCAATATCTGTTGGAAAAGTGCTGCCCAAATAAAACTGAGAATGTGCATGTGGAAACTTTCTGCATGCCTGTTCTCCAGATGCTGCATGTTATCTGAAAGTCCATTTCGGCTATGCATTATCTATGAGAGTTTATGCACACACTAATGTGACCTAGTTATTCCCATGTTAGTTCAAAGCATTTCCCTGGAAATCAAGTTTTAGCGACGTTTCGTCCATAGTTGACAGGATGCTCTTTATGATCACTCCCTTTTCCTAACGGCGTCGGATTTGGGAGAATGTCTCACGCCTGGAAGCCATGTGTCTTCCATAAAGTATGAGCTAAGCTATTTCAATTGACTTGGCAATCACCAACTTTGAGCAACGCGAACACGCACAAAACGCAGAGGAAGTGCCATGCCATGCCATGCCAATCTACCGACTGCGCTTCACATTCACGCAGCGGTGTCTCTAACGCACCACACGCAATTCGCACATTTTCACTGCACACATAGCTAAAGTGATTGTACACAACCTATTAATTTTGCCAAATCAACAAAAAAAAAAAGCACGTCGCCCCCACCCACGCAATACATCAGACGATTAGAATCATACGGAAGTTCTCAAAAGAATAGATCTTATTAATAAGTTGTCCAGACAACCTCTGGAGAATGTTAAAACTAATTACTTCCCATAAGCGCTGCAGATAGACTTGATTTAGATCAATTTACCTTTCTTTTCTCTTTAGACTGGCAGGTCAGAGACGGCGGCCATGACAGTTCCATCCGGGTAACACTCGGCTGCCACACGCTGCTGTGTGTGTGAGTAGTGAAGCAGGAACTCAGAGCGAAGGAATATAGCTCACTACCTGAAAGTCTCATTAGCTTGTCCTTTTTAAACTACTAGCTCATTTTTCGCTCATGTCCCGGAAAGAAACTTTAAAATGTAATTTATCTCGTTACTGAAACTAACCGAGGCTCTAAACAGAATATATACCGTTTCAAGACTAAATGCGTCCATGTTGGTGCAGTGGTGTTTATAACAACAGTATAAGCCAGCCCTCGTTTACTGAAGAGCTTTCTCACATTGGTAGACCTCAGAGAAAGAGACGCCATGTCTGCTCCTAGTCCGCCATTTTCTTTAAATGTTGATCACATAATGCTCATGTAGTTCATCTAGATTAGACCAGCATGCAGTAACATTTATCAATCACAACCTGCAAAGGTTCATACTCAACTGAGATGCATTAGTGTGTCTATAAAAGACAAATACATGGCCCACGATTACTTTGAGACGTCATTTTACTCAACCAAAAATCGGGTTACATTCTCTTAAAAGCAGTTTTCTTTAATCGTTTTTATCACTTATACAGAGCTGTTGATTTCTTGAATTTGACTGGCAACAGGGTGTTGATTAATTTTCTATAACAGCAGCTCAGACAATGACGCAAGCTGTAATTCAAATGATAGGTTCACATTAATGCGCTAGTGCTAATACTTAATCGTTTCTCTAGTAACAGCTCATCTCAGGGACTGTAGAGCAGATGTTCCAAATAATTTAAGTCTAATAATAGATGGATTAAAAACATGTTGTTATTTAACAAAGGAAAAAAGTTTAATCATTGATATGGTGAGGCTTTCTGTTAACGGGCATTTATTTAACATTTATGGAAGGAGTCTCCAGTGTCAGCACTTTGTAATGGTCCATAAGTTTCCCACCACAGGGAAAAGTGAGGCTGGTGGTCTTCAGGACAGAGAACTTTCTGCTTTCCATTTTCTCAGTAACATGACAATCAGAGTTATTATAGAGGAAAAAAGAGGGGAAGGGAAAGACTCTTTATAGCTGCTATAACATAAGTGATAACAGGAACTAACTTGTCTTACAAACGAAGATTAAATATAACAATAAATAGTGAACAGGACAACTTGTCATTCATTAATAATTTAAAATTGTGATAGTTGGCAAATTACTGTGTTAAGACAAATAAGGTGGCAATGGTTATACAGTTTGTTCTTTAAGGAATAAAACACAATGGGAAGTACTGTTATAGGAATATACCACCCTGTTGTGGATTGTTTTCCTATAACAGCATGTCCCTCTGTGTTTTTTCTTTACAAAACAAAGTGTATGGCCGTTGCTAAAGAATATGTACTTTAATAACTTTATTCAACCGTTGGATACTCTAATGTGTCAGTAACAGTGGCATATGGCAGATTTGTGCACCATGATGAGAAAAAGCTCTTGTACTTCAGCACATCAGCACTCAAATGTTGGAGACACATTTCATCTTATGTAATTGGTAGTGTGATTATTATCTTGGTCATGTTTGGAGGTTATGAAAACTCACTGTGTCGCAAAGTTTAGCTTGGTGTTTAATATAATGCAACTGTGTCTCAGGATTTACCACTTGATTTGTGTACATCAGAAGGATATGCATTACAACTGCATAAATTGCATCTACGTGTAATTGTAAATATCTGGCCAAGAAATTTTTAAAGGAGAACATATCAACATTTATATAGTGACTAATAATTTAAGAAAGCATCACTGTAATTGATTTGAATTCACTGCAGATTTGGATTATTTTCACAGATATGCAGCCCTACTGATGCCTTAACTGGAGTCATGTGTACATTTCTCTGGCGCACGCACACACACACACACTCACAGGCAAGATCTCCCTGAGGAGCTCACCCTCAAAAACATGTAGGAAGGATTCAAACATGTTAAGCAGTTTTGTGTCTCTATTTCCATAAATATTATCTGTCAATAATTGAGACATTAGCAGTGAGTACAGAGATAAAATCAACCTTCTCTATCATGGTATTTCAATCGTTTTAGTTGTAGGCAAACTTGTAGCCTGTTTATTGGCCTTTTTTTTTTTTTACTATATATTTTCTCCCATTTCTATATATCAAGTAATATTTTGACGTTATTCCTGTCAGCATCAAAGTTTTCAATATGACTGTGCTATTTAACATTACTGACATCTGTGTAGTCATTAATGGGTACCTTATTAAAAGCATACCTTCTAATAGATTAATAAAGTTTTAATGTGTTTTAGCACTTGTCTTCTTACACAGTAATGCAGAGACACATGTCTCAGAAAAATTGTAGTTTCCTATATTATTTCTGCCACAATGCTAAGAAAGAAGAACACACCTGTGAATAATTTGCATTGCATTTGTACTTTTGCAATTGTATGTGGTTGATATATATGAACAGATATATGACATCACAGTGCTGAAAAAATATATTTTAGAGAAGGACCTAAATCCCAACAGACTCGGAACTTGACTTTGGCTTATTGACTTGGAAATTACTTTATTTGCACTTGGAAGTTGCTTATACATGAATCTAAAATACCTACCTCTAGTCAAGTGATGACTTCTTGACATTTTACCTTGATTAACTATTATTAGACCTCCTTCTTTAAAATGAAAGACAGACCTTTTAATGTAAGATTCAAATCATTATGTGGCTATTAGAAAACTGAAGGCTCCATACAGCAGCAGCTGGTTTTATCCATGTAACCTGACCTTAGGTTGAATTTCTAATTAAATCTTACCTGTATAAGCATCTGTAGTTGGCTAGATCAGAATTTTGTTTGGTCTTTTTTTTTTTTCATTTTGTTTTTAAAACATGAATTTCTTTTACAATGTGTTAGCCATGTTAGAGGTTAGCTAATCATAATTTAAAAAGCTGCGTAAAGATTATATTCAACTTTTAAAGCTTTTAAAAGTTGCATATATAAGCAGCTTTTAAAACAGGATTAATTTTAATAAGTGTTTTTTCCTTTTCTGTCATTATTAGAAAATTCCTTCCAATTTTGATACTTCGAAAAATTGTCTTGTTTTGTATAGCAGGGATGC
This sequence comes from Pangasius sanitwongsei, assembly GCA_037576675.1. Classification (NCBI taxonomy): domain Eukaryota; kingdom Metazoa; phylum Chordata; class Actinopteri; order Siluriformes; family Pangasiidae; genus Pangasius; species Pangasius sanitwongsei. The sequence goes on from CM075014.1 coordinate 11,618,574, forward strand.
TATACTCCAATCCTAATGTCCAGCACATGTTTGGTGTTTTCCCAGCACTAAGATACCTGATTCAACCCATGAGCTAATTATCAGGCTTAGTGGCTGTGTTAAAGCAGTTAAATGGCCATATGGCTTCAGGAAGCTATGCACTCCTGTGCTATGATGTACAACACCATATGTAATATTCACCATAGAATGCGTTCTGAACATAGAAGAATTAGTTATTAGAATAGCACTGTGTGTGCTACAATTAAATTCCTCATATAATTAGGGAATTAAATAAAGTTTACACAAACTGGCCAAGATTAAGAATAGGGAACCTATGCATTTAAAAATGTTTCATAATTGTTTTATAAATTTAAATGCTTCTTTATAGGCTACTAATAAGTTTCATCATGTTTGTAACAGACATGGTGCCATAATTCTGAAAGTTTTGGCCAGTTTTACTAACTCTATCATATACTAAGTTACAATTCTAATTTAAACAGTAATGTAACCTGTGCATTATATTGGATAAATGGCTACCTAAATTACAAAAAATATATATTTCCACAGAAATGCTATGAGAAAAGTGCTGATTGTTCTTAAGGCGCTTATTCTCTTGTCATAATGACAACAGAGTAGGTGTGTTCCCCTTTAGGTCATGGCCTAGAGGTTTGGAATTGTATGCTCACAACATGACTGTTTTGAATTTGACAAACTGATTAATCTTCCATGCCAGGCCAAAGTGAATGTATCCATCACTAGAATAGATTATCCTAACAAGGTGTGAACACACCAAACAAGACCAATCACAAGGCTACTGTTTGGTGTGGATCATGAGATATCAGGCCTGTCACATTTGAAATGTAATGTTTTGATCATGTACGGCCATTAACAGCCATTGAATTGATTAGGACAGCATATCAATCACCCATACATCTTCAATAAACCAGGTTAATCAAGTTTATTTGCATAAATCAAGCTTGTGGTGATGTCAAGGACCTCAGTCCTGGCACCTCTGTTTAAGCCACAGCTCTTCTTGTGAATATTAATCATTAGTTGTCATGTTTTAACGTTACTCTAGATTTTACACTATAAATATATTTATAAATTTGTAACACTTTTTAACACAGTTTGAATTAATCATAATCATAACATATATGAATATTACACAAAGCTATTTAATGAGAAAGAGCCTTCTTTATCATCACAGGGTTATCATTGCTATTTTTAAGATTATAATGAAAACAATACTTAACATTTTTAACACAAGAATAAATTAATAAATAAAAAGATTTCACCAGAAACAGTACTCAGCAGGCGTCATACTTAAGAGCCTTTCTTATGTAATGTGAAGATATTATTATTATTATTATTATTATTATTATTAGTGTTGTGAAAAAAAATCTGTTTGTGCTTATATTAAAGTGTATTTTAAATGCCAATTAAAAATTGTGGTGTGTTTGGATAATAAATTGCAAAAAATTATCTTCTGTCTGTCAAGTTTAAAAAAAAAATTATATTAATATTTAATGAACAGTTAGTTTATTTATCTATATAAATATAAATGTCATGGAAGCCTTTTTAATTTTTTTAATTTTTTTAATTTATTAATGTCCAAATTGATTTTGTAGTTGCCCTAACATGTTGATTCCTCAAGCAATATCCTAAGAACAGAGTGTGTTTGTTAGAAACAACAAAAAAGTTTGCTGCTATTATGTATGAATGCAAATGAGGTGTGAATTGGGGGTGTGGCAGGTGAAAATGGCTGATGTTCATTAGTGGATGTAACAGAGCCCTAACCTTCAGTACTGTGTAACTCCACCTTCTTTTGGACCAAGGAATTCTGGGATAAATACTGCTAGGCCTCAGTACTGAATGAGAATCACAAGCAGCAAGAAGTTGATCTTCTCTGCTAGCTAAAAAATTTAATCTTATTAGCCCTACATTGTGGTCTGAGGAAAGTTACTTTTATTTAAGAAGAATTTACAGCTATGTGGTCTGATAGCATTGTTGGTAAGGACAAGCTGATAAGTTTTATATTGATATATTACTTTTGTTGTTAGCTTTTGTATATTATTTGCTTGAATATTTTTTTATTCTGTAAAATAACTTTTTTTTTCTTTCTTTCTTTCAGCTAAAGATGGAGCATCTCAGGCCAGTAAGATTGCAGGCCGGAGGAAGAGGACCAGTTTCACCAAAGAGCACTTGGAGCTCCTCAGAATGGCTTTTAGTGTGGACCCATACCCTGGCATTAGTGTCAGAGAAAGTCTTTCTCAAGCCACAGGTCTCCCAGAGTCACGAATTCAGGTAGATGCCTCAACAAAATACTCATGCCTTCACATATATTAGCTATTTATGATAACAGAAAAGCTATGTGTTTTGTAGTTGTTGTGTACTACTTAATCAAACTTGAATATCTTTTGTCGTAAACAGGTATGGTTCCAGAACAAGAGGGCAAGAACCCTAAAGAACAGAACCACTCGGACCTCACCTCAACCAGAAGCTAATACTTCGCTGTCCAGCCCTTTCCTGCCACCTCACATGGTTGGTGTGAGAGAGAGTAGACAACCAGCATTTAACGTCACTCAACCTCAGCTGAGAGAAGACAGCGATCAGGACTGCTTCTTTACTGACTTGTCTCCACAAAGTTTTGGCCTTCCACCGAGTGGAGCTCACTGCAGCACTCCATCCATCAGGCCACGCCAAGACAGGCTAATGGGCACTAGCTTGAGTCCTTCCTCCTTTCACTCTGACTTGGAAGTTACTCCAGTTGGCTGGGGCTCCATGAGAGCACAGACCTCACCAGAGTGTCTGTGGAGTCCACCAATGCAGGGCACTGGAAACAACAGCAAAGATGAAAGCCAGGTCTTTCTCTATCCTCCACCTCCTTATCCTCATGGCAGTGCGAGATCTGGATTTCTCAACAGTTTGAAGTCCACCTCCCCTGACTCTGCAGATTCTGCGTTTTGGGATATGGGACTGGAGAACACCTCTCCTATGCCATATTCTCAGGGTGGAAGTGGCCTGTGGGATGAATCTGCTCAGGAGCAGCCTCTGGCCCCGCTGCCCAATCTGTCTTCTCAGTGCCTAGAGGAAGTTCTTGGAGAGATGGAACCAGGCTGGTGGAAGATTAATGGACAGATGGAGCTTCAATAGGACTGTTCACAAAAGGGGGGGAAAAAAAAAGATTATATTTCTCATGAAGTCAAATGAAAGATTTCAAATGTGAGGAAGGACTTTAGCCAAATTGTGTGAATTTCTCACTTTAACATTATCTCAATTTTATCTCATCTTATCATTTTTTAACCTCATGATATTGTGGTTATTTAAAGGTGCTTTATTTATTAATTTAATGTAAATCTCTTCCAAAGAGAAGCCACAGGACTCATGCTGCAAGATTTTACTGATTATTGTAACACTATTTAAGACCTTTGGTCAATTTTTACATAATTAACATATTTATTTCATCATATATTGTGAAAGTACAGGATCAGGAAAAATGTAAATATTCACTTATTTTGTACAATAATTTATTGCAAATAAAATGTTAAGCAAGTGAATTTCAGTTTATTTATTTTTAATTTGCAAGCACATGATTTTGTATACTATTGTATATTATTTTGTATTATTATTATGATTATTATTAATAATAATAATAAAAATAATAATAATAATAATAATAATAATAATAATAATAAACAACACAGTTCTACTTCATTCGCGGAACTATCAGACTCGGAACATTTTGTTTAGCCCGACCAGATATTCGCGACGGAAGTAGTTCCGGATGTAGTGCACACGTGAAAAACACTACTGGTGCTCACGATTTGGGAATATGACATGATGATACAAACCCACTTGGTCAGTTTAAAGTGAATTTGAATTTCGGCGTCAGTTGTTTTGAGAAGAATAAGGTCTTAAATGTAAGTATTTTTTTTTTGGAGTCATTTGTTCAGAAAATTGTTCAGAAAACTGGAAAGCTGAGTATTTACTAACCTCATACTTACATGCTTTTATCTGCTATGGCTAACACTGGGGATTAGATGGTAGATGGGATATTTACAACTACAATCACGAATCCTCTGTGTTCGCGAGTAGACAACAGACATTTTTGTTAGTTTGCTAGTTCTTCTATTTTCTGAGCCCTTCTATCTTAGGAAAACACAAGACCCTTGGCATTTCAATTCAACTGAGAATTGAGATCAGACCATGAACTAGTGATAGTTGTTCTATTTGTAAGACAACAACGGATTTATGTACATTAAGGGACAGTATTCATTTCCGTTTTTGAAATACACATCAGCTGTCAAGTCTTAAACAAATTGTGTTCTTTAGCACAGATCTCAGAGGTATGAAGATGGAGGGAAAGGAGCAGAAACAGCATCAGCAGAAGCAGAGTGGCCCCAAGGCCGAAAAGAAGAAGAGGAGGAAGCAGAAGGATCATGGTGCAGAGCTGGAGCAGGATGAACGCAAAAGAAATCCAAAAGCCTTTGCGGTGCATTCGGCCGTGCGCATGGCCAGGACCTTCCACAGGTCAGTGCTCACTTCCGTAATGTAAATAGGATGCATTTTATGAGTCTGTGAATTGCACATTGTCATCATAAGCAATAGGACAGTGACTTGGAAATGAAACACTGACTATGAGGTTAAAATGCAGAAGCGTCAGTTTTAATATGGGAGTATTTACATCTGTTCTGAGAGAATCATATAGAAATCCCAGCAGTTTCCATACACAGTCTCTTCTGTTTCTGGGAGTCCTTAAGTGACTGAACATTAAGTAGTCTGGGTATATTTAAAGTGAAATGCATGTTCAGTAAGATTCTGGGTTGGTAACTAATCTGGCTCATTTTTTTTATTGTGTTTTGACTGGATTTGGAGTAATTTCTGTTGTTTTACTGGTGATCAAACACCCTGATTCCCAAATCCAAAACTGGTGTTCTTTGGGTTTGAGTAGTTCCTTTGCTTCTTCACAGATTCATTATACTGGTACAGCTTAATGTTAGTGTTGAGTTTTCTCTGTACTGCTAGGGAATTTACTATCGCTAAGTTTCTACCAAAGCTAACTTTGCCATGGCTTTCTTTAAAGTATTTAATGCTTTAGCTGTGTCTGAGGTATTTGTTCCGGTTTTTCAGTCACACAGCTGCCTAAATTGCAAGCAGTGCCACTTTTTTTGGTTCCTGTGATGGGAGCATGGGAACAATTAATGTGAATGAGCTAAAACAATTGAGCATCCACTTCTTTTTTTTTTTTTCTTTTTTTTTTTTAGTTCACTTAAGTGGAGAGAGTAAAAAAAAAAACAGCTAGTTATTATTCTATACTTGTTATTTTCAAAACAGAGTTGTTGACCTTCACAAGCTTAAATGACCATTTAAGAACAATCAAGGTCTTAATCAAAACTTTCAAAAGTCTAAAGATACTGGATCAATGCTGATATTGTCTCAGAGGGAGGGTTCACTAAATAGTAATTGTAGGGGTAACCCTACCCTAACCCTAACCCTAACCCTAGATCTGCTCATTTTGATGAAGTGTGTCAATAACTGTGGCGTATAAACTCACTGTCTATTTGATTAGGAACACCTGCACATTCCTGCAGTTATCTAATCAGCCAATCATGTGGCAGTAGTACAGTGCAAAAAAAAAATCATGCAGGTGCAGGTCGAGCTTCAGCTAATGTACACGTGAAACATCAGAATGAAGAAAAGTGACTTGGATCGTAGCATGGTTGTTGGTACCAGAAGGGCTGGCTTGAGTATTTCATAAACTGCTGCTCTCCTGGGATTTTCCACACACAACAGTCTCTAGAGTTTACACAGAATCCAGTCAATTCCTTAGCCCAAGCTCACAAACCAAGACATACTGAGGAATTTTACACCAGTGGAACTTGAGATCCTTTGTTGTGGGTTAAGCAGTCGCATTCATTCATTCATTCATTCATTCGTTCATTCGTTCATTCTTTAGCAGAAGACAACTCATCGAGAAAGGAAAGAGTTTTCATAGTTACCAGTGTATCCCCTAGGTTTACAGACGGACACCGACACAAACACAAAGGAATCATGGTGTTTGTGTTTTTCTTTTAAAGACATATAATAACTGAACAGCCAAGCTGGGTCAAAACCTGTCACCCGGTGGTGACTGGACTTTTGCTGCTTGTGCAGCATTTGGGCTCTTTTCTGTACTTTGACCCAGAGCAGGAGAGCTACTCCGGCTGCTACTCGCAGGCGAGCGAGTGTTGCCATCTTCACCACCCTGGGAGCGTTTAAAAAACGCAGATATTTTTGTCTGTTTTTCAGGTGGTTGATGCGACATATTCTCCGTCGCGCGCCCTCTGTCCGCTGGTGGGAGTGTACTGCTCACCTGTTTGCGCACGCATTCGGGGTGGAACTCTGCCGCGCAAGATACAGAGCAGAGGAGAATTGTAAACGCACGAACATGTAGAGCCAAATGACGTGCCGTCGTGTAAATAAGATAAATAACATAAGGCTATTTAGTTTGTTTAATAAACGAACAAGGTATAGACTTGTTCTATAGGAAAGGTAACCTTAAATGACTTCTGTTGTGATCTGGCGCTATATAGAAAATACAATTAAATAAAAATTAACTTGATCTTGAGGGGGGCACATGTGTTTATTTACCACTTAAAGTTCAAAACAGATGTCTCATCTGATCAGAGCCCATGGTGCTAGTCAAATGCGGTAATGAGACAACCCAGTGTGGAGCAACACAGTCACTGTTTATTGTGTAGTCAATCTTCAAAACTGTTTTTAAAACTGTTTACGTATTTAGTGTGTCTTATGTAGCCAGGGGCTAATCATTAATGGTCAAACACTGCATGGTGTATTTTACGTAGCTGGACCTTCACAAATTTTAGCTGAATAACCCTGGCTTATTTTATTTCATTAAGAGCATGTGCAGCTTTGAAGACATATTTTTAATTCTTTTCACTTTTATGCTTAATGCATTTCAGTGTTTATTTTCCATTGGACATGTTTCAGTAATGACCTCTTTCAATTAAAAACATTAAATATAATTGGCATGAGCTTCGTTAAAGTCTTTGTGCATTTTACACAATCTTTCAAGAAAGAATTGTGCGTCTAAGAATTGATTATTCTAGGGATTAGAATATTATTATTAATAGAATATTATTATTTCTACTTTCTCTCTTTTTTTTTTTTTTTTTTAAACAACGGTCATGTTTATTATGGAATAAAAAGCAGGTATGGTGCTTTTATATGAATATTTTTTCTGCATTTTTCCCATTCTCCATAGGACCCAAGACATAAAAACTAAGAAACATCATATACCTTTGGTAGACCGCACACCTTTGGAGCCACCACCTGTCTTGGTGGTTGTGATGGGGCCTCCGAAAGTGGGCAAGAGCACCCTCATCCGTTGCCTGATCAAAAATTACACACGGCAGAAGCTTTCAGACGTCTGTGGCCCGGTAACAATAGTATCAGGTGAGTACTCCCATGAAACCTTCCTTTATATACATAGCTTATTTTATATGAATAATACACGGTTTTAATATGTCTCTTTGTAGGGAAGAAACGGCGTCTGACCTTTATTGAGTGTAACAACGATATCAATACCATGATAGATTTGGCAAAGGTTGCAGACCTGGTGAGTGAGTCTTATGAAGCTTTGTATATGTTAAAGACTGAGCCATCAGTTGACAAAGAATTCTTTTAACTTCACCAGGTCCTGATGCTGATAGATGCTAGTTTTGGCTTTGAGATGGAGACCTTCGAGTTCCTCAACATCTGTCAGGTCCATGGTTTCCCTCGTGTCATGGGGGTGCTCACACATTTGGACTCCTTCAAAAATATGAAGTCACTCAATAAGACCAAGAAACGCCTCAAACATCGCTTCTGGACTGAAGTGTACCAGGTAAAAGCCACATATCTCTGAAATCACCAGTCTTCATGATTTTAAACCGCCAGATGACAATGTGTTAAACTATCAGATGACTTTCTTATATAACTCAGTTTATATTGTATTTACCGAAAAGGGAGCCAAGCTGTTTTACCTGTCTGGGATGGTGTATGGTGAGTACCAGACACAGGAAGTGAAGAACCTTGGACGATTCATTTCAGTCATGAAGTTTAGACCCCTGGTGTGGCAAACCTCTCACCCTTATGTTCTGGCTGATCGGTAAGTGTAGGAAAAAACAAAAACCTTACACAATATTTGTTAGTGGTGAAAATGTATTTTTTTCAGACGGTACTGTGTCACAGCTCCAGGTTCCCTGGTTCGATCCTGAGCTTGTATTACTGTCTGTTTCATGTTCTGCCCGTGTGGGTTTCCTCAGGATTCCTGACACCTGCCAATAAGGGCACTGGCAGCGCTAAATTGCCCCTAGGTGCAAATGTGTGTATGCATGGTGCCCTGCGATATACTGACTTCCCCGTTCAGGGTGTGTCTTTGCCTCATACCCAGTGTTCCCGGGATGGGCTCCGGATCTAAAACATCCCTGAACAGAATAAAGTGGTTACTGAAGATGACTGAATGTATGATGATCAATTTTTCCTGTACGCTCAGGATGGAAGATCTAACTGATCCAGAGGCTATTCGATTAGATCCTAAATGTGACAGAACTGTCTCCCTGTATGGCTACCTGCGTGGGACATTCCTGAAGAACAAAGGCCAGGTTCATATTCCAGGTAAAACGGATAAATTGTAACCATCGACACAATCATACCCGGTGAGGTTTTGAACACCTGTAGAGAAATTGAGAGCCTGTTACTAAAAGTACTGAAATATAAGGTGTAGAAATATTTGGCAGTGTACATTTTATTGATTGTTTCTCAAAACACTGTTAGTGTGTGATAGGACACTGTAATGCATTAAAATGTGCTTTACAGGAGTAGGAGACTTCTCTGTATCCGACATCAGCTTTCTTCCTGACCCGTGTCCGCTGCCGGAGATGCTGAAGAAGAGAGCTCTGAATGAGAAAGAGAGACTGCTCTACGCTCCCATGGCAGGGGCTGGAGGAGTGGTGTATGATAAAGACGCAGTGTACATTGACATGCCTGTTGGCCACGTCAAACAGGACCAGGTTGGGTCACTTCATTTCTCTCCTCTTGCTGAAAAGTCTGTACTGTTTTTGATTACCAGGGAGCTAAGCAGCATGACCATAATTTCACTCTACACTAAACAACACTAAAGTCAATACTATTGAGTATTTCTACAGCAGTATGAGGTTTTGCAAAAACTAATAATACAAAAGAACATACATCACAGAAAAGGTTTTTATACCCATCTTTAAAAAAAAAAGGAATAATGGAAAGTTTTTTTTAAATAAATAAATGAGGATTTGGGACAGTAATTTGTGTTTCCACTCCATTATCACAGAGCAGCTTTACAAATATTTCTGAGTGACAGTTGTTAAATTTTTTCGACTGTAGGTGTAAGATCTAGATGGATTTTTTTTTAAGCAAAAGTTTTCAAATTAGAATGTTGTTTAAACAGCATAACATGCTGTTAGAAAAATAATCAATCAATAATAAACAATCAATGCTCTTACCACCCCAAAGTCGATTATATTCCTATAATAGCACTTCCCAAAGTTTTATATACCTCTTATACCACAATTTGCTGATTATTATTATTATTATTATTATTATATTTAATAATTAAAGAACAACATGCAATACTGTTTATAAGTTTATAGTTAAATTTAATGTAGTGGAACAAACACGAAACAGTCTTTCCTTTACCAGCCTCTCTTCTCACTCTTTATTTTAATAAGATGCAAAAAAATGCATCTTGCCATGTTACTAAGAAACTACACAGCGCGCGGTAGTCTTTCCTGCAGACTTTCCAGTGTTGGAAGACTTAGTTTCAGCTTTAACTCTGACTGTTACAAAGATAACTGTTAAATAATGATCAATTACAGAAAACGTCACAATGATTAACCATTAAAATTTGTTTTATCTGTTTGTAATTAGGCTTAGATTATGCAGATCAGCTCACACCGTTTCAGTCCCTGTGGATGAGCTGTTACTATAAAAACGATAATATATTAGTACATTAATATAATCCTGTGATTTGCCTTGTAGCCAGCACTGTTGTCAGAGCTGCTGTTATAGAAAAATTAATCAACACCTTCCAATCAGTCAGATTAGAAAATTCAGTAGTGCGCTCTTATCACAAATAAATGGCTTAACAAAACATGCAACCTGCTGTATAATTCAAAATTATTTTTAATAAGAAATTATGTAAGATTAGTTCCTTTGTGGTTCAGGATTTTGTTTTACATTTGGAGGGGGGGATAAATTAGATTAGTGCGACATAAATTAGAACTGATTAGACTTTTTTTTTTTTTTTTTATAGAGGAATCTGGATACTTGTAGAATGCTGAAACACTTGCATTGAATGAAATGGAGATTATGTAAAAAAAAAAAAACAAAAACAAATGGATAAATAAATAAATAAGGTTTTTATTTGACTCACCCTCATACATATACATTACATTATGCAGTTTGCACTGTCAGAGAGCTTTTATGCTCCAGGTTGAGCTTCACTTACTGTATCTGCTGAAGTCAGAGACAGAGCAGGGTTGGCTGCTTTACATGACAAAAGAAATCTAAATGGTTTTGCATTCACTTAAAATTGTGAATTGTTTGAATGGAAACCCAGCAAATGACCAACTCTGCTGCTGCTATGAAGTTGCAGGTTGGATGTTCTCAGGTTGAAGATTTTCTCTTGTTTCTTCCTTAATGGTTTATTTTTTTCTGTATTTTAACTGAATTTAAATTATCTATAGTTTTTCTATAAACAGGTTGTCCGTATTCCAACTTTTAGCTCAGCAAATCTAAATATCATCATGCATATCATCATCATCCATCATGGAAAAATGTGTTGTAATGTCACTGCTAGGGATATTGCACACGCCTCCTGATGATGTATCAGAGAGCAACTCCAACATTCAGGCGTCGTTTTAGACTTGTATGGTGGATGCTGTTGTTGATGCATATTCTGATAAAGAGCATCTTACTTTCCATGACAGGAGGAGGTGCGTCCTGCCACAGAGCTGATGCAGTCCCTCATGGGCACACAAGCCACTCTGGATGTCAAGATTGCTGCCAGTAAAGTTTCACTGTTCACAGGAACTGCAGCACTGACTCCAGAGGAAGTACAGGAGAAAAGGTACAGTTAGATTGTCGTTTAATTAGTTTTGGTTAGTTTTGGTTAACTTTTTCCCTTTGTTTCTTGTGCATACATATCTTCTGAGCTTTTGTGTTCCTCTAACAGCGGAAAGGAAGGACCTGCGGAGAGCCGAGTGTGGGACCCGGACACTCAGAGAGAGAGGAGGAAAGCTGTCTTTAGTGACGAAGCAGAGAAAGACAATGGTGAAGGAAGTGACGAGGAAGAGTCAGATGAAGAAGGTGAAAGCATGGAGGAAAAGGCAGATGAGGAGGAGGAGGAAGATGATGCTGAAGATGATGAGGAGGTAGAACATGATGAGGAGGAGGAAGAGGAGGAGGATAGAGCTGATGAGAGCAAACTGGACAAGAGTGAAGTGGCAAAGGATGGAAGGAAAACGGTGAAAGAGGCAGCTCCTCCCCTGAAGAGACAGAAGCTGGAGGAAAATGGAAAAGACAGCAAGCCTGTGGTAGAGATGCCTGTATTTGCAGACAGTGATGATGACCTAGAGAAGAGTGATGAAGAAGAATCAGAAGGAGAAGAGATGGATGAGGATGAAGAGGAGGAGGAGGAAGAGGAAGAGGAGGAGGAAATAGAGGAAGAGAAACAGAGGCCTCAGAAAAGAAGCTCAGCACCTCCAGATTCTGGTCACTGCTCTGAGGAGGATAGTGATGATGAAGATGATGAAGGAGAGGAAGTGCAAGGTGATAGCGACTCAGAAATGGAAGAACAGTTAAATGTTAAACCAGCCTTAAGAGAGGCTGCTGGTGAGGAGGAGGAGGAGGAGATGGATGCTGAAGACGAAGGAGAGCTAGGATCTGAAACTGCTGGTACTTTCTCACTCATGTTGTTCGTTTGAATGTCATCAGCACAATTTATTGAGTCTTTAAACCACTTTATTTCTCTGAGCCACTTATTTTCATTTTAAGACAAGGAACTTACAAGGGAGTTTAGCCGTAACCCACAATAAATTTTGTATTGATCCCCATTAAGTTCCGTTGTTCTATTTGTTCTGTTTGTCTTAGGTTCACAAGGTTATTGCCTGATGTGTACATCCTTGTTTTTATAGTCTCTATAATGTAGACAAAAACAGCATGCTGCCACTATTGCAACAGAACGCAAAGAATGTGATAAACGGAGATTCATATATCACAAGCTATGAATGGGTGATACATTGCATAGCCTTAATCTGTCACTTTTAATATTGGAGTCTTATCCTTTCTCTCTGTTTATGTTTGATGTGTGCCTGTCAGGAGCAGTACGCTGGAAAGAAGATTTGGCCCGGAAGGCCATGGAAGCATATCAGAGACGACAACGTGCTGCACCTAACCTACGCAAGCTGGTGTATGGCACAGGTGAGTAAGCAAATCACAAGCTTATATGAAACTCTAGAAAGGCTGGCATTCATTATAAGAGGCATGTTTGAAGAATGATCTGCTTCTCCTATGAAAGACGTCCACTGGCTTTTATGGAACATATTGAGGTCTATTGTGTTCTTTTGTGATTGATGAAGGCAGGAGTGTATTGAGTGGGAGCCAGTTTGTATTTCTCATTTGTTTGTGTCAGTGGTGGAGGAGGAGGAGGAAGCAAACAGTGAGGAGGAGGAGTTGGGTGGGCTGTTCCGAGTTAGTCGGCCAGAGAAGAGTAAGAAAGTAAGAGCGGATGCCGTGGACTGCTCCCGTTTCCAGCCTGATGCAAGCCATGACTGGGACCAGGAGGAGGTGAGCAACGTGGCCAGCGCACTGTCTTATCTAAATCCCTCTGCTTTCAATGTTTAATTTTTAAAATATCTGGAATATTTAGGAAACTGAATTAAGCACAGATTTGTACTGATGTGTGTTTTCAGATGTTGGCCTCCATAAGGGACTGCTTTGTAACTGGAAAATGGGAAGGAGATAAAGATGCTGCTACTCTCCTTAAAGAGGATGGTAAAGACATTATTAGCCTTTTTTTTTCAACAAAGAGCTATGTCTTTGGGTCCTTTCTAATTTGCTCTCATCATGCTAGATGAAATTTATGGAGATTTTGAGGACCTGGAAACTGGAGAGGTTCACAAAGCAAACTCTGGGAAGGGAGATGAAGCTGAGGTACTTGGCTAAGACCAACATTCTTACATATCACTTTCTTTTATTTTTGTGGCCCCTGTGTTGCGTTTGTGTGTGATTTTGTGTATGCTTATCATGAGCAGGGAGATGATGATGAGGGGGAGGAGGAAGAGGAGGAAGAAGAGGAACCCAAATTAGTGAAGGTTGATGATGAAGAAGCTCAGAAAAACAAGCGCCTGGAAAAGAAGAAGAGACTGAAGGAGAGGTTCAATGCGGAATATGATGATGGAGATGCTACCTACTTTGATGACCTCAAAGAGGAGATGCAGAAGCAGGCTGAGGTCAGAGGGCACAGCTGTAACATGACGTACATTCATCCTAACTTAACTTTTAAGCATTCCTTTTTGCATTCCATTAGATGCATTAGTATGTCATTCAGTTTTCCACTGAAATTTGAAGACATTCATGAATCTAAGACATTCAAGACAAAAATTAGATATTACGTACAGAGCGCACATGACTGAATATGAACGTTCTTACAGCCCACAGCAGGTTGGAACCTAACGGACTGTTTAAAAAAAAAAACAAATAAATAAATCAGTTATGCAATAATTCACATTGGTAATCAAAGAAAACAGGCTTATAAGGCAATATGGCCTCACATAGACATCACATTAAGTAGGGGCTGCCCAATCAGCTTTTGAAAAAAAAAACAGAGCCTATATCTTAAAAAATTCTGACTTAAATAATTATTAACGTATGCATTAATAATATTTACATTTTGAAACTCCCCCTGCAGTACCATGATGGCCTGGCGGGGATACCGCACACAGTTTAAATACCGCTAACAAACTTCTCTTGTGTGTCTGCAGCTGAACAGGGCTGAGTTTGAGGACATGGATGATGAGACTCGTGTTCAGTATGAGGGCTTCAGGCCTGGCATGTATGTGCGTGTGGAAATCCCCACGCTTCCCTGCGAGTTTGTTACCAACTTTGACCCACATTATCCGGTCATACTCGGTGGCTTGGGAACCAGTGAAGGCAATATAGGCTATCTGCAGGTGAGTATAAATCATAAGATGTTGACTAAGTCTTTGCTCTCGTCTTCTACTTCTTCTTGTTATTGATCTTTCAGGATTGCGATCATCAAATATTAATTCATGACTCCCTTCTTAGAAACATTGCTTGGTAGAAAATACCCCGCTGTTGGAACAGACTAAAATGTTGACTAACTCCTTTTTTCTGGTGCCATCTTTCACGTTTCCTGTCTTTCTGTTTATCTGTTGACAATAGATGCGTTTGAAGAAACACCGCTGGCATAATCGTATCCTGAAGACCCGTGACCCACTCATTCTGTCGCTAGGCTGGAGACGTTTCCAGACCATTCCTCTCTACCACATTGAAGATCACAATGGCCGCCACCGCCTGCTCAAATACACTCCTGAGCATATGCACTGTGGCGCCTCTATCTGGGGTAAGACAGCTACATGTCCCTGTATTACAGTCCAAGAAGGTGATATTTCTCACAACTCACTATTTAGTGTTCTCCTTCACCTTTATCTCTCTCTTTTCCTTTAGGACCTATCACACCCCAGGGGACAGGCTTTCTTGCTGTTCAGAGTGTTGCAGGGACTCAAGTAAGAGCTATAACATATTAAAATATGGAGCAGCAGTTTTAAGTTATTATCCATGCTTCCAGTTTGATAGCTGCTGTAGTTTTATTTCCCTTTAATTTCTTTGAATCTGTCTCACTTTCCTTAGGCAAATTTCCGCATTGCAGCTACTGGAGTTGTCTTGGACTTGGACAAATCTGTGACCATTGTGAAGAAGCTGAAGCTGATTGGATACCCGTATAAGATTTTTAAGAACACCTGCTTTGTCCAGGTAGGGGATCCTGCAGAGTCAGACAGCTATCTACAGTTGTAGCAGTGCTGCACATGACAGAGCACCTAAAATGTTTCAGAAGTCATGGCTATTCTTAAAATCCAGCAGCCACCCTTGTAAGATCAACCAGTTAGAAGCACTGCTAAGTGCATATGTGGGTCCTGCAGCTGAGATTTGAATTTGAGTTCGTTCAGTGTTCTATGCCATCTGTGACCCTGGTGCTCTAGAGGGTGTAATTAACCATGCTCTCAATGCGAGAGAAGGCTGGCAGGGTCCTTGTTTTCTCTGACACTGCCAGTTGGGAGGCCAGGACTTTTCATTCCATGTGGTTGGTAGGTCAGAAAGTGTCATGGCAGGAGACAGTGGGCAGTGGGCTTAATGGAAAAAATGCTTGGAATTCTTAGTGATTAAGCTGGGAGGGAATAAAAATATTAAGTTAATTAACCATTGTTCAAAAATAATTGGGTCTTCTGATTGTAAAAGCATGTCAGTGACTCTGCCCTTTCCTGCACTTTCTCAGGGAATGTTTAACACAGTGCTGGAGGTCGCAAAGTTCGAGGGTGCCTCTATCCGCACGGTCAGCGGGATCAAAGGTCAGATTAAAAAGGCTCTGCGGACACCGCCTGGAACCTTCCGAGCCACATTTGAGGACCGACTCCTCATGAGTGGTAAGTTGGACTATGCACTTGTTGAAGTCTCTAGATGTAAGATTTTGGAAGAAAATGCTATTTCAAGCTATTTGTGGAAGAACATTTCATACTACCTGTGCCCAAAACCACATTATTTGCACTAAGTAGCATGCCTAACTAGTATTGACAGACTATTTAGTCTGGTAGTATGTAGTTCAGGACGTGTTGCCAAGTGCGTGACTGTGAGGATATAATCATCTCCTCCCGCTTCCTGAATATTACAGAAGCATTATGAGAATAAAAACTTTATTGTGCACATCAGTGTGATTATCAGTTACTGAGCACCAGAAAGGCCAAAACCTCTCGGTTGCTCAGCTGTAAACTGTGTAGCTTTGGGTCGATCTTCACTGGAGATGGCTCCGCACCTCTCTGAGTTTGATAGACCTAGCCCACTAGCTAGCTAAAGTACAGCACAGAGAACAGAATTGTCTCTAATTTGTGTTCTCTGTATTTTATTGCCTGATTGGTATATTTTGTTCTCCAGCTTGTCAGAAACATTATGCCTGAGCCCAATAGTGTTAGCACGCTAGAGAAAACATAGAGCAATTAATACACACACCAAGGTGAGCAGATGCTGTGGAAGACTTGATATAATCAAGTATGAAATACAAAAATCAGGAGAAACTCACCAACACCTCCTGTTCGCCACTACCAACTGATTTCATCCACTAGCTCAGCAACTTCCCTACTGGATAACGGTATAAATTCCACAATAAGAATAAGTCGGCGGACTAACATCTCCCATTCGCCAGCTTCGCACCAAATTAAAGAGCAAATTAAAAGCTAGGCTACTCCACCAGTGCTGCACTTTATTACAAATACAGTCAATACTGTTGCTGCGACCTATCTTCTATATCCCTTAAATTTTTGTATTTTTTCCTTTTCTATCTCTGGTTGATGTAAATTCTATTTTATGTCACGGACAGTCGAAAAAAGCATTTCACTGCACGTCGTACTGTGTGAGGTTGTGTGAGACCAATAAAATTTGAAATTACTGGTTATAGTATATTATATTGGACTCGTATTCTCTGACTCTTGCCTGTCACAGCGTAGTCAGAATTCTTCCGGGCCTGAGGTTAGGGCGTGATGTTGTATAGATATATCTGAGCTGGCAATAAGGGGTCAGGATTGGCGGGAAATTGATATGTATATGACTCCCCTGACACCGCGCTGACTGCGAGTTACCTTGTGCAGGATGAAAAAGCATGGTTATTACTGCTATACAAGATTGTCACGGTGACTCACAGCAGCTCAGTGTCATATTATTGTGTATTTCTTTCTCCCCTGACTCAATAATCATTTTAACAAATAAATCTCTTGTACTTTTTAAATAATTTGCTTTTTTAAAAAAAACAAAATCACCAGTGTTAGCATTATGGTAGGCATTTGTCTTCATTGTCTTGCCTTTAGGTTTTCAGGGTTCACGTCATATGCCAGATACGTCAGATACATGCGTTTTGTGAAACTGTATAGAGTACAGTTTGCGACGTGAAAATGTGTAGAGTAACTTTCCATTAATGGAAGACACTTTGAAAATGAGAAAATGGTTAAATGTTCTGGAAATACAGTATTAGTGCTGTGTAAAGTTAGACTGTTAAGCCAAGGAGTTTGCATATGTTAGCATATTTTCTTTGCTTCCTTCAACCTTTTGCTAATGATGATTTAACTCCCTGCCAAGATCACACCACTCTTACCCTCTGAAAGCACCTCTGAAAGCAGTGAACCTCATATATTCCAAAAAAGGATTTATAGATGGATTTTCAGCTTACCGGAAGGATTTGAGTGTGCAGACAGTAATAGGTGCTCACTGCTACATTCAGGAAATTTCTTTTTTCATTAGTCACTAACAGTGTCACTCCTGAAGGGAGAGAAATAAACTACAGAAATGAGGGCCGCTATCACCCAGCCCAGTCAGGCTACCTAAATGTATTTATTTTATCTTTATTTGGCCAGAAAGATCCCAGTAACAATCTATTTTTAACAGAGACCCGACCATGAGGTTAGCATAGGTGCAATTCTGACCAGGTTTGGGATTTTGGAGTTTAGGTGTCAAATTGTCATTCAGTCCTTAAAACTGGAATCATGCAGAATTGTTGCACAATTCATATGGAATATGGAAATTCAGAAGATGTTTTTAAAAGTATGGATATACTGTTGTTAAAGTAATACGAGCTCAAGACACGTAGATAGTTTGGCTTTTTTGATGGTTTCTTGATGGAAAGCTTCTAAAAATGAACAACAAAAGTGAACACAGAAGGTCTGGAAAGATCAGTATCTAAAAATTATTTTCTTTTTTTTAAAATTCATTTTCATGAGAAATGTTTGGTGACATTCTACTTGGTTATTTGCTTGAAGGGAAAATGAAACCATCCTTTTAAACCTTTCCAATGATGATCTCCAACAGTGAGTAAACTGGTGTACATCGTCTCTAATATTTTTGTGAAAAGTGTAATTACTTCCTAAGTGGTTGAGGAATGGGTTGTGTGAGTAGTGTGGGTTCTGTATTTCAGTCAGAAAGGGGATTTAGGGTTTGGATTGTTGACTTTGTATTAGTAACAGTCTGTGCTATTGGGACGAGAATTTCTCTTCCAAATTCATCAGAAATGTACACAGCAGATCAAAAACAATTACAATTACAGCAGAATGAATGTCGATACTTGATTATTATTGCCATTGTGTGTTTGTAGATGTTGTGTTCCTGCGTTCCTGGTATCCAGTCTCGGTTCCTCAGCTGTATAACCCAGTGACATCTCTGCTGATGTCTGTTGGTCAGAAGGACACATGGATGGGTATGAGGACCCTTGGGCAGCTTAAACACGACTTGGGAATAAGGAACCAACCCAACCAAGACTCTCTGTACAAGGTAGTGCACTTATATTCATGTAAGGACAGATTAAAAAAAAGACACAAATCTGGACACTTTTTCATATCAAAATAAATGGCACTAATCCCCACACAATTTACCCAGAATAGAACAGATTAATCACAACATAGCTGGGTACTTTATCAAAATTTGCAAGAGTATAAAGCTACTGCAACAGCTGTCAGCTCAGAACAAAGGCTGGTTTGGTCAGGTCAGCTCAGGTCTGGTTACCTCAGACGGTTAAAGAGAGTCTGTTAGGTCTCTCTCTAGTGCGTTATCCTCAACGTTGTAGGCACAGCACCCCTGTTTGATCAGTGACGGCGCTTCATGCACTGACAGTAGGTCATAACAGGCAGGATGAACCATTCATTCATTGTCATGAACAGAATTAAACTATGTAACTTCTCCCTTGTTTTCTGTAGCCGATTGTGAGGCAGAAGAGACACTTCAACCCCCTCCACATCCCCAAAGAGCTGCAGAAGGCTTTGCCGTTCAAGAGCAAACCCAAACAGCAGGAGGCCATGGGCAAAACCCCCCGGGACCTGCAGAGACCCGCCGTGATCCGGGAGCCCCACGAAAGGAAGGTGAGCCTCCAGTGCGGTTATGTATCACTAACTGAATTTAATTCAGGTTTCTTGTAATATCGAAACACCTACAGTTAGAGACTAAAGTTAATCCTCCAAGGATGCCTCCAGACATAAGTTTCCAAATATCGCAGCTGTTTAATCCCTGTTCTAGCGGTAATACCACAGACACCGTGCTAGCCAATTTCTGAACCAATCCCCATGAAATCTCTCAAATAATTCTTAAACAGAAGTCTCATATTTTATCTGGTATATGTTTTTCTTTGCTCGATCCAATTTGTATACCATTTAGTAATCAGATATTCCTGCTAGACATACATTCATTGTTTTTTTGTTGAAACAGCACAGATGCTTGCTTAAAACCCTTCAGGAAAGCATCCAGTCACCGTTTCAATCTCAGTTACACATTAAAGACTCAGGCACATTTTTGCTTGCACTTGCATTTGCACTTCCATTAAAAAAAGACCGCAACAATTGCATTTTACTGGCGTATTTATAGCATTTATAGTGCAGTTTGTAACTTTGGTCTGAAGTGATATATCTTTTTCTTTTTTTTTTTTTCACGGATGAATATTGTGTGATTCTGAACATGCTACATGATTCAGCTTTTTGAATTTTACTTGCCCCTTTAAAACTCCTCTCAGATCGTCCCACATTATGACATGATTTAAACTAAAATGGAAAGACAAACTGCAAGTTTCATTATTTTAGTCAGCTTGTCTTGATTAGAGTGTATAAATCTGAATTGGATGTGGTTTGTGAATTAATAATAATCCTGGAAGGCATTGTGACAGCAGCTGTAGAAATTTTTTCTTGTCCTCTAATTGTTAAATCATTCTAGTGTAAACCTCTCATCTAATCAGACCTGTTTTAGTGGAAGTCTTTCACTCAGAGGGCACAACACTGGCAGCCTTTTTAGTCTGTCATGTTTTCAGCTTAAGCAGCACAGAGGTAAAATGCTTCTATTCCTTGTGAAGAATGTAGAAGCGTTTTTGCACAAGGCGATGAAATGGTTATTAAATTTGAGCTTGAAATATATATTATGTATCAAGGATGTTTCTGACGTCCAGTTAAAGATAGATGTAATCAGTGGTTGCGGGGCAGTCCTTACTTCTTCTGCAACACATTTCTTTTTCATATCTTTGTTTTTGCTCTACATGTGTTTGAATATGAGGCGATGTAGCACTGAAATGATGTTAAAAGATAAAAGGTTATTGAGGCGTTACATCCAGCACCTCTTTATTAAATGCTCGTTTTACACCTGAAGAGTGGAAAGGAGCTTTGTGTATGCTAAGCTTGTTTCGTCAAGCTTATCTTGTGGTGCAGCAGGTAGTGTTGAGCTTGGGTTTTTGGTTGGCACTGAGCTTGGGTTACTGTCTGTGTGGAATGGCGGATGTTCTTAAGTTCCCATGGGTTTTCTCCAGGTTCTCTGGTTTCCTCCCTCCTCCCAAAAACATGTCAGTAGGCGGAATGTCTACACTGTGTGTGTGTGTGTGTGTGTGTGTGTGTGTGTGTGTGTGTGTGTGTGTGTGCGCGCATGCCTGTATGGTGCCCTGCAATGGACTGGAGTCCCATCCAGGGTGTATTCCCAACTCCGAATCACCTCTGACTCTTGAACAGTTACTGAAGATGAATGAATGAATAATAAACATTATTTGATCATATGCAGTTGAACTGCATGTTTATAATACTCTGGCAGTCCAGTATAGACAACTTACTTAGGCTGCTCATAATGAGAGAGCACCTAAGCTACAAGCTTCAGTGAATGAATGAATGAATGAATGAATGATGTCCAAGCTAGTGTGAATTGAATGAATAACTTACAGGCATTGTGAAAAAAAATGAATGAGGAGGTATGAATTGAAAAGCTTGACCTGCACAATAAGTAAAGGAGCCATTTCTTAATTTTCATTGTTTGGGACTGAACTTCGGTTGATGTTAAATGTGTTGAAAGTTGAAATGTGTTCGGGTTCTGTGCAATGCATTTGGGGAAACAAAATAAACGTAATAAAGGTGAAACAAAAATTGAATAAAAACCAGCCTTAAGGAGTTTGAAAAACTTTGGACAGATGTGCAGCAGCTTCGCAAGTAGTTATTAAGACAAATAAATTAGTGGCCTTTTATTGTCTTAAGATGATATTTTTGTTACATTTTTGTCATCAAATTTGCAGGAGATGCTTTTTAAGGTTTATGTGATATAAAATAAAAATGCATTCGTCCATTATTTCTAGTCTAATAAACTCTACCTCTACTGCAGTTGTAATTTCACACTGTGCCTCTGGGCACATCAAATATGTGGCAAGGTCTGTTGCATATTATATACCATTATAATTTAATTAATATAGTTACCCTTATGAATTATTAACTAACATTTGAAGCTAGTCGAAATTGCAATATCATCATCATAAGGGAAAATACAGGCTATAATGTACGCATCAAATATGCTCAGGAGTAATATGTTTTTTAATTGAATTTCCATAATTACAATATCCACAGACAATTATTTGAGTAAATTTATCATCCAAGCCTATTGCATATTTTAGGGGCTGTGTGGTGTTTGTGTTGCAGCTCTTGTTTAACTCCTCCCCTCTGCACCAGGTGGCAGCATTGCTCGATGCCCTGAGCTCAGTCTACTCTCACAAGACGAAGAAGGCTCAAGCAGAGCAGCGCATGAAGCACAAAGTATTCCTGAAGAAGAAGGAGAAGCAGGAGGCAGAGAAGCTGAAGAGGCAGAAGGAAGAGCGAAAAAAGGTGTACCGTGCTATGGGACAGAAGGAGAAGAAGAAACTCAAGGCCAGCCTGAAGGGAGCTTCTAAGGATGACTGAGCATGCTATACCTAGTGCTGCTGGACCTCAGCTCTGAGTCCACTGGACCCTCCATAGTCTGGCTGTGAGTCACTGACAGTCTTTACACCAGCTGATGTGTAGGCTCTAGTGTGGAGATTTACAATGTTATGTGAGACATGGAGCTGAGACTTGTATGTATTTAAAATTACAACCAAGAATCATGTGCAGTGGTGCTACTTGCCAGCTGTTTGTGAGACTCAAATGTGAGGATTATAGTCACCATCCACACGTGACGGTCACATTTGTCGTGGAAATGTGGATGACTATGTAGATTTCTTGGTTTTCTTATTCCTGCAAGTCATGTCAGTTTGATACCATGTAAATGCTTTGTAATGTTGGTTTTAATAAAAGTAACTAATGTGTATTTCCTGACAAAAATCTGGTTATTTCCTTCCTTTAAAGTGCTTCTGATCCATAAGTAAAGGAAAAACTGAGTTGATTTCAGCTGGCTATTGCTGATTGTGTAAATATTATTCTTCAAAGAAGAGAAGAGTATTTTCACATGACTAGCCATCACTAATCACCAGTGCAAATAGCAGTTTAAAAACTCCAGCTGTTGACATATCTGCATGAGTAACAACAGCTGTCACTGGATTATCTCAGGCCTCCGAGGGAAGCAAAATTAATTAATGTGATGACATTTTTATATTTGATCCATATTTTACAAAAAAAAATAAAATAAAATAAAAAAAAAAAGAAATGCTATAGAAATTACTTGATATTTAAAGATTTGAATTCATTATTAGGTTAAATGAGTTGAGTAAATTGATGAAATGAAGTTAAGGTGCAAAATGCCCTTTTTTTTTTTTTTTTTAATTGCACCACCATTTCAGAACCGGAAGTTTTCAGACAACTGTTTTGTACAGTGTTTTTTCTTAACAAATGCAATGATGATCATTAGTTACAGCACAATACACTTAATTAGTCTAGTGTTTATTATGATTGATTATTCACATCATGTGTCTTAATAATCAGCATAAATCCATCACAGTCAGAGAAAACATTAAGTATCATGTAACTGGTACTCGATCTTGGGCTTGGGTTACTGTTTGTATGAAGTGCCACAAGTTCTCTGCTTCTATATGGGTTTTCTCAAGGTTTTGTCCCACCTCCCAAAAACTAGCTAGGTGGATTGGCTAAGATAAATTGCCCACAGGTGTGACTGTGTGTGTGAATGTAAGTGTATGGTGCCCTGTGATAGGCTGGCGTCCCGTGCAGTGATTGTCTCCGGGATACATTGTGACCAAGACCAGGATAAAGCAGTTACAGAAGATGAATAATTGATATCATTCTTGGTACAAGAAGCAATAATGTACACTCCTGGGCAAAACAAATGGCCCAAAATGGCAAAATTATTAAGCTTTTAATGTTCTTAACAAATCAAAGGACAACAAATCGGTAGTCAGGAAATTAGCAAGAATTAAACAATTAGATAAAGGAACTTAGTATGGGATAGTCTTTCCCTTTGAATTCTTTCCATGTTTAACTCTTGTGGCCATTGATAGGCTACATCAGGTGTGGCAGATAAAAAAATAATGACTAATCATTTATGGAAAAAAAAACATCCCAGAAGATTATTTTTTTGAAAATTCAGACTCAGACGTGTTAGTTTGAATTTTACATCAAATTTAATCATCATCATGATTTTACCTTTGCATACAAGAAGACTATATAAGTGAATTTCCCTGTTTCTAGCTTTTCCCCAAACAGTTCACTGCAGCAAAAGTAAATGGGCAAATGCTGGCACAGGAGCTTTCAGGAGTGCATTCGTTTAATTCTTGCTAATTTTCTGACCATTGATTTGTTGTTAAGACCATTAAAAGCTTAATATTTGCCATTTTGGGCTTGGCCCATTTTTTGCCCAGAAGTGTACTCTGAGGCCAAGAAATAGCAAGAGACCTGGCAGAGCACAGAAGATCACAGTAGTAGATGAGAAATAATACCAGTCATGAAGAAGAACTGTGAAATAGAACACTCGACAGGCTGTAGACCTGGATGTCTGAAAGGAGAACACATCAGTATGACCTTAAAACATGCAGCCTCCTGATAAGCATGAAGAACAGAAAACTCAGGCTGCAATTTGTGAGAATGTAATATAAAAAGTAGGTTCTGGGTGAAATTGAAATCTGAGATTTTAAGAAAATTGAAGCGTGAAAACAAAATGGTGAAAACAGCGATGTGGAAAATTTGCCAAAACAAGAAATAAAAGCTTCGTTATATTGTTACATCACTTGATCTCATTACTGAACAGCAATATATGTGGATGTACAAAGTATACAATGTTGTATTTATGTCAGAATTGAACGCAAGGTATCTTGTAATTTAATCAGTTTAGTTTATTGCATTCCACTGTGCATTGCTTTAAAGATTGCACGACTAAGCTATAAGAACATCACTGCGTTTCTTCAAATGTTGCGGTAGACTTCATTGCATTTCAGCCATAGCAATGTGGCATTGGCGTTATAAAAATATATTATTTGAATAATTTAGGGATGGTGTAGTGGCACATCGGGTAGTGTTGCCTTGCATTTCCAGGATCCAGGGATTGAACCTAAGCTCAGGTTACTGTCTGTGCAGGGTTATGCATGTTCTCCTCGTGTCTGTGTGGATATCCACAAAACATGCCTGTCGCTAGATAAGAATGATTTTACGAAATGTGAGTTAGTGTGTGTATGGTGCCTTGGACTGCGGTGGACTATTCTGGGTGTATTCCTGTCGTATACCCAGTGTTCTCTGAATCCTCCCATCCCTGACCAGGTTAAAGCAATTACTGAAGATGAAGGAATTATTGGAAATAATATTATTACAATATTATAATTCAATTTTCAATTTTATAATAATATAATTCAATTTTATTTGAAAACTTGGTACAAAAGACACAGCTTTAGTTCAGATATGAATGGCTTAAAAGTTGATTTCACAGCTTAGTGCAGTAATGCATAATTTATGTTTATGGTTAATCTTTAAACCTTTCATGGTTTATGTTGGCCTCATTCTTTTCAAGGCTTCTGTAATATTACAGCCTGCTATACAGGATTTAAGATGGGTTTTTTTATTTAGACTGTATCTTGGCCTTAGTCCCTCACAGAGGATTTCAGGTGGGTTTGTATTTGGGCTCTGCCCTGGCCTTTCAAAAACTCCATTTTGTCATTTTGAGCCACTATGTACTGGATTTGCTCAAGTGTCTGGAATGTTGTCCTATTGTGAGGAACATTTTCAGTTCAAATTCAGCTTTTGACAGATTGCTTCATTCGTCTGAAGTATTCTCTGGTACACTGTTGAATTTGTTTGACTCAAACTGAGAATAAAATGCCAAGCCAAGAAAAAGAAACCTGTCCTCAACCACAATGTTCCTACCAGTGTTTTGCAGCTCTGTCAGGAACTTAATGCAATGAGATTCTTGATTTCTAGCAGTTTTGACCTTCTCTACTAACCAGAACTGTGCTCTTTCTTACCGCCGACCCATTCACATTGACGCTGCACAAGGAATACCTGTATCTATTACTCTGGAGGTCTTTTTGAGAAAGTGTTCTTCATAGATTATATCAGCTCTTCCTCAGTACTTCCTCTAACCTCTGTACTAATTAACAGTTTGCACATTCTGCATTTGTACTCATTAAAGGATATTTGGGTTTGTTTGAATTTGTATGCTGTAGACAACGTGTATCTGTCAAAGTGAGTATAATTAATCCTCGTTATAAAGCCACTGCACAGTTTCGTCAGTCCTTTAGAGGATAAGGATATCTAGGTCATAGATTAGGTTCAGTCTGACCTAGAGCTTTATCTGTATCTGAGGACTACTGCCCCTCAAAACAATACCCTAATTCTGATCTCAGGTCAGTGGATACTCTTATCTCTGTTTAGTCCTTCACCTTAGTGCAGTATAAAAGCATGATCAACCAGGCACTTTGAACATGGCTCTTAGGACAGGCTATTATTTAAGGTCTAATTAACACTTAGACTAATACAAATATTTTTTTTTGGATGAAAGGCTGCACTTGTTGGAACAGAATAGGAAGCTGGTTATTAACAACAGGTCATTTTGTCTTTTTGGAGTTGAACCCTTTACATGTAATGTTCATATGTGCTTTATATACTTGTGTACTGCATTAGGGAAGTTTAAAAGTCTACCTTTTATCATATTAATTCATATTATCCATAGCAATTTCTTTTTCCTTATCAGTAACTGATAGCTATCAGAAATGTTCCTGCTATCAAGGTTTGACATGTGGAGGTAAACTGAGACTGCACTTCCTCCCTTACACCATGCTTTCTTCAATCCTCCATCCTCCTGGCGGCTTTGTCTGCACCATTTGCTGAAATAGACACTTTTCACTGAACAATACACGACTTAGCAAGGTGAGCCATGCACATCACCTGACTCTGTTTATTCCTGTGTTTGTGTGTGTTGGTGCTGTTTGTGTGATTTGGAGGGCAGTGAGGCAGGAGGAGGCTAGTAGGCTGTTGATGTGGATGGTTAGGCAGTTGGAACTGGTCTGAATGGAGGAGGGAGGTTTTTTGTGTGGATTCAGGTTTTGGTTCAGTGATATGAGAGTCACTGAGGCACAGACTAGCACATACCCCTTTAATCCTGCTGAGCTTAATCACATGAGGTGGCATTCTCCTTATTCCCTGTACAAGAAGTGACCAAGCAGATTAGAATAGAAATAAGTAGTTTTATTAATTCCTGACAAAGTAGTTTTATTCATTCCTGATGAAGGCATGAGGTGTGGTGATTTGCCACAAGGATATGATCATTAGGGAAATCACTGTACTTCTAGGTGATGCAGTGCTTAACTATTTTGTGAAGGTTAAATTCAGAGTATTAAAAGATAGGGATGGAGGAAAGAGTCACTGAAAGAGTCCTCCATAATCTGGCGTAGAGCCTCTGAGCTTGCAAGAGTCCAGCAGCAGCTCTCCTCCAGATGTGGTTATCACCTCCTCCTGAGGAAACACACACCGGCAGCCAGACAAATGAGCAACAGCCCAGGTACAGACAACAGCATGCATATGTTTAGTAATGAAATCAATTCTCTCTGTCAGTAGCACAGATGGAAGGACAGTTGTGCTTACTGTGGTTGCGTTAGTCACACCCCTTGAGCTTTATGATCAGCACCCTATGAGTGTTTCTCTGCCACTGTGCATGTGTAAGTTTGATAAACTATGTGTGTATGCATCCCAATACAAAATTTGTGCTTGAGAAAAGTTCAAGTGAGATGACTTGCAAGAAGTTAACCTTATGGAAGTCGATGAGGTCAGCTAAAGTAGCATGGCGGTTTTGATCCACTCCAAGGAAGCTGTAGTAATCACCCGAGGCATCGATGAGAAAATGTTTGAAGCCAGAGGCCGTCCGGTAGGACAGTGTGTATCCCCAGATCCTTTCACTCACTCTTACTAGGAAACAGCCTTCAGAAGCATTCATTAGCAAGGACTCCGAATCTTGCCGAGAGATGATCCCTATAGGTGTGTGCAAAGAAAGTGTGAGAAGATGTGATCCGTTGGGGGAGATGGATAGATGACAGAGGGAAAGTGAAGGCAGAGTAAAA
The DNA here is from genome assembly GCA_037576675.1 of Pangasius sanitwongsei. Taxonomy (NCBI): domain Eukaryota; kingdom Metazoa; phylum Chordata; class Actinopteri; order Siluriformes; family Pangasiidae; genus Pangasius; species Pangasius sanitwongsei. The sequence goes on from CM075014.1 coordinate 11,646,154, forward strand.
AAAAAGAGCAAGACACGTTTAGATTGAAGAAAAGCCACCCAGAGTAGACATGAGTCAGAGCATGGCAGACAGGACAGAGACAGTGAGTGATAGGGAATGGGTTGTACGTGCTAGAGAGCACAGATGCTTTGGCACACTGTTGTCGTGCGACAGGCCTCACTCTTGTGTTGCCATGGTGGAATAGCATCACTCTAACACTCATTAATCTTATCATTTCCCCAATCAGGAGTGACACACAGTAACCCCAATCAACCAAAACGTAAGCTGTGAATTATTGAGCTCTACTTTTCCCACCTCTCTTTCTCTCTCTGTCTGCTGTCTTGTTCTAACTCTGTGCACTGCACCTCCACCCTGTCATCTGTTTCTTCTACCCCTTGCTCTCTCTATCATTCTCTCACAGTCCAATCGATACTGCTCTCTGTGTCTAAAACCACTAATCTAGTCTCTTGTTACACCAAAGTGCCTGTTACCCAACTTAGCGACCTGGAAGCTTATTTTCTTCAGGGCTTGGGGAGATTTCTTTACCATTTTATTTACCATGAATCTCTAATATAGTTTGTCGAAGACAGCATGGGATTTTCCTTAAAGTTTATAGGCAAAAAGTGTAGCACATTGTTGCATTCTTTACCATGGAACCAAGGGGCAATGGTGTTACCATTCCTCTCATAGCCGGCTTTTCTGGGTTTTTGTTCCTCCTTAAACCACCGCATGATGGAATCACGAGAAGTTGGCCTAGTTGGCCGAATCCACACTGGGCTAGAGAGGAGAATGATGTAGAAAGAAGTTTATAAGATTATTCTAATCTTATCATATGTATGTGTATGTAATATTAGTCAAAGCTACATTGGTGATAATGATCAGTGTAGTAACATATAGGATTTAGCAGTACCCCTCTGTTATTGACTGCGTCTGTGGGCTGCTGTATCTGCGGTTCTGTCTGCGGTGGCACTGGACAGGGGCGACAGCACTTCCAACAGCAGATTGTGATTGGCTAGCATCAGCTGGAGTAGTTGATGGCCGCTCGATAACGTCATTGTGGCGTCGGTTCTGACCCGAGCCATTCAGATGTGTCTTCTGGAACAGTCCACTGAGGCCAGCCACGAGGCCTTTCTCGATGGCGCGCAGGGACTGGCGTTTGTACTCATCTCTGGCGCGGCGAGCCTTACACTTCATCTCCTCATCAGCCGCTTTGGAGCGGCGCACTGTGAAGCACATAGAAATTTTGAATTTGAATAGAAATCAGACGCTTTAATGGGACTGGCCCACTTGTGCAATTTTTTTCTTCCACTCCACTTGCTTTCTCACATTGTTCCTGCCATTCCTTGTCATCCCTTTCGCTTCTCTTTTCCTCCTGCTTCAGAGAGATGAACAGCTCCTTCGCTCGCCTTTCCTCTGTTTGCCGGATTTCCTCCTCACCTCTCTGTCTCTCCTCCTGCTCACATTTCTTGGAGCCACAGATAAAATTAATTGATTATCCTCATCTCTAGGCAGTACTCAGATAAGGTGCATTGCTAGATGAAAATTCCTTTGCTGCTGATCTCATTTTCTCATATTCATTAACAGCTAGGCTACAATGATTAATTTGGTGGATTGTGTCATTAACGCTGACATTATCCTTTTAACTCTAAGCATCAAAGATCAGACCTACAAATGTTGCCCTTTTCTTGCAGAGATCGCTATCATCATTGTGCCAGGTTGCCAGGTTTTAAATAATTCAACATAGCCACAAAATACATAGTAATTAAGAATAATTGAACCCAATCACCATTGCTAGTTGGTAATAAAAGGCTTGAGTGAAGCAGAAAGGATTCTGACACTACTTCATCTCCATGGCAGTGTGTCGAATTAAACTAATAGGATTGGAGAAGGAAGCTATGCTCCACTTGACTTTATTTTGGTCACTCTAGTGTAATCTGTTTAAGTGGTGAAGACTATATTTGATTTTGCATTAGCATAGACCCACCTTCAGCTCCTCTAAAATACAGTGCCCTTCTTCTTCCTCCAGTCCCTCATGTGTCATGACAGTTTAACGCTCCTTACACCCCTAACTGCTTTCTATAAATTGTATCTTTATTGTCTTGTATTCATTAATGCCTATGTAATTGAGACATTGCCTGGTTTTAAATTAAATATGCTCATTCTTGTCTTGTGACAACTGCTTTTGATCTGCAATGACAGTAGACTCGTATTTTATTTGCTATGCACAGAGACAATTACTGTTCTGGCCATTTGTCTAGTGTTTCTTTACTTTCACATCTCTGGCACTACAGAGTCATCATACACACAGACAACCTTACCAGAGGCCAGGGTCTAAGACAGTTGCATATTATAAATAGAACATGACAAATTATACAAGGAGCCAAGGTTGTAGGCTTCCATTCCATAGGTTTTCTGAATTTCCATTGTTTAAGCTGTGGATTTTTACACAGCTGATTAGCAGCCTTCAGTGTGGCTGGGAGAAAGGCATATATCAATCCAGGGAAACAAATATATACATTGCACTAGTAAAGCAATGTTTCTATTTGTCAGCCCCGGTTAATTCAAGCATGTAGCCAATGCATTTATTATGCTGATGTTTATTTTTGTCACTCTGTTTTAGTGAAAAGACTATACATGTTTTGACAATAGCAGAGACCTACCTTCAGCTCCTCTCGAATACGATACTCTTCCTCCTCCTCTTGCTTGGCTGCCTTTCTGTCATCTGTCTCCTCCTTCCATTTCTCCGCTACAAACCGAGCTTTCTCCTTTGCCATGGCATCCCGAAACTTCTTTTCAATCTCTGCTTCCTTCATACGCCTCAGAAAATTCAACAGGGAATGACTGACACACTGCTCATCATCTCACTTTCAGTTAATCTCACTCGATCTCTCTTCCTTCTCATTTTTAGGTGACTCACATCTGTCAGTCTTCACACTTTCCTCCAATCCCCTTGGTTCCTGCTCACCAATTTTCATATCTCTCACTCCCTCTTCTTTTCCCTCCTTCTATTTCTAGATATATCACCCTAATCTCTTCTTTCTTTTTATTCTTTATTTTATGCTCTCTCTCCTTCCTATCATCCCTCCCTCTCTACAGTCCCTAAATTCATGTCTTTAGGCTCTCTCACCAGAGTTCCCGTGCCTCTCGCTGGGCCTGTTTCCTGGCTCTCTCCTCCATCAGCTCTTCTACTATGTCATTATAGGGTTTGTCTCCTTGGGCCTCTCCCATGACCCAGACCCACACCTCACCATCAGAGCCCTGCAGCCACTGAATGCCTCTACGGTCACCTGGCCAGGGAAAACACATACAAACACATACAGTTAGGTCTGGAAGTATTTGGACAATGACAGAGTTTTTGTGATTTTGCCTTTATACACCACCACAATGGATT
>CM075014.1:11649623-11659651 GCA_037576675.1 Pangasius sanitwongsei
TTCAGGCAGTCACTGACTGCAAAGGATTTTCATCCAAGTATTAAAATTATGGTTATATTTACAATTATGTCACTTTGAGCCCTTGAAAATGGAGGTACTTTGTTTAAAATGGCTGTAATTCGTAAATGGTAAATGCCATAATTTATTATTTATTGTTTTGTTTCAAATCAAGGCAAAAATCACAAAAACTCCGTCATTGTCCAAATACTTCCGGACCTAACTGTATATTGAGAAGAACCGGCAGAGCCTGCATGTATTATGAAATCTCAGATATCATAAAGACACAAGAACATACTCTACAGCAAGAACATGAATACAAGCAGTATAAATCTAATAAGTATGTTATAATTTAAAAAAAATATGACAGCACAAATGGAGTAATCTGGTAATGGCATATGGTGTCAGAAAAGATACAAACTAAATCTTAATTTAATTTGAGTTAAATATATGATATAGCTTGTAGTCCTGCGACACTGGAGCCTGTACTATACATGTTGCCTGATCAGTGGACTCACTCCTCTTGCGGACATTTGGACTGGGGTCTCTGCTCTCCCTCTTGTTCCAGCGGCGCACCTGCTCCTCGCGGATCTTATAGAAGAGAATCTGCTTCTGCTCCTCATTTAGCTCCTGTAGCAGATCTGGCTCGATGTACATATCTTGAAGAATTTGCTGCATCATCTTGACGGCTATGTAATGATCACACTTGTAATCCTTCTCCTAGTGGTTCAACTCTTGATTGAAGAAGACTTCCCTGGGGTGAGGAAGACTATAGGTTTTAAATGGCAAGGAAGGCCCAGAGTGTGCTCTGTTTAATATGGAGTAGATATATATCACTTAAATGCCACATGCTTACCAGCAGCCTTGCCCCACCTTACTTCTGGAAATTTCTGTCCATGTTTTTTTTTTTCCCCTATACACCCTTTTCCACAATTGTCCTCTTTTTCTTCCTCTAGTCTCTTGCAGCCTCTTTATTCTGCCACTTGCTCACTTCCTCCTGGTTTTGCTTCATTGCGTAGCTTCCCTAAGGGTTTTAATTTCACCCTTCTACCTGCTTCTCTCTCTCTCTCTCTCACACACACACACACACACACAAAATCCCTCTCTCTTTCTGTCTCCTGCAGTGACCCTACAGACAGGTGTCCCTGACACCAGAGTCTGTGTCTGACAGACCTAAATAAGACATTCTCCCAAAATGTGTATGCATACATCTGTTTGCTGATACCATGTTGTGGGATTTCTGTCTGATGTAAAAATGTGGTCATTTTGGTTGTATCATAATACAGTAGAGAGAGAGAGAGAGAGTCCATGCATACATTTGCATACGTTATCTGACCGGTCCCTTTCTCCCCTCCTTTCCATAGTGCAACTTTATCTGTGCTTCTCATGTTGCTCTAGCACTGTAGCAGATGGTGTTAACTCTCCTCCCCTTTGCTCTGCTCTCCAGGTAGCCCTTGAGCTTCGAGAACACAAGTCCCTCATGTCTCATTACAGCTTAATGCTCCCTACACCCCTAATCGCCACTAACCGCTTTCTAATTGTTGTCTTTATTGTTTTGTATTTATTAATGGCTATGTAATTGTAATTAATTTTAACTTAAGCATGCTCATTCTTTTGTTGTGACATCTTTTGACATCATTTTATTCCTTTAATAACTGCTTTCCATCTGCAGTGTAAAGCTTCGACTCATTTTATCTGCTGTGCATAGAGACTCCATGACCTGCCATTTACCCTTCTGTCCATTTGTCTTGTGTTACCTTACTTTTACATCTCTCACACTACTATCTGCAGAGCCAACACACACACACACACACACACACACAACCAACCTTATTAGAAGCCACAGTCTAGACAGTTACATATAATAAATAGAACAGCACAAATTATACTAGCAATCTTGGTTATAAGCTGTTTTCTGTTTGTTTTTTTTTTCTTTCCTTTTTTTGTTCTAACTGTAACAGTAATCTGCCTCAACATGCAAGACGATCTGGAAATGTAGACACTCAAGAATGTTTCAAATTAAGCGAATGGGAGAAAACCTTAGCTCAGGACTAAGAGATATAAATCTGGCACAAAAAAGAAAACCAATGATAGTTATGGAAGACATTTTCACTTTTTAATCCAGGCATGTAACAAGTAAATCGATTACACTGGCCTTTTTAATATTTTATCTTTTACCCTCTACACTGTTGTAGGAGAGGCAGATTTTTTGTTTGCTAAATTACATAATTCATAATGCCAACTCTAAAATAAACACTAATTATCCTACTGATGTAATAATCATGTCTAACAGTGAGACTCATTATTAAATGTAATTAATCAAAAACAAAAACCTTTCAAGCCTTTCAAAGGCTACACTGTTAATAATAACAGGGTTAATTCGTGGTAGGTGAATTTGAATAGAGATCAAGACTAATTAATTCACTTGGCCTCTTGCACTGTGCAGCACAATCTATATTTTGCATTTGTTTAAATTTAGAAATCTCTTAACAGTCTGATTATACTTATACATCTATAACCTGCTTTGTCCTTTAGAACAAAACTCTCTGGTCTCTGGTTACGCATAAAATTAGGCCATTTAAAAATTCGGTAAAAAAATTATTTGGATAGTGCAAAGTAGACTGTCAACAATCTGCAAGGTGACTGTCATCAACCAGCCTAGCCACTAATGTCTGTATGTCAACAGTTTATGATTGTTGATGTGCAAACTTTCTACTACTACTATTAAGGCTTATGATAGTATTATCATGACTATTCTTTTCCCCATCAAATAAACTATTACTTATATTCCAAGCATTTTCCATGGAAGACAAGATTTGTCTTCTATTCTTAATTCAGTAAATCAAATGCTATAATGTTGATAGTAAAAATCAAATGCCATCCTCGATCCCATTCAGGCATCCAAGGAGCCATGAAACACTTTTAGACTGTGCTTTGAGTAATGGTAATTCCCTTTTCCGGGTCACCCGCAACGCAAATTTTACGTGTCTGCGCCTGGCACACCTTAACCCAAACACCAGTAAGTTTTTTTTTTTTTTTTTTTTTTTTTTTTTTTTTTGTTGAAAGAAAAAAAAGGTGAGAATATAGAGTAGATGGCACAGGCATATATACAGTCAGAAGCTCTGCTCACCTATGCATTTTTTACACCTTACTCAGAAATTTGATGCATTTAGTAGTAACTTTTCCATCAGATGGTTTCCATAACTATCAGCAAAGCAGTGCCAATTTCATGTGGATTTCACATCTGTTTCTTCAGATCTCCTTATCACCACTAGGAACTGCTGTTGAATCACAGCTAATCTTGATTAAGGTCACCACAAACAATTTTGACCACTAGGGGCTGCTCATCTGCTCATAGTGCTGTCATCTGTAGGTGAAGAGGAAGGTTGCTTTAAGTCCTGTGCCCTTATCTTTTTCTCATCACATAATCATGGCTTCCAAGATTGGCAGAGCTTGCCCATGGCTCTGTGGTCTTGGATCTATGGACCTCCCTGTGAGCAAATGGTAGCCTAGTGGTTAAGGACCTGGCAGTGAGCCAAGGGGGTGAGCCTGAAGCCAGAGGGGTACCAGAGCCATCCTTTTGCCCTTAACCCCCAAATTCGCCAAGAGTGACCAAATGTCAAATTATATGCTCTGACACTGTATTTCCTTCCATTTAGCAGAAGAGCTTTTGTGATATTTGAAGAGAAAATATCATATGGAGCATATGGTGTTTTATATAGGAAGGGTCATGAAAAGAAGTGGTTGTGCAGTAATGATAAGATAATGGTGTCACAAATACCTCTGTATGGCTATGAAATGAGACAGATGGTAGACAGAGGGTTGACAGATGTCAGGTGAACATTCATGTATGCAGACATCACATTCACACCTAAGAGTTCTCATGGCTTAATGTCTCTGCTTCTGTATTGTTTTTTTTCCATCTTACATTCCGCATATCCACTTTCTGACAGTTGTTGAAAGTACATAAAAACCACCTACCATCTGTCTTCTGCATTTTAAGTGAATTGCAGAATGTTTAATATCTCCACAGAGCCCTGCTTTTTTCTTCTTCCCAGCATGTCAGAGGACGTCTCCTTACCTCTCCTCAGGATGGCTGGTGGTGACGCCTCCCCCGCTGTCTGTTAGCCAAGCCAGCTGTCCCTCCACACAGCCAGCACACAGACAAACAACCTCATAGGAGTCCAGGATCTGGACAGGTGCATAGTACAGGTAGGACAGGACCAAGTATACGACTTTGAGGGACCCCAATGGTAGGCTATTTTATGAATTGTATTATTTCCATTCCTTTACTTAAAAGCATTGAATTTTTACACAGATGACTTAATTTATGCTAATATAAGAGTAACCTGCCACAAAGTACAGAATGCTGCATAACTTTAGCCACATGTGAAAGCCAAAATTGGCAAGTAACAAAACTTGTAATAAAAGTGCACTTATTAAGTGGTGATGCCATTAATCAGTACATAAACCTTCACACATTAAAACCCTAGGACAATGAGTGATTAATAATTCAGTCTTTCAATCATTATTAATCCTATTGCCTGCTCACCTGCTCACTTTATTGACATTTTTTGCATACAAAATTGGGAATAACTCATTTCCGATTGTTTATCTAAGAATTAAGTTAATAAAAGACGGGATCAAACTTCACAAGACTCTTTTCTGTTAGCACAGAAATGCAGCAAGAAGGCTAATACAGGGAAAATAGTTTTAAATCATTCAGGGATGTTAAGATGTTCCAAAATGAACACTATAAGAACTGACTGTTTTAATCTATTTTGTGAGATATTAAAAATCATGGGTTCGTTTAATATTAATGTTATCTTAAACAACTAGTCTTGGACAGATCTTAGATATACCTTACTTCCTACAAATGATGGCACAATATGTGATGACTGTTCATGTGTTAGTGATGCTCTTAATACAGATGCTACCCCTCTTTTAATACAGATGCTACCGCTCTGTATTTCTTTCTTAAATTCTCCGAAGAGAAAGAAAGAAAGCAACCACTTCCTGTGGTAGATTCATCCTGTTCTTCTGCTAATTGAAGCAGATATGATGTCTGATTCATTTAAACACCACTCTCTGCACCACTCTGTAACCTCAGCATGGCTGTCGGTCTGGGCCAGGATGTTTTGTTGTTTTTTTGTGTTGAGGTTAATTAGTATAATTAGGCAGGATGAGTGTGTGGGCTACAGAGAGAGGAAGAGAGAGAAACGTGCATCTGATTGAAGTACAAAAGGATGAGCCATTAGTACTGGTATGCTGCCAGGCAGATACCCTGCCATCAGTTATGCTGCCATCAGATGGGCAATTTCTGGGCATCAGTGGGGTCATCTTCCCACACTATATTGGGAGTACTTTGCGGCCTTGCTATAGGTCCAGGTGGCCATCTTATGGCAGTGCAGACTGCAGAGGAGCACTTGAGTATGAAAGGACTCTAGTCACAGTCACTGTTAATAAGTGACTCTTTATAAGTGCTGAAAAATCAGAACAACAGAAACTATTCTGTATCTTTTTTTTTCTTTTCTTCAGGATGCATAGTGATTCCCAGAGAAGGGGTCAAAACACAGACAGATATGTTGAATGTAGGTGAAACCATATTCAAGAAACCAAAAGATTGGCTATGGGAACTCAAATCTATGGGACATTAAACTAGGAACTTAAGAAAAACTAGGAAAACCTAGTTTTGGAAAACACAGCTTAGACTTGATGAGAAGGACAAAGGTCCAGGAAGCAATGACCAAGTAAGAATGTGGAAAGTCAATAAGTTCAGAACTATGCAGAATATTGACAGCCATATAGGCTATAACTTGGGTAGACATAACAGATATTCATTGCATTAAATATGTTGCATGTGGATTACTTAGACCTAGTAATCCTACATCCAGTTAGCACTAGCATGAACTAGCCAGCAATTGCACAAAAAAAGAGGCTGTGTGAGTTATGCCTCTGTTCTTGTAATAGTCTTTCTGTGAATTGTACATCTGAATCTAGTTTGATGGTGTTGTGCTGGTCTGATCTCCTAGTGTGCTGTTTGTGTGCTGTTAGTTGGAGCATGATGATGTCTGATCTATCTGAGATTCACATAATACATGTATCTAACCAATTCCAGCCAGAACTCACCCAACCTGGTCTAACTGTGAAATAACAATACAGGTTTGTCAGGATGACTCAAAATCACTATGCTTTAATGCATTTTTACCCCATCTCTTACTCAATATTTTTAGTAATATCTTACACATTACACATCTTTAACTAAGTGAATAAAATAACATAGTATTTTTCCTAACTGGGGCATTAGAACCGTGGATACGAAGTACATCAGTTTTACAGATGTCAACTTTGGAGAAAAAATCCATTGTGATGTAATGCCATAAATAGCTACAAATACTGTACATTGCACTTTTATTATGATAAACTTGTGAAGAAAAGGGAAAAAGATAAAAATATGCAAAATATGCTAAATGTTAAAATGTTACAACTCTATTACAACTCTACTGCCACTATAACGCACCAGGCTGGCTTAGTAGAGATATATATAAATTAAAAATAAAATTTTATATCCGGATTTCTGTAAAGCTGCTTTGTGACAATGTCCATTGTTAAAAGTGCTATCAAAATAAAACTGAATTGAATATATTTGCAGTTTCATCCTAGGATGGGAGAACATCGCATTTTTCATGTTGGTTTTGAGTATATGGCTGTGGTCTAATAATTCTCAGCATTAAAGCATTAGTGTGGATGGAAACTTTTTTTTTTTCGGAATCTGAGGTTAATAAGGGCGATATTGGATTACCTCTCCATCCATTATGTAGGTTATTTGTGCACACTTTCATACTCATATGTACTTTCAGTGTAAAGTGATTCTATAAATGCATTATTCATCCCACTGCTATGGTTAATAAAGTAATACACTGAATGGGCATAATGTAGGGAAATTTCAGTCAGCTGTCAAACTGTACTGTATGTAGTTTCAATCAAAACATGACAAATTATTATTTGTCAATGATTATGTCTGTATGATATTTTGACAGCTAACAGCTAAGGGGCTAAGGGTTGTTTAAAAGTTCTGATCATGTGCTATTTTGAATATGATTTTATTTGCTTCGATATTGCCTTTTAAAGGGCCACAATTTACATTGTATTAAATTCAAAATAATCTTGTGAATTATTTAGATTTTATTGTTACATCCTTAGAAGGTACATGATTTCATTAATAGTCATATTCAGGCTTATTTGTTTATTTTATTACATGTTTATTTATTTATTTATTTATTTATTTAAGTTGATATTTATCTTATTCTTTAATAAGTCTGTTTCCCTCTTTGATATGACCAAACCTGCTCAAATGTTGTGTAATTCTAATTGTGTAAGTGGTAAATTGCGGCATACAGTTTCCATCACTTCACAAAATTTATTGTCTATTTATTTATCTGTAAAATTACAAATAAAATATTTATTTCTCTACAAATTTCTTGGAAAATCTCACTGGGAGCTAGTTCATATTTAACTTTCTGTTTTGTTTCAGCTATGCATGGTGCTACCCCTACCTACCTCAGCTTTGCTATAGTGTATATGCATGTTAGATAACATCTTTTATATGATGCTCATAAGGATAATCACATTGCCATTATCAATTGTTCTCTACGTGAGTTAGAAGAGGACTTTAAAAAGATCTGTAAGGCAATGCTGTGTGGGGTACTGTACAATGAGTGTCATATTCGTAGACACACTTTTGTTATTAATTCAGCAGTGGGTTTTCAAACATTTTTCATTTCAAGATTACATATGGAATATTGCCACAAGCTATGACAGTTTTAAATTGAAATTTAAAGTTAAGGCATTATAGGCTATGTTAGTTGTTTCTGGAGATGCATATACAGGAATTGCCACTTAGCTTGTTTTTATGGCATTGGGTAACTATGCCTCCTCATAGCTCCACAATCCCCAGTTCGATCCTGAGCTTGGGTTACTGTCTGTGCAATGTTTTGCATGTTCTCCCCATGTTCACCTGTTTCCTCTGGGTTCCCTGGTTTCCTCCCACTGTCCAAAAACATGCAGATAGCCAGATTGGCTATCTAAATTGCCCCTAAATTGCCCCTAGGTGTGAATGCATGTGTGTGCATGGTGCCCTCCCATCTCTATCTCATTCTCCTACCTTGCAGGTAGGTCCACTGTGACCCTGACTAGTATAAAGATGAAGATGAATGAAAAAATTCAATATATCGTCAAGGTATATTTGTTGATGCTTGACTTTCTAACTTCTGGAATGAAGATTAGAAAGTCACATGATACAGATCTGGTAGAATATGTAGAAAATTCTCTCTTGTTTTCTAGAATAACTATGCAATCAATATTGTACAAGTGTCATACTTTACCTTACCCTCTAGGGTGGCGGCGGCTCATGACCATAGATTTGGTGGGGCAGGATGACACTGATAACAACATAGGCTCAAACAAAATTAAGTCGAGAAGCTGTCATTATTGACTTATGCTATAATCTATTATCTAGTACTGTCTAGTAAACTTGTAATAGGCAGTTGACAACAGTCATCCAGCATACAGTTTAGCAGCTCGTTTTGAGCGGTTTTAGGCATACCTTTTTTAACCACGTAGAAGACCTGAATGTATGCCAAAATTGGCCACTGGAAAATGAAGACATTTTCTTCTTTTTCTCAGCTTTTTTCCCACATTTCTGATGTACAGACATTACTCCATAATCACTTTCCCAATCTTTGCAATATATCCTACAGTTGAAATGGTTTTGTACATCACAGACTCACTGTTTGCACTTACATTTTGTATTTTGTGGAAATTTATTAGATTTAATTTTTTAAAACTAGTATTTTTTTAAACTAGCTTGTCATTAACTGTTTTGTCTGCTGTTCCTCTTCCACTGAAAAGTGAGTGTGGGACAGAGAGTATCCCTGCCCCAGTAGACTTCGATTAGTGCTTGTTGCCATTCCCATTTTTGACCACTAGGTGCATTAATAACGCTATTAAAGCCTGGTGGGCAGCGCCTTCAACTAGAAAGGTGATATATCTGTCAAATAGTGACACTTTTTAAAATCGTTGGTCAATCAAAAGAGGTCATTAGTATTTAAACTAACTTTAAATTTAAAATGAAGTTGGGAATGAAGACATTAGAAGACTGAAGATTAACATTTGTTAAACAACTGATACAGATGGTGGGCCTCTGCCCCACCTGCCTCTATGGATAAGGCGCCACTGCTCAAGGGGTTGAGAAAGGTGCAGTTAGCCCCATCGTCTATCACACTTTGCACCAGTCCATCTCACTCAAGTGGAACTTCAAGCCTACATGTAATTCCAACCTGCACCAGCAATCCTCTCACACCAATTTTGAAGAGAGATTTGAGATGACAAGCTCTGCGGTGAGGAGATGTGTGGGTCAGCCAGTTAATGCAGCATATTAAACATGCAGCACCATTTCACAGAGACACTACTGCTCATTTCAGGCGACAGATACAGTACATCTTACTTCTTCCTCCTGCCCTCATTGTGTCTGCTCTCACACTGTCACACTGCTGCACTGTGCTCATTTCTGACCAGTCTCTGTGGCTTGGACCTTTCCATTCCTCGTATTGTTAGCAGTCTTCCTGGGGAATCAGCTTGCCTACGTCAACAGATATGGATGACGGATGATCAAATTGAGAAAGAGGCAACAACACAATGTTGTAACAATAATCATATTATCATCCAGCTAATACTCTTTAGACATTAGAAGCTTTACGAGATATTTGAGGAAAACTTTAGCTATTTCTGGGAGAGCTAGAAAAGGTCCAATCCTATTTAACATTGGGACTATTAATCCTGCAGTCTGTGTTGTAAAGCCGCTGCTGTAACGTCATACACGGAACTATAGATTACTACACCAAACAAGCTGAGACAAGTAATTATCTTTCTCTGAATTCATTCCCTTGTAGCAAAGTTACATGTGAATAATTACACGATTAAAAAAAAAATATATATATATATATATATATATATATATATATATATATATA
>CM075014.1:11659751-11677994 GCA_037576675.1 Pangasius sanitwongsei
TATATATATATATATATATATATATATATATATATATATATACATACACACACATTTTTCCACATGTGGTTCTTAGACAATAAAAATGTTATGACATTTTTCACATGTGGATTTTCAGATATAGTGCATGTGTTTTTATTTTTTACACATGATTGTTTCCCATGATTAATTTATTTTCACATGTTAATTTTTCACATGCAGGGCATGTGTTTTTATTTTTCACATGTGATCATACAGTATTATATCATATTATTTAAATGATGTCACATGGATTCAATTGAGTTCGGATTTCATTTTCAGGGCATAACATGGTGAAATGCACCTTCACATGTTTTTCATGTGATCACATAGTACTCATGTAATCACCTGTGAAAAAAATGATCACAAAATTGTATGTGATTTTTCCACAGTTGTTGTCTATTACATTGGTTCCCGCTCAGACCACACGAAGAAGAACTCACATGTCATTCTTACTGAATGACGCCAGTCACAGAGCCATTATTGTGGTTGTATTTTGGTTGTAATATTCATGCTCAAGCTGATTCATTCTTCTTGCTTTTAGGAAAAAAAATATTTCATGTTAGACCTTTTGAGGAAGGCTAAACATGAGCAGAGACATCAGTTGCACCACTCTTTAGTATTTTTGCTGATTAATTCCTCTGAAAAACATTGTCACCTGGAAAAAAAGGCTAGTTAAAAACTTTTTGCAGTTTGAAAATAGCTGATGCAAAATAATGAGTCTAGGTTTAATTAGGGGAGCTACGTTTGTGGATGATAAACAAGTAAATGATTAAATCTGCTGACAGTCTGCTCTGGTAGATGCAGGGCAGCTCGAGCTTGTGAGGACTATCTGACTCCATGGGTCCTTGTTGCCATGGAGACAGTGCTGGTGACTGACTATCTTCCTATTGGCACGTTTTTTAGATTTGTGCCAGTGATAGCTGCAGATATCTGTCTGCCATGCATAGAGTGGGTGGCAAGAAATAGAGCATTGATCACTGTGTAATACCCGCCAGTGTGTGGAGACACTCTCTGATCAAATCACAAGGTGACATAGAGATTTTATTCATAAAGCACCAAACTCACGTCTTCACGTCCTCAAGCAAAAACAGAGAAAAGACAAACTTGAACTGGGTTATGTCGTAGGATGGCAGAGCTGTTGGAAATGAAAAGCTTCCTGTTCATCATATTCTGCATCTTTATTTTTTTGTCCTGTTGTATGTCATATATATTCCATATATGACATACATATAGTTATGACATCTATTATATTTTCTTTTTTTTTTTTACAATAGAGAAACAACATAGAGATGACACACTATTTGGTTTCTAAGTAGAAGCATTTTTTTGTTAAATAGTGGCATATAAATCTTTTTTTTTAATCTTCTTCAATGCCTCTTTAAATCAACATCCCAACGACAGTCATTATATCATTTTCATAATTTATTCACATTGTATTTTCAGGTATCCAGTGTTCTGAATTCTGTCATTTCAAGTTCTTGCTGTAGTCCACAATGCAGTTACAGAGTTTAGAGAGTAAGTCTCGTGTCAGTAAAAGGGAGGTGAGGGTGAAGGAATAGACCTTCATGGATTTTAGTGTTTCACTGTTTCCAACTCCACTGTTTGTGTTAGTTTAATTCTTCAGTTCTATGAATTTATCCGATCAGCTCTTAGAGGCTGTGAGACTGGACAGACCTTTAGGCTGAGTGGAAAGGTAGCAGTCTCTCTCTCTCCTGGTAAGTGAACTGTGTAAAGCAGCCCCCTGCTCCTTTTTTTCCTCATGAGTGGACTGGACATGCTGATGCTCTGGCCTTCCAGTGGATTTGGACAAATTGGAGGAGTGGTGCACACGCTCCTTCCCTGATCCCAGTACAGTTATAGAGATGACAGTCTTTGCCATGGTGGACTCTGTACGTGGTCCCAAAGCTGTCGTGTAAGTGACAAGGCTTTTGTGTTTGGTTTGATTCCCCAGTGCATGTGACCCCTGGCTGCAATTTGACAATGACCCTATTTCAGTCTCTGAATTGATAGTTTGGCTAGCAAACGCTCCACCCTTATAACACAACACCGCGGTGCTTCGATCCTCGGCCCTGTCCTCCGGGTTAGATGCCTGAACAGAGGGGATGATGGGAACAGAGCAGGCACGGTGAGATGGAGGAGGAAATGCTGTTCCCTGATCCAGACGAGTACAAGGAACATCAGCCAGGGTCAACCTTTCTCTGGAATGGGCGAAGGCTTCAGTCTGCATATTCAGAAAGGAGTGGTTGTACTGATTACCTTCAGTTTGAGAGCGGCACCTAGAGAGAGAAAATAGAGTGTGGATTAGCCCTTCTGTGAAGTATGTTTTCCCTTTTCCTGACTCTTTTTCACTTATCCCACTGGAGAAACCACTCTGACTCAGAGAACATGGTGTGCATAATTTATTCCCAAATCATCTTCGCAGTAGGGAATTGACTTTGAGGTAGTGGTAATGTAAAAATCTCTGTGTAATTGTTCATAATCCACAAGTCAGACTACCTTCCTTTGACAGCTTTAACATTAACTCTGGAGTTTCTTCCACCTGTGAAACCTTATCTGAAATGTAAGTCATTAGTATCAAAGCTTGAGTGTCCCTTACCTGGGCCTGTGAACTGATGAAAACATATTTGGACTACTTAATATGAAGGATGGCTTTTCAATTTGAATGCTCAGATGCCTTATCAGACCCTACACACCTTGTCCGACAACAGCCCGAAGAACCTAGATAGCACACAGCTCTAAACTGGGACAGCTCCCTGGAATAATGAACATGGTTCCTGGGATGTGCCCAAAAGACCAAAGCAGGTTATTCAAAGTTTGTGGCAAGTAAAGTCCCAGAGACTCCTGCCTGCTTTTTATCTGTCATGGTTTTTAAGGGAGCACAACTGCAGGACCTCGACCCAATTACCTACTCTTAGCCATCCACGTACAAGCCAACTCTAGCCATCCACATACAACATTATGGGAGGATAAAAATATTCAGAATTTCAATGAAGTATAACAGAAGAAGCCTTAATGTTAAAGAAATATTGACTAATAAAACAGATATGGTTGCCCTAAACACTAACTCACAGAGTTAATATTTGACAGTAAAGCCTAATAACAGTGTATAAAACAGTTCTGTTTCATAAAGGACATGCTAGTGGCAGTTTAACCTGCCAGATCGACACATAAATATCCAGACTATTCCCAATATATCTGTTATATAAGGATCTACTTTAACAGGATCATATCTGTCTCCTATTCTCATCACTGTCTTTATTTCTCACTGTTCTTTTCTTTCTCTCTTGCACTCTTCCTTTCTGTATCCATGTTCCTGGAGACCAGAGGGTGTCTCCATGGCAACAGGGGAGGTTTAGGGGTGATGTTGATGTTTTAAGGTTGTTAAGTCTAGAAATAGGTCAGTGCAAGCTTGCCTGCCTGTCCCTGGCCCTAGCACCAACTCACCAAAAACAGGGTATAAATTTATCAGTTCTTAATTATGAATCATAGTAATAATAACTGAAGATTATCAGCAGCAGCATTATCAAGCATTAGTGCAGGAAGAAAGTCTGATTCATGTAAATAATTATATTACTAAAAGAGTATCCTACTGCTGAGACACAGACCCGGGTTTCACTGCGTGTATGTGTGTGTCTTAGTGCTGAGACATGGGGAAGAGCTCATCAAAACCCTTGAAGGCAAAACTCCAAAGTGCACGGTTTACGAATGCAAATTATGGAAATAGGGCAAAATAAAAGAGCTGGTTGTGAGATGAGTTTATGACTCGCTGTGAAGTTGGATCATGTTGACAGCAGTTGAAAATCTCTTGTGTAAGCACTTCATACTCAGAGGCTTTAATGTTACTGAGGCAATTTTTATTTGCAATCTTAACTTTTAGCTTTACACTCACTCACCGAACCATGTCTCATCATGTCTGACTTATTTGTAATACTTTAGAGAAATTCTATAAATGTGAATAAATTCATCAAAGAGTGGAGAGGCCTACTATATATACATACATACATACATACATACATACATACATACATACCGTCTCAGAGATTCTAATGTAGCATAATCTGTGGACTCCACCTCTCGGAGATGTTTGTAGCTATGAATAGAATCCTTTGATCCTCCAGTTAGATAGTTTCCTGCTCTAGAGATGGGTGGTGTCCATCGTGACACAGGTTGATGATTGGATATCTTCTGTCTTGCAGCAGGACTAAAGCAAACAGAGACACAAAACTGAAAGGAGAACTCAGCTAAAATAGCTTAAAAGACGGCATTATTAGACAATCTGGTCTTATACATTTGTTTATTATAAAATGAAATACATTTGAAATCTATGTTTGCTAAATGTGTATGACTGTGAAAAACACATAGCTGAATCGTTAAAAAGCAAGCAGAGCACAGAATAGTTCATTATACATAATTTGCAATCTGCTAGGCTGAAGAATGCCAATTATACGTTCAGTTCATGTGCCTGCTGCCAGCTATAAATCACAAGTGAGTTCTGAATCTTTTTTTTGGAGGTCATTGAGAAATGCATTTTAACAGAGTTAATTACAATATTGAATACTTACACAAAAATTATTTTTAGCATTATTTATCTTTGTACTTGAATGTAGGAGCATATGGTGACATAGGAGCTGACTAATTCTCTATTCTCATCTATATGCATTGGAAGAGGAAGAAAGCAAGCTAGGGAGGAAAAAAAAAAACAGGAAAATACCTGCAACTTTTTGCCATAGCCAGACTGCTGCTCTGAATGGGTGAAGAGACTTTGGAATCATTGGATCCTATACTGTGGCCTGGTGTCAGGGACGACCCATGGGCTTTGCAGCACTGTGGTAAGGAGATGACAGGTGATATGTTTCTAAAGGTTAAACGGTACTGCTGTGACACTGCTCTGCTTTGTAGGACTTCACTTCCACATTCTCCTGTCTTTCAATAGATCTAGCCTTCAATTTCTTTCAGTCTCCCACACACACACACACACACACACACACACACACACACGCACGTGCACTCTTGACTCTTCAGTGCCAAAGATGGAATAGTGGATTATAGACTAAGCAGTGAGACAGAATGTAGTTCATGCAGTGATATATGTACCCTCAGCGAGAGGAGAGCCACTTTAATTAGACGTTACATTTAAACAGCAGATTAAGAGAGACATTCTCTGATTACACTCCCTGTCGACTTTCTTGGTCCTTCTGCATGAGTCGGGAACTAATCCCAGACAAGATTACATTAATGGATTCCTAAAGAATTTATTTCATTCTCTTTTTTCTCCCTCAAAATTAAAACCATTATCTTGCAACAGGCCAGAACATGGAGGCTATTCCGAAAGCAGTCTGAGATGCCCCCTAAAGTCATCTGAGTTACCAGATAATGCTCTTATTCTAGTAAGTGACACGCGCTTGCCTTCCTTGTCCTATGGAATATCATTAAAGCTACTGGGTTTCACTTAAAACTAGTGTGAAGCCTTGCAGCTGATAAAGTGTGTCATCCTAACACTTGTACCTCCTCAGGGACCTGTTAGCATTTTTATTCTCTCCAGCAGGAAAATTGGATCATTTCTGGCCACCCTCTCAAATCCTCAGCTGGGTGAGAATGCTCTACCGGGAACAGAGCTACTGGTCTCACCAGTATAATTGCAGGAACTTTGTGAGAGTTTGGAACATGTAGATTCACACCTACTTGAAAACACAGTGCCAGACATGCAGGCCTTTTGGGACAATCTTTTCTATACAATTGTATATTAGTGTATTTGTGCAAATTATACATTTTCATGACCTTTAGGTGGAAATGCATTACTGTGCTAACACATTACTTAAGGGCGGTGTTAATGTGGCTATATAAAACCTACACAAGGCCTTCATGATAACTCACATATGGCTACAATAACATTGTAAAGCATAAAGCCTTAAAAACTACTTTTGCCGTGAGATCAAAAGTGAGACTTGAGTGAAGTTATAGATTTTTGTTTACAATAATTTGAATTATATTAGAATGTTATGACAGCTGATTTTTTAGTTCAGTGTAGCTCTAATATTACTGATGGCTGTAATTCCAATCAGAGGTTTATAGTAATGTGCTTATTCTAATATGTTATTATTCCCATATAATCAGATTTGAAAAAACATGTTATTTATCAATTAAAAATGTATAATCATGGTGACACGTTTTGTACAGAGACATTTATAGTAGTTTTAGAGTCAGTGCTCTGTAACAGTCCGAAAGCTTTCCGCCATGGATCAGTCTTCGGGACAGAGGGCTTTGCGCTTTTCCATTTTCTTAATAACATGACAATGATTTTTTTTTCTGCAAAATCTTCAAGAGGGAGAAAAAAAGAGAGGCTAAGAGGTACCTTACCACTGAGAGGTGAGTGATTACAAGGAACTAACTTGTTCCGTGAATGTTCCACAACAATAAACATAACTATAAACAGTTGTCATTATATTAGTTATTAATAAACTGAACAACCTGTCATTTATTAATAAATTGAACAAAGAGGAAAGCTGTGGTAAATTGCTGTGGTAAGAGTAATAACATTTTGGGACAATTATGACCTCGAGTGATATAGCAGAGTTGGAGGAATTGTCACAGGCAGAATTCACACACCATGCTGACAGTGTTGACATTTCTTTTCTTTTTTTTTTTCTTAATATCTGGTTTAGGCTACACCCACTTTAGGCTTAATTTGGGTTTGAATACAGATATGGATATCGGGAGCACTGGACAGATAAAAATAGTTCCATTGCATCCATAATCAGTTGTCATAAAGGCCTTATGTAGGTGTCATGTAGGATTATGAACATCATTACCATTACTGTGTAAAATAGCGAGGAAATAAAGAATCCTTAAGCTTAATCATTTTTTACTTCCATTTCGACACAGCTCTTCTTTACGGCAGCTTTTTACGACAGCAAGGTAGACTGCTGATCAAAAGGATGTGAAGTTTACTCAGAGCTATATGCACTGCTATTTCTGTCAGTGTGAGGGATCATTGGTTCTGGTGAGAGCCATGGAGAGAACCATTCCCTGGGCTGCCTGCCGACCAATTGTATTCATTACACATGACTGTTATACAGAGAATGCATTTTGAGGTCTCTTGCAGTCACACACGGGGGACTTGATTTCCCACCATCTACATAATACATAGCTGATGTGCATGGAAAAAGAAGATGACACGTTACTCACTACATATCTTTCAACACATAAAAAAAATCTCCGACTGAAGCTGAAGTAAGTGTCCCAGATATTTCACCTTTTGATGCTGGAGGTCATAATCAATCCTGGGGCTGGATTTGGACATGAGTCGGGAAGCAATGAGACTGCAGTCCCTCAGAGTGCGGATCTCAGTTTGATGGGCTCTAGGCTTTCCTCTTTGTCTCCTGAAACATATTAATCAATTATAATCATGTGCTTTCTAATAAAGGCATGTTAAATGATCTATTTCATTATTGCAACTCTGATCCAAATGTCGTGTAAATTCAAACGTCACGTTTACAGTTATGGTTGGTCTGTCTGTTTCTGTATAATTAGATAGTAATATGCAAACTCTTTTGACTAGCAATGTGAACATATTATCAATTATATATTTTCATGTCTACATATTTTCCGGAATGATGCGTAGATGATGTTTTGGTCCCAATTTACACTGAATGGTAGTTTTGCATGGCACACAAATGGCACAACTGGCATAAACCAATAGGAATGTTTGGCATGGGTTATTCCAATAGGAATTTGCTGGCATAAAGCCTGCTTTCTTCAGTTTCAATGTCAGATTGACATAACACCTGAATCAAGTGGCATTTTGCTCATATAATGACAATATAATAACAGCTTACTATGTAGCTCAGTGTACTTGTTCTATGTTAGAGAAACATAATGGTGATGATGTGCCATAGCTTTCCAGGTGAGGTTAACTGGAAAATCCAACAAAGATCAGCCCTCCTAAAAGATGCTCTACAGTGTTTCCTGCACTCGGCACTTGGTAATAGTATCGACATGAAAATCTTAATAATAAGATTTATAATAATAATAATAATAATAATAATAATAATACTGTTCTATAGCTATACTTTAACAATAAGTAATAAGTAAGCAACAATAAGACGTCATCACCATGATGTGAGTATACTGAGCTACATTTAGTTATTATAATGTTCTAAAATAAGCCCAGCCAACTTGCATGAAAGCAGTCTTTTTGACTGCTGATTCCTATTTTATAAATGTTTATATATAATTATGTCAGCAATCATGAATGGTTTATGCAGGTGTCATGGAGGCCTATGAATACTACCCTTAAATAAAGTATTACCAGCAAGAACTTTAGTTTTGCGAATAAACTTAATACTCTGGTTGGTTCTGGTTTCAGTAGTATATGTTAAAGACTCACTTGTTCCTGCAGTAAAGAGCCATGCAGGCCAAACCCACCAAGCTGATCCCCATGGCGATGCTGAAGATTGACAAGATCTGCCTCTGGTAGGTCTCTCCACTCTCTGATAAGACAGACACAATAAGGGTCCAAAGTTAATTCTCTGTGTAAATTTGTCCTCTCTCCTCTCTCTGCTGGTCCGTACTGACTGAACAAAATAATTTTTTTACAGGTGTGTGAAAGTTTAATATTGAGGGGTTGGAAGTAATATAACTAATATCAATTATTAGACATAATGATACATAGAATATGTCCTCATCTGGCTTATATGCAGTGTACATGTTTGTTCAGAGATATCTGATAATTAAATTGTGCTAATGTTTTGTAATAAGAAAGCCATCTATAGTGATGAGCCAGTGTTTGTCTGCTTTCATTATCTGCCTTGCTGTCTCTGACACTCTCTCTTTGTTTTTCTCTTATACACATCTTCAGAGGAAGCCAGCAGTGACACTGGGATAAAAAACAGTAGTCTACTGAATGCAAGCAGTCCTGGCTGGCAGATGATGCCATTTCTCTGAGGATCCCAGCGTAAAGATGCACTGGTCAGTAGTTTTATTGTTCTCACCACTACAAATATCTGGGGAACACAGTGATTCATAATTGCTGAAAACAAAAAGATGCCTGAGAAAAACAGTTCTGTTCTGGATTTCTTGGTTGTGTTTACATCCCTCCTGTCAGTCATGTTATAGACATGCCCCCGTTTTTACTGCTAAAAAATGCAAACATGGCAGAATTCAGTGTTAAAGAGTGCCTGTTGGCAGTTACTATTTTTGTAGGCAAAAAGCACAATCTGCTGCCATAAAAGTGCACTAATGCCAAAAGAAATAAATGAGTAAAACTGGGAGCTGCTTTCGAAAGATGGATGCTTTCCAAGATAGAAAGAAACGGCTGACATCTAAGAGAATAAGACTTGATGCTGACTTCCACCAATATGGAGGAAACCTGGGGAAGTTAAAACTGGGCATTCCAAACCATCAGCAAATCAGTAAGCTATCTGCCGTGTTTATAGTTGTCACAACTGGCAAACTATAATGAGATGATGGAACTAACTAGCTACTGACCTAATGTGGATGAAGGTGAATGATTGCGCAGTTCACATTGTAACTGCCAGAGCAACAATTTTACGCAATGCCCTTTTAAGGTAGCTGCAGTGTAAAATGTGGGATTTTGTGAGATTTTGTGGTAGGTAACTCAGTACACAATGCAAAAAGGACAAGTTGACAAGTTTTATAGCAGAGTCATCAACAGGTGGAACACAGTCCAGATGCTGTCTCATAAAAATATTTCAGTTCAAAACAGATCTATTCAGAGTCTGTGACTCTAGTGACTAGTGGTAACATGAAGTGCCAGTGCAACACAAAACATAATCACTAAATCAATAAACTCAGGCCTATAGAATATGGATAGATTATGTACTAAAAACAACAACCATAAAATTTTATGTGTTGTTTAGTATTAGTTGATAGGCTAGTTGATGGTCACTTGACATTTTGTTGACAGTCTAGATGATTTTTGGACTGTTCATAGAGGGTCTATAGTGGAATATGACAGGACTGGTAGGGTTAATGTTAACGGTTATTTGTAAATATTCTTAATAGTAACTTAGTAGTAATCATTCTTTGACTTGTGAGCATATCACTTGTAGTTCATATAGTAACAAACTATTCATCATATCTGCCAGTGATTATGAAAAGAGAAAGTGGCTCTGAATGACAGTATTAAATGTGTAGTGAGTTGTGAGGCATGAGATCTCATCTCCTTCCCCTCTCTGTCTTTCTGTCTACATATTTCGTTCTTACACAGACAGACACACATATTATAAAATGGCTGTGACCAGGCTCATTTAAGATCCAGATTAAAATCACTGAAGAGTAATACATATCCATTCCTCTCCTTTTCCTCCCCTCGTCTCCCACTGTCTCACTTTGAGGATGTTTGAAGTGGAGGTACTAAAGCAGACATGTGAACCTAGGCTAATAGAAAACTTCAGTAGATTCACTCATAGAATACTTTCAAGCAAATGACAGAGCAGTGGGCGTATGGGAGTGCGGGTGTAGAAAAATGGAAATAACTTCTATCACAGGCAAAAAAAGATAGCCAGTGACAGACAGAAAAGTGGGGGAAAAAAACAGCTTCTATAAAAAATCCTCTTTAGTGCAGTTTATGGCTCCTGTTTGTTGACACTGCTTAAAAATCCGTGGCTACTCCAGTTTGTCAGTAAAGGCAGCCACTTATCCTATCGGCTGTGTGGTATTTCTTATCCCAGGAGCCACATTATACAATGTGCAACCTCAGCAAGTGATATACCTTTGGGCTTAACAGGTACTAACTGGGACACACAAAAAAAACAAAACAACAAAACACACACCCACACCCACCCCTACACACACACACACAACCAAATATACAGACACAGAGACACACAGGTAACATGTACACACACCTGCATAACTTGCATCACCCAAACAGAGGCTGCAGGTACAGCAGGTACTCTGTCCTCACATTACCTAGCTCATCCACTACCTGTGTTTCCATGGTGACACTGGGGCCGCAGTCAGAAGTTTTTGTGATTAGGCATGCACTTTAGTGCACATTAATTTTGTGCAAATGAAGCCCATCTGAATCGTATGTGCTCTGTAGCTGGCAATCCTCAGCAACGCTACTGTCAACATTCTCACTGGGGGGGAAAGGACTGTAGGCTCGCTCACTCCCCTGCTGCTCAGAAGTGTGCCAGCCATCCACATAGTAATCACACGATACGGCTGAGTGGTCCTTGACAAAGTCAGGAGGTAAAACAACACAGGTGCACACCCTCGGCACCCTTTGATTTGTAACACCGCTGTGTGGGAATGGGAAAACCTTGTGAAACAAGTGATAGCTAAAATGATAAATTGGTATGAATGAGAGAGGCTGCATGTGTTTTGTGAGATGAATAGTAATTACAGAAAGCATTTTCCTTACCCATGAACTCGATGCCAAGCTCATCTGCTGCTGGAGGGAGAAACAGAGAAATAAGTGAGTGGGGAAAAAAAATCAAATGTATTTAGAATAATAGACACATACTTATAGCTTCTGCTACATTCTGATGAAGACAATTCAGAGCACTTGCAGCATAACAAAACTATTCAGTGTTATCAGCCAAAGAAACATATTTCTGTTGTACAATGATTGAACAACAAAAGCAGGTTCGTTCCAGTCAGACCAGGGGAAGGGAGGCAGAAAGTACACACATTGTTAAATAGCTTGCATAAAAAGTCCTGCTCAGCCTTTACCACTGCTTCTCGATTAGAATTACACTCCTGCACAGATTGCCTGTGGAAATAGGCTCTGCAAATGCCTTTGTTTCGCCTTGCACACCCAAGGGATGCTCATAATTGTCTCTGTTGGTCACAAGTTTTTATTCATTCCTCCGTTTTTCCTGCTGTCTCCTCTTTAAAAATGTCTGCTCCAGTGGTGCATGCTAACGGATGACCAGCTTTCTAAATGCAGCTAGGGCTCATTCTCAGTCTCTCTCAGCCCCAGGACCTCAGGGTTGATAAAGAGCTGAGCACTTGTGTTCTTTTTATCCGAACAGCACCCCTTTTTCACGGCACTGTAACATAATCTCATTTAAATTAAAGGTGAACCCTCACACATAATTGCTTTTCTGACAGAGGTGGTCTAAGGTTTTTACATAGACTGTGGCTTCCCAAGCTTGTTGAAAGATTATGTTTCATGGATATGCTAGGCATAAAAAGAGGAAATCAAAGACGCAGACAGGAAACCATCTGTTAGTTGATAAATTGTAGAAATTATCAATGCCGAGGGATTATGAATATATTCATGCAGTAGTTAAATACAATTAGGATTAAATGATAACTATAATTCTAGCTGAGGCACATTAATGTAAGTTGGCAGAAGAATGAGCAGCTAAATAGACATTGTGTGTTGTTTAGTGATGACAGTAGACAACAGATCACTGTAGGCTGAATATTAAACATTCAGTATGTAAGATTTTTAAAAGCATCAGGCCTTAGAACTGGTCAGATTGATTATATAAGAGGAAGTGACTGAATAAATACTCTTGTTTCTAAAGTAGCTTTAAAAAAAAGCTAAAATGAAAGTACACTAATCAACCACAGATATTCTCATACTTACAGCATTGATGCCCATTTTGAGAAGCATCTCTATGCTGTGAAATGGACACAGTAGACAATGGCTGCAGAAGAGGAGTAAAAGGGTAGCTGATAGACTAGTGGATCACCCTCCCTCCTGCTCAACAATTACAGAGGAAGCACCCCCGTTTATTGACACCTTGTAATTATTCCATTTTACTGTGCTGTAGGGGGATAGAATGAATTTGTAATTTGAAGCCTCATATCCACATAGATATATCTACCACATAGGTTTTGCTCAACAGACATGCTATTTTATACTTGGTGTGGAGAAAACAGATGCCTTTTTAACCAGAGCACTGAGCTCTGAGAGACAAAAGGCATGGGTGGCAAACCAGGAAGTCATATTGATGCTGCCACTGCAGCTTGAATGTTCAAGCAGCTGCTGCTTCTGATTGCCCACCCAAACAGCCACATATATCCATGTGTAATTGCAGTGCTGTCACCAGCTGTACCCACAACGTCATTAAACTTGGGTATTGATTCTTCTGGCCTGGCATATAAAGCACACTGCCCCATCCCAAATACAGAGTACCCTTGGGAGAAACTGCCTTCAGGAGATAGGAGCCCTAGTAATGCCAATGTGGACAATCACATAATGTCAATCTATCATGTAGCCATGCATCATATGTGGAAACAATAACAGAAGTGATTCAAATCCCATATAAACCAGACTTGAAAGCCTGCCTAAGTGCACCTTAGATTAATCCCAGAGTGATACCAAAATAGAAGCTCTGCCATGGGCAGTCATGAAGTCTGTCTCTTCTGAGTCACTAGATACACAGTTAGTCCCCAAAAAGACTACAGCTCCTCCACAAAGGTAGCTCCTCCACACACTCAGAAGGTGGCGAACACAATCTCAGAAGTCTTCCTCCAAGCCCATCTTGTAGCTTTTAACCCCCGTAACAAATAAAATGGCAGACAACATGGTAGGGCCACATTTGACCTGACATTCTGCACAAGTAAACAGTGAGCTTTCAGCAGAGGCTGGCCCACACTGTTTTTTATTCTTTGTTCTGCTAAAGCTGAAAGCTGGGCACAGAGAGCTCATATCAGGCAAAGTGAGCATTGCAGAGGCCTGCTGGATTGCCTCCTCTGTGATGGTCGATCTAAAGATAAAGAGTGATGGCTGGCCGATGATTTTCTATGGTCCAGTGTGCAAAGGATAGATTGTGTGAGAAGGATATAAACTTAAAAGACAAAAATAACAACAACAACAACAACAAAAACAACAACAACAATGCTTGGTGGCAGATAAAGCCTCCAGGGGGTGATTTGTGGCTCATTTGCTGGGTTAAGTGAATAAAGATGCACTGACCCACAAACAAACACTGGGCATAGCAGTGGAGTGAGAAGAAAACATACCAAGGCTTCAACAGAGTGGAATAAAGAAACATTGGAAACGTAATGAGCTATGAAAAATGCAAACCGTGTAATATGACATGATGTATTGGGTCTTTGGATTTCTTGTTATGAGGGTTGCTCCATGACACACTGTATTTGTTTTCATGGCACTATTGTAAATCAAGCACATTATCTGGATTTACTGGCTCATCTCTGTCTAAACTGTTTGAAAGAAACAGTCTAAACATCCTATCAGTGGGGATAACAAGTATAAGTGTCATTGTCATCCATGACTGGGAGTCTACAAGAACAACTGGTCCTGCTGTCTAGATGGCCCTGGAGGGTATCAATCAGAGAGACTCTGGCCTATCACAGCCGTTTTGACGTCATGCATATGGAAGAGGGAAGTCGGCACTCTTTTCCGGCTGGTGTTGCATGAGCAGAAGTTCAAAAAATGTTGTGAGTGGTTTCATTGGTCTCAGAGGAAGCATGATCTAATCCTCACCCTCCCAGATGAGGTGAACAAGTTATTAAGCGAGAATTAACAATGACTAAAAATTGAGAGAACAAATGT
The DNA here is from genome assembly GCA_037576675.1 of Pangasius sanitwongsei. Taxonomy (NCBI): domain Eukaryota; kingdom Metazoa; phylum Chordata; class Actinopteri; order Siluriformes; family Pangasiidae; genus Pangasius; species Pangasius sanitwongsei. The sequence continues at coordinate 11,674,270 of CM075014.1, forward strand.
GAAAAAAATGGGTAAGAAAAAACCTCCAAAAGTCTGGAAGCGGAATCACCCATAAATAGCCTTGTTGACAAATTACTCTGCCATTTTTCCCCTAACCATACAGGTGCAGTAGCAGGGAGATAATGTAGGTGCATCTATGATAAAGATGATGGGCCTCCTAGCAGAGAGAGCTCTACCACTTGTAGTATTGTATATAGAGACCAATGAATGTTCTCTGTGGAAAAAGAAAAATCAGATATGGCAGACCAAATTCCATTACCAGCCACACAGCAGGTTCGGTGACTTCAAACAGCTGTAAGTGGAAGTTTAGGTTTCTATCTCACGCACTGTAAAAGATCACTCCTTAAGAGCAAAAGCATTCATAGTCCTCTCATAGAAAGAGCTACTTCTAAGATTCATGCTGGATATCTCCCCTTGCATTGGCTTCTTTGCTTTTTCCTCTCTATTTCCCACTGTGCTTTCACAAGACTATAATAGCTCTGAGAAACCCCAAACTCAGCAACACAGATTTTTAAGCTGCTGTTTTTCCATAGTTTTATACCTTGCAATCTTGGGTCACACAACAAACTAAACAAACTGATCCTCAGTGTGAACCAGGGGGGCTGGGCTTCTCCTTTTGATTCTTGGTTCCTCTCAAGGATTCTTTCTTTTTAGTTCCATCTGAGAAAGATTTTTTCTGTCGCTGTCAGCCTTCGCTTACTTAGGGGTTAAGCTATGTTGAAACAGTCTGTATAGTAAAAAGCAATCTAAAGTTTAAACTCTAAATTACATTGACAGAGCAAATACTCTAAAGACAAATGAGTCAGTTATCTCTCTATGAACATCTGAAATCATCTGTCAGTGTCCATCTTGATCTGTCCCATACCAATCAAGAGTCCAATCTAACTCCAAAGAAACTAATGATTTTAGTATTGACCTCAAATTAGCAAGACAATTACTGCCTTTCTCTGTATTCTGTTCACATCAAAGAAAAACAAGGCCTGACTGCAAAATGCTAATTTGCTAATGAGCCGTGAACCTTCAAAGACTCAGATTAGTCCGAAAATCTACCTGAACTGTGATAGAAAATGCATTTTAAACGATTTGGTTTAAAACACCAATAGTTCCACATTCAAATGCTAAGATCCTAGTTATCTTGCAGAGAAGGCTGGATGCAAATGCACACTGATTAAAAACTATTTTCTCTTAAGACTGAAGCATTGTAATGTTCTGCTAATTTCAGCACTTAAGCTGGAGCATAATTAGCTTCTTTTTAGCATATTTGATTTTTGGAAAGCACTCCCCAGAACAAGAACATTTCAAGATGGGTGGAAAAAAAATCTAAAACTAGAGAAAGAAAGTAAGAAAACATGATTATGCGTTCCATGTGTTTTTTTTTTTTTTGGTTCATAGAAAGGTTTTGTTTCATCATTGGACACAAATACTTGGAGAGCTGGCTAAAGGGCATAGACTGAATTCTGACTTGATAATGAGGGATCAGTTCTGGCCACACTTGTCTTTTATGTGGGATAAACACATAGTTCCCTTATAAATTCCAGAAAACCAGTGAATAGGCATGATAAAACATACTTGGGTTGGAGAGGATGGGATCTGTCTTAGGAACAAACTGGTCACAGCGAAGTCCACGGTAACCCTCTTTACATCTACAAGAGAAGAGAAGGGAGAAGAAGGGAAGAGAAGACACGAGAAGAAAGAAGATAAGCGAGAAGTAAAAAAAAAAGTTGTAAATATCTCACACCTAGACATCACATCTACCATTTTTCTTCAAGAGATAATTAAACTTCTCCAGTACATAGTAAGCAAGATAATGCAGCCTGTTTTAAGTTATTGTTACTGAATTAACAGAAATTATTTCACCATAGTGGAATGTAATTTTACTTATAGTATTTATTTGTGTCACAAAGCATTAAATAATCTTTTTCCTTCAGCTTCTATATGTGTGGGTGGACTAGTTTCTATAATGTATCTTGGTGGGGACTATTCCTATTCTAGCCCTACAAGGATAAGAATATCTGACAGTTTTGCCTTTGTGGGGATATTTTTTAATTTATAAATTGTTTTTTAAACAGAAGCTGCAGGTTTAATTACAAACAAACAAACAAACAAACAAACAAACAAACAAACAAGTAAATAAAAGAACCAGAGGGTTTCCTTTAGCTTACTGAGGTTAAGGTTAGGATTAGATTTAGGTGTACGTAATTATGTCAATTGTAGGTCCTCATACAAGGAAAGTAAGACAAAAGTGTGTGTGTGTCCACAAGTCAGGTCATTCTTTATCATAAAACAAGTGTATTCTGAGAGTGAATTGTGGTTGTATGAAACGCAAAGCAGAGTTTAAACATGTGTGAAGGGAGATGGGATACGAATGAGCTAGTGCAGAAAAAAGAAGAAGGACAACAAGGCAGGCTTGGCCAGAGCTCAGTGGCGCCTGCATTTGCACAGATAACACAGTCTTGGTGCTAATGTCACTTCCCAAAGGAGCTATGTGGCTGAATTGGAGGCGCATTTGATTAGACTTTTGCTGGGAGATCTATGTGAGACAGACACACCCATGCTAGAACACTTGGAGTCTGTAAAACTATAGTGATTACCAGCATTCCTCCAGCAAGCTCTTAGATTCAGCAGCAGTGCGAGTCTTTCTAATTTCTTATTCCCTTCACTCCTCCTCTCCTCGTATTCTTCCTCATTCAGCCCCGAAGCTGTTGGACTACTGTTTGTAAATACCACTAACTGCATTGCTGTTGGATATACTGTAGAGTCACAACTGTTTACCTACAACACAGAGCTTTAAATCAGCATTAAAATCCATTCCCATTTGCTGGATACATAGTCATTTTTATAATTATAACCTACCTTTGAACAAATAATGCACACTAATGACAATGTATGCCAACAATTAAAAAAAAGAACAAAGCATGAAACCTAAAAATCTGACCCTGCAAAATAACCTCACAAGCTGAGGTCCATGTACAGCTCCATGAGAAAATATATGCTCTTACAACTGATTTAATTTCTCATAATTTCTAGAACATGGTGGCTGACAGGCAAATGACTGTGTGTTTGTGTGTGTCTTTGTGTGTCTGCTTTGGAACAGCATGAATGGTGGTGGCTCTGAGTGAAACACTGGAATAATTGACTTGACTAATTAGTCATAGTAAGTGATATTGCATGAGCAGCCACAAAGCAGGTGAGTCTGATACGACTCTGTCTAATCCTTTATTCATGCTCAGCTTTCTGTACACAGGCCGTCTAAAGCTGACTTCTGTCAATGGCAAGATGAAGATGTCTATCAACCAGTGTGTTTTATTTTTCCTTTTCCATTTTCTGGCAGTCATTATACTGAATTTTATGGTTTCCTTTCATCAACATGAAAAAAAAAACTTCTACTCTTAATTGAATGTCCACATAAAGAAAACAACACAAAAAAAAACTTTCCTTTCATTTTATTTAGACCTTCCAAGTGTATGGATCAAATATGTTTCACTTTTGTCCAAGTAACTTTATTTCCATACTAATTTGTATGGACAGCATAACCAAATATCTTTGTGATTGCAACTTGCCTATTACTTTCATTTGCACTTCATACATTAAAATATCTTTGGTGAAATATCTGAGAACCTGGGCCCGTATTCACAAAGCTTCTTAGACTTCTCTCAGAGAGCTCCTATCTTAGCCTAAACAGTCCTAGCTGGGAGTCCTAGACTAAAAGTGATTTAGGAAACTTC
>CM075014.1:11678094-11742227 GCA_037576675.1 Pangasius sanitwongsei
ATATTTCAGCTTATGTTAAAAAGTGTCATACTTGTCAAGTTACTAGTAAGCCAAATCAGAACTTGAAACCGGTTCCATTAAATCCAATTCCAGCCAACTGTGAACCCTTTGAACATGTGGTGGTGGTTTGTGTGGGGCCTCTACCATGTTCAAAGTCGGGAAGCAAATATTTGCTTACCGTTATGTGTCTAGCTACATGTTTCCCTTCCACCTATCCTTTGCGCACAATTACATCACAGTCAATTGTAAGAGCTTTGTTGCAGTTTGTCAATTTTTGGCACCCCAAAAATCATTGAGTGATCAGGGTACAAACCTTACATCTCATCTTTTCCAACAAGTTTAGGAACAGCTAAGAATTAAGCATAATCTTGCTAGTGCATATCATCCACAAAGCCAAGGAGCGTTGGAGAGGTTTCATCAAACTTTGAAATCTCTCCTTCGTGCTTATTGTGTACAGTTGGATAGCGATTGGGAGGAGGGATTGCCCTGGTTGTTGGCTGCACGTGAGGTGCAAGAAAGCCCTGGATTTTGTCCTAATGACTTAGTTTTTGGTCATAAAGTTCATGGGCTTTTGGCAGTGCTTCAAAATTCAGTTAAGTTGAGATTCACCAAAAAAATTGCTTTTGTATGTTGAGGGATTTCGTCAGAGGTTGGTACAAGCAAGGGAGTTGGCCAGTGGTAAGCTTGAAAAGCAGCAGAAGAATATGCAACGGTTGTATGACCGTAAAACTGAACGCCATGTTTTTGAGCCGGGAGACCAGGTTCTTGTCACGTCTTTTGCCGCCTTTTCCTTTTGAAGCAAAATTTGAGGGCCCATATGTAATAAAACGTAGACTGAGTGACGAAAATTATATAGTGGCAACTCTGCATCGGAGGCGGTCTACTCAGCTATATCGTGAATTTGTTGAAACCGTACTACGAGAAGTCCAAGTCAAACAGTGAAAGTTCCATTCATTCAGTACTTCTTGTGACGTCTGACGTTAAGAACTTTTGTTTAGAGGAGAAGGGGTTGGAGAAAGAGGGTTATGAACCTGATGAGTGTTTTACGTGGGCAATTAAACAATACTGAGTCTTTGGAAAAGCTTGCTGCTACTCTGGTTCATTTGCCACCTTCACAGTCTATAGAATTGATTTCTTTGTTAGAGTTTTCCAGAATTGTTTGGGGACACACCAACGCGAACTGACTGGGCTGAACATGATCTTGATGTGGGTAATGCTTCTCCTATCAAACAACGTTATCGAGTGTCACCCGAGAAACGAACGCTGATGGAAGCCAAAATCAGATATATGTTGGAAAATGAGAGAGCGATTCCTTCGGATTCAGACTGGGCATCTCCTTGCCTGCTGGTTGCAAAGTCTGTTGGTTCAGTAAGGTTTTGCACAGACTTCCATAAACTTAAGTATGACAAAGCCTGACTGTTTCCCACTTCTGAGAGTGGATGACTGCATTGACCAGGTTGGTTCTGCCAAATTTGGAACCAAGCTTGACCTGCTGAGAGGGTATTGGCAGGTGCCGTTGAGTCCAAGAGCTCAGGAAATTTCCTCATTTATTATTCCATCAGGCCTCTTTTCGTACAAGGTTGAGTTTTGGGATAAGAAATGCACCTGCCACCTTTCAGCGGCTGATGAACCGAGTAGTTTCAGGCCTTGAGGGGTGTGCGGTGTATTTAGATGACCTTGTAGTGTTTAGTGATAGTTGTATGTAGTTTTGCTCAGGCTATTATAACTTATCTTGACAAAGTGGTGGGGAGCGGAGGCGTTTGGCCATTAAGTGCCAAAGTTCAGGCCATTTGTGACTATCCTGTTCCTACTACAAAAAGGAGCTTATGCGTTTTTAGGGTTGGTAGGTTACTACCGTTCCTTCTGCCGTAAAGTTGGTGCAGGGGCTGTTCTCCAACAGGAGGATGAGGAAGGCGTGGTTCGCCCTGTCAGTTTCTTCTCCCGCAAGTTTAACTCGTATCAACTGAATTGTTCTGTGGTATAAAAGGAAGCTTTGGCTTTGATTTGGGCGTTACAACATTTTGACGTTTATGTTGGTTTGGGTCAACCAGTTCTCTACACGGACCACAACCCATTGACATCTCTGAATTCTTTTTATTGCCTGAATCAAAGGCTTATTCGTTGGTCTTTGTTTTTACAGGCTTACTCCCTTGATATTTGACATGTCCGAGGATCTGAGAATATTGTTGCTGATGCACTGTTGCGTGCTCCTCTGGGTAATTGAAGTGCGGTTAAATATTGCTAATTTTTGTTTTGTATATTACAGGGATTCTTGACAGACCCCTGTCTTAAGGGGTGGGGTGTGATGACCCATGTGTTATGAGCTTCCTCCCTGGGTTGAATTGTGTGATTGCTCCGCCTTCCAACTGATTGTTCCTGGATGGGATCATTGAGGACACCTGCTGTTGATTTCCTGCCTTACCTTTTAAAAAGCAGTATGGCAATCAGCCAAAGGCGAGCTGCACTTTGGACTTGGTTTCGTTTGGGTTTTGTTTAATCTTGTTTACTTTATACATCTAACACTGCTACGGTCCATTACACTTTCATGCATACACTTAACTTTACACCACTGATTCCTGACTAGCTCATGTTACCTTTTTTTGTATAGTTCTATTCTGTTAATAAATTTTGTACATTTGCACTTTCTTGTGTGTCCCCGTTTTTGTTACGTCCTTCTTGAGCCATGGGGGTGTAACACTAACAGTAAGCATAAACGTAACCACAGGATGCTACGTTTTGGACATCCTACATTTTGGACACTTTAACTTTCACAGAAGTTAAACTTACATTTGAATGTACCCATAATCATTTTTTTTTTTTTTTTTTTTAAACCCATTAAACAAATGACCACAAGGGAAACTAACACATTTCAAAGTTAAACAACAACAAAAATAACAGCAATAATAATAATTTAAAATAGGTTTTAAAATGTCAGGTGGACACAGAGATTAGGAACAGTGTCTCCAATAGAGTTTTCAGAATAGCCAATCCATCCAGGAATTGTCAGTGTGGAGTAGATTGACCTTGGTAATTGAAATTTTTCCCTCCAGCAAGACATAAAAAATGTTGTAAAGCCAGTAAAATAGTTCTACATGGGAATTATGACCTTGGGGACTAATTTCAGATCAAATTACTTGAAGAGAGGAGTATTCATCCATCACATATCGAAGCCATTTCAGCGTAAAATGATCAAATTTTACTGGTTTTTGCACTTTTTATGTAAAAGTGCAAAATAACTGAATAAACATACATATGCAACTTTTTTAGTGAATTGCCATTCACCAGACACTATAATGTAAACATCACACAAAATAAACTCTTTGAAAATATAAAAGGTAATGAAGCTAGGTTCTCTCTTAAATGACAGAACTACTGAGCAGTGAACATGAACAATCTCATATGTCTATGGCCATCATCACCAATCATTGCTCCTCACAGTCTTCCAATAGCTTGTGTGGAAGAATAATCGAGATTTGCATGTATGAGTGCACAACAGAGTAAACAAGATTATAAATGCATGTGCCTTCAAGGGTATTTATTATTATAAATAAATGTGTATTTTGGTCTCATTAATTGCGCCCCCTGTTGGTTCCCTTACCCCATAGAGAGACAATGGAGTGTGGAAAAGAGAAGGCAAAATAAAAAGAGAGAGTGAGTTGGAGGTGTTCACAGGAAAGGAGGGGGTTGGAATAGGAGGAGCAGAACAGAACTCAGCCTTTAATTAATGCTCAGCTCTTTAATTAATAGTGAGTAAATGGACATGGGGTTGGTAGGCGACAGTGGCAAGTGTGTGCGCGCGTGTGTGTAGGGAGTGTGCAGGTTTGATGCATTATCTCCTCACTGCATTACGCACATTTATGCTGTACACGCTCACACCACAGCTGATCAATGCACACTCAGTTCACACATGCAGTCAGACACACATACCATTAGGAAATTCCACTATAGTTTTCTATAGAGTAATCTGGGGTATCTGTGGTTTCAAAATCTGAACCATAATACTGCCACAACCGTTATATTATAATGCTATACTACATAATACTATGTACTACTATTATACAACCATGTTTGGTGTAATTATGTATATTATATTAATAACCTTGATACTGCCACAGGATTACTAATGGAGACTCCTAGCCCTGCCATTTTTGTTGCTCTGTTCTGTTCTGTTAACCCCTTTTCTCACTCACCATTTTCCAGTGAAGTTTAATGTCATTAATGAGGAATTCAATGTAGACATAATGGAGACAGCAAACATTACACTCAAAGTTCCAGGTACAATTCGATACAACTATACGCCACAGTTATACAGAGTTACGGCATAAGCTCGGCTCGACTAGTTAGCAATATATGAGATGACAAGCATGATGGTGTTGAAGGTGGTATTAGCATGAAAGTTCAAGCTTTGGAACCAGATCTGTTTGAACAGAGGGTGCGGATGAAGAGGTGAGAGAGCTAGACAGACTAAAGTACTGCTGTATTGTTCTCTTTAGGGAGGGACAAACAAGGGCTAAATCCCACCCGCGCCACAGACAGCAGGTTATTGAAAGGCATTGTGTGTAATGTAAGAAACTGTTAACCAAAGTGAAAATAGACCAACATGTCGAAGAAGTTTAAACTAAAACAATCAACACAGAATTTTACATACAAAATACGCACCATTGAAGATCATATGATAATAATAAAGATTAATATGCAAGTCATTCAGTGTGGACTTTTCCTTTAATGGTGTAACAGTGGTTGTTAATTTATTGTGTGTTGTTACTATGGTCTAGAATTATAAATTATAGAAAATGGATTACAAAGTATCACTTACTTTGGCATCTGTAACATTAATGTTTAAAATACTGCAGTAAAAAGTACCATAGCCATCATACATCACGTCATTCACAAATAAGAAAATAAACAGCTTGAATAGATAACTCTACTTATAGTTGCTTCAAAATCAGTTGGGGTACTCCTGTTAAGAATAATACTTTGTGTTCATAATAATGCTTAAAATGCAAGAAAAGGCATACAAAGATTTGCAAATCTTTTTTTTCATGTTCATTTTTGTAAGGAATACAACACACAGACACAAATGAAGCACACATTATACACAGAGGTCTTCCTCCAGGGACACACATTTTTGTGTCCCAATCAGCCCTGACAAATCTTCTCACTGTTATTGATGGACTCAAAGGCTGTGATGAGGCCAGTCTCCAGACCAATCTTCCCCCAATTCTTCTCATCCCCTCTCTCTCTCAATCTCCCTCTCCCTCAAAAAAAAAAAAAACCCTGACTCTCCCCTACATACACAGCCAGTACATATTCATATCTGCCAGTGCAGCCCTGATTGTGTGAGGGGTTTGAAAGAAGGTAATTTAGCTCTGAATGACATTGAATGATGACCACAGCCTCTGTTTGCATGTGAAACTGCTATGAAGAGCATATATGTTCAATGTCCCTTCAAAATCTCATTCTGAGATAGCAAAGTGGATTTTGTGTTGGTGGAGTAAAAACATACATAGATAAAATGCACTGAATAAATGAGATTTTTTCCAGTAGGCATACTTGTGTACTGCACTGATGCCAAACTCAATGTCTTCCACCTTTCAAGTGCTTTGTAAAGTGACAAAGTTCTACCTTCAAAATAAAGCTATTAAAATGGTAATCACAAGTGAGCAGATAAGCCTCTTTGTACTTTAGTTTGGAAAGCACAAACATTCCTCTCAAAGTTTTTTTTTTTCTTTTTTTTTCTTGACAATACCATTGTCAAAACTGAGCCCAGGGATTTGCTAGAAATTTATCTTCTAGCACCAAAGACTTATCAGAAGGGAGCACCTTCTGTTTGTGAACAGTTCATGAACATAGTAGCAGGTTCCAAATGCCTGGACTTGTCAGGAAAGACACGGAGACGTCACAGTGTGCTCACTGAATTGTTTCTTTCCAACATATTAGGAAAAAAATAGGTCTTTTAACACTGGATGTAATAACACTGGATAATTGTTTAAAAGATTTCACATGCTCTGTATTGTTTTTCTTGTTAATCTCTCTCTCTCTCACTCTCACTTTTTGATATTTACTAGCTAGTGAGCTGGATGCTAGGTAGCAGGCAAAGTTGTCATAATTTTGTAGTTGTGTTTAGGTAGGTGGAAAGTAACAAACTACATGTACTCATATTACAGTACATAAGTAGATGGTTCACTGTAATGATACTTTTTTCATATAATTAAATCATAGTACTTCACTATATTTATTTTTGATCACCTTTACAGAGTAAAAAAATGCATTTCACCCAAGAAGAATGTAAGCCAATTAAAATACATTATTTTTCATTTTAAATAATTTCAAGGATCAATCAAAATAAAGCAGTTTCCTGCCAAAACGCTACACTTCCGGTGCCAAATGCTTAGTCTGAGAAAGTAGAGACAGATGAGAATCCCTGGCACAATTTTTCAAGTATCTTCAGTTTTTAATGCTTTAGATGAAACAGCATGAAAATGATCTGCAAAGTATGTGAGCCAAAACACGTGAACATCCAACCGGCAGAAATATGTACAAGTAAGCCATTAGCTAGCTGAGTAAGCTAGCCAAATCTTTTGATGTTTTACAGTATGAAAGCTCTGTATTAAACTTAAGAGATGTCAGTTTGATGTTCAGCAGCAATTCCCTGTTGTGTTGATTATATCTTCAGTAAGTGCTTCAGTAAGTAACACTCAGAATAATGTGTAAGGGGCATCTTTGCTAGATAGCTAACTATATAGCTAGGAACATGTATTAATTAATATGAGCTAGCTAGATAGCTAGAAAACCTATCAACCTACTGAAAGCCCACCAGCATTCAGCTTTTCTTCATATATATACTTTTCTATATATTATACATTTCTTTATATAATGTCGATAACTGCGGTGGTTTTAACTCACTTGGTTAGTTAACCTAAGAAAATAATCGAAAGTAGAACATTTTTTGAGTTAGTCATATCATTTGTAGAAATATAAACAAATTTCATCAAATGACTAATTTATTCTTTTGTAAGTAAATTAAACGTAGTCTGGTTCTTGCTAGAATACACAGAAGAAAAAATAACAGCAGGTTAACATTAAAAATCAAAGAAACACTGTCCTTTCTGAAAGATATTAGCATTAGCTGTCATCCACCAGAACACTGCCATTATTCTTATATTCTTCACTAGTGTTAGTCTTATTATATATATCAGAATACATTTGATGTACCTTTGGCTAACACAGCTCCCACTTATAATTTGGCAGAGCCGGAGAGTGCTGTATCATTTGTACCACTGCGGCGTAAAGCTGTTTCTGAAGAGTGTTTCAGCAGCTGTTTGGAGGGTGGGGCCAAGAGATGGAGGGAGTGAGAGATAAGAGAGAGGACTGCAGCCTAGCCTTTCTCTGACTCACCACCATGTAAGCGTGGCACCGATTCAGGTGCAGGTGCTGTTCAAAACCGCTAAGATAAGAGGTAGAAACAAGGCATTCAAGCTGCTGTAAATATGAACAAGAAAAAGGAGGGCATTTCCTCTGCTCACTCACAAACTGCCAAGCCTAGCAGTCAGCCAGACAGACCAGGCTGCTGCACAAACCCTTCAGAAGAGAAGGAACCTGATATTGTATCACATTCCAAGCTGGTGTGCAGTGCAGTGATTTTTAATGTCAAAAACAACGCATAATTTCTCAAGAGTGTTAAAACTATACAGTCATAGACAGCCTAACAGCTGAACACTCACACTCAGATTTTCTCTTTCTTTCTCAGACTACAAAACACAAACACACAAATCTCATTTCTGGCTTAAATGCATTTCTTTTACAATATATGCAGCATACAAATTGCCTTTTCATCAGAGGTATTGAGTTCATTCCTTTCTGAAGTCTGTAAGCATGGTAGTCTGTCAAGTGTGAATAAATGTTTATTTTTATGACTATATACGTTATTTGGTCCGTCTGCTTAGTACATACAACAATTCATTCGAACTAAAACTCCATTTCCTGAAAAGACAGTACTTAATCACTTTTATTATAACCCCATCCTGAAAAAATATTAGCACCACTTAAATAAATCTGTGAATGTGCACACTGACAAGGTAATGATCAAGAAAGACCCTCACAGAATTGATTTTTGGATATAACCCAGCAAGCTGCTGAAACTAAGCCTATCTGTGAAATCATTGCCACCTGGTTCCACATAAATGCACAAATCACGTTAGACAGTTAGAAACGTTAGAAAGACATGCAGGGTCATTGACTGCAAATATGCAAACTATCCGAGTGTCTTTCTAGGAATATGGATGACATATAATCAAATGTGGCTCAGCTGAAATTGTGTCCAGAAGCAGAAGCTCACACTTTTCAGCACAGTTCTCCTTATAGCCCAAGAGCTGAGTTTCCCTCCTACTCATTACATTTGAAAAGCACAAAGTCTATGTCTATGGGCATATCTGGGAGATTTTTCCAGACTGACTGAAGTGACTGTTGACTGCGATGTTCAACCCTTGCATATGCTAGTGGCCAGATGATTCTGGAATAATTTTGTGGCTCTAACTGGGGTTTCTGCCCAAGGTCATATCCCCAATTTTGTTGACCAAACTGAGACCAGTATAAGATGTGCATTGTCAAAGCTAGAGAAACTGGTATTGATCATTTTGGTTATCCAAGTGAATGGCACATTCTCTTTTATTTCTACACATGCCTTGTTGGTAAATGATTAGTCTTTGGGATGACCTTTCTTTTTGCTTTCAAATGTGAACGTAAGGGTACTGGACTTACACAATATGGGGATTTCTAATACGTTTTATGTCATTGCAAAATGATGATCTAATGAGCCCAAATGTATACAGAATCCTTGGATAAGCACTAAATGAACTCTTCCTGAGGACCACACTATGGCACATTGAAACATGCTTCTGTGCTTTTAACTTAGTAATCCAAGTGGTACTGTTGCACAGTGGGTAACATTGCCGCCTCACAGCTCCATGGTCCCCAGGTTGATTCTGTTACTGCCTGAGTCTGTTACTGCATTTTGTTCCTTTGTCCACGTGGATTTCCTCTGGGTTTTTTAGTTACCCCCAACATCCTGAAAACATATCATTAAGGAGATTGGCTAATTGCCTCTAGGTGTGAAAGAGTATGTGCATGGTGCCCTGTGATGGAATAGTGTCCCATCCAGACTTCTGTCTCCTGTCAAATGTTCCCTGGATAAGTTCTGGATCCACTGCAACCCTGATCAGTTTTTACCGAAAATGAATGAATGAATAAAGGAAGCCTACTTGCTATGCCCATATAGTGGGAATGCTTAATGCTATCTTTCTCCTCACCATAAACCTTTTTTTGTCTAGTTGGATTATGAGTTGTTGATGGCTAAAGGCTTCACACATGCCTCATTTTGTCAACATTTAATTAAATCTGGAACATGGTAGTGACTTCAGGCCAAATGAAATACATGACTTATGTTTATGGCATTTTTGTAGTCTTGGTTGGATTCAAATTAGAGGATATATTTAGCAACATAACTGCTGGCCTTTTAAAGTCATCATAAACTTTCTGCACACTGTTACTGACAGCTCCCTCTTCTGGCCTGAGTGATAGCAGCAGAGGCAGTACTAGAGGCAAAAATCCAAATGAGATTTACAGCGGTATGTGTGAGTATACATCGTGAACTCAGGTTGATACAATAATCTATAGCAAGATGGTGGTAAAGAGTTTGATAACTACTTTCCTACTTTCTTTCTGAAACTGACAACCTATGTAGCTCCTATTGTGAGAGCCCAGAGTAGAAGAAAATGTCTCAGACCCATGTGCCACAGTCATGAATATTAATGCCATCGCAACCTTTTTACATGTTCATGTGGCTAATCTCACTTATGCTGCATGGATAAAGCCAGAGTGGTATAAGTGAGATGAGCAGATGTGAAATTACTCAAGGGACTGTACTCAAGGGACTTCCTCCTTTTTGTGTTATTCTGGAAATTTATCTATGGAGTCTCCCTCTGTGGTCAGCTCAGAAGCATGCTAGCCAATTAAGCAGGTAGAAACTCCATATTAGACTGCTGCTGCATTCATTACAGAGGATTGGGATGGGCCCGAGAATTAAACTGAATGCATTGAGCTGAACGCCTGCAGCATGCACCAGACAGCTACGGATAAGGAGAAAAAAAGATTGTATTTTCCTAGGTTTGAGTGTGCTAGTCACATCACTATGCATTTTCCGGTAGTGCTAACACTCTAGGCTCCCAGTGGTGCTGTCCCATGGGCAGTAAAGTAACTCTGAGATGCTCTGGGCTGTGGATATTGGCAGTCACCAGCATACACATTGCCCCTTCTGCCAAAATATCAATTCTCCATATCCATTGTTATTAGCCATATTCTTCTTCCCTGTTCGACCACTAATCTGGCTAACCAAAAAGCTTTATTTTTCCTCATGACCTTGCTGCTTAAAGCCATACACATGCTGGCATTTTCAAATTGCTCCAAGCAAAAAAATAATGTTGTTGCCTTTTATAAGCGATGTGTGTGATTTTGACATTTGCCTCTGTGATTTTAATCCTGTCAGCTACGTTCGGCATGATTCAGATCAAATAATCGCAAATGCTAATGTGCTTGAGGGGACAGGCACACAGACTTGTCACACTCACTAGTGGGCATGCACAAAACAAACCCATTCAAATACACATTTGGGCTACCATCAAAAAACCTGCTATGCACTCAGACATATGAACAGTGTTTAACAGACACAAATAAATGCACCACAAACATACACACATCATGCAGAGGCTGATATTAGTGGAGCTGTGCCAGACTTGTGCACTCTTCTACACAATCAGCTGGAGGTGATGGATTAAAGTTCTCCCTCACTCAGATGTGCCAACTCCTCTCCTCCCTCCCTCCTTCCTCCATCCCTTGGTCACAGCGAAGGTGGAACATTTTGAATGTGGCCCTGCAACTGCAACAGCTGCCTCAGCCCCAAACTGAGAGGTTTGTTTATGGCCTCCATGGAACTGCATGTCCATGTGGAGAGGACAGGCTTCTAGGAGGGGAGGGGGAGCACTTCCAAGAGCTCAGGAGTGGCTAAAACCCATAGACTGACATCATGCCAGGGATAATTCACTGCAAGAATCTGGCCAGAGAATATCAAGAGGTAATTGAAGCATCAGGGGTCATATATATTTGCACACAGAGCACACTGAGAGCATGAGCTCATGCATCTTTTCAGGCTCTTGCAGGGGAAATCAGACAGCCCTAAGCAGCACAGCTGGGAGAATTAAATTAGAATCTAATCAATAGCAATTCACTGCTGTCCAAAGTTTTACAAATAACCTGTATTCTAAAAATGCCCTGATGAATAAATCAGAAAATATTGGTGTATTTACAGAGATGTTTGTGTATATATATCACTGGTCACCTCATAAGTATAAATCTGAGAGTTTGACAGTCAACTTTTCAAACGTAATTTTGCCCTAATGAGATTTCCAACCATAACTTTCCCTTAACGGGCCATTTTTCAATTCTATGTGCATTACAGATTCTTACTATCATATTGGATCCTTTGTCTCACAGCTAGGATCCAACAGACGCCCAACACATACTGTATATGTGGCTTTAAATCTCAAGCCTGTTCTGCCAGTTCTAGCATTCTAGCACTTTAGGATGCTTTCAGGTTCAGGCAGTTGTCATGGTGCTAGATTCTATCTTGTATATTTACTTAATGAGCAGTTTAGGCTCTGTGAACGATAAATAATCAAATATGGTCCTATTTTAAGAGAAATTCCTTCTCTGTACGAATCTAACTGAAAAACAGGTTTCTTCCCTCCTCGTCCAACATTCTAGGTGCAAAATATAGACACTTAATAACTACTCAGTTGCATTTTACAAGAGCATTTGGCTAAGTAAGATAAACAGCTAATGTTACATTTCTTTATATGATGTTGAGAATGGAGGTGGTGTTTACTTCATTGCTCACTTAGTTAACATAACTGTTCAAAAATGCATTCCTAAGATATAGAACAATAGTGTCAATAATAGATTATTATAGATAATAATTATAATAATTATAATAATAGATGATTTCTACTTTTACTCGAGTCAGTGTATTTTGCACTCTTTCCACCACTAGTCATGAGTGTAGTTTCCCTCACCTATGGTCACATTTCCCCTATATAGCTATACCACCTACGCTGTTATCCACTGAGGTTGGCCACAGTTTTTTGTTAACTATGGCTTTGTGTGAGCATGTCCAACTCCACATCTTCTTGTCATTATTCATTATAAGCATTTCTTGTACTTGACATACGCAAGAAGCAGACACCTTGTCGCACCAGAACTCATCTAAGCTCTGCAGGGAACAATTTGACTCCATCAAGTGCCATCCTTTTGCTGGGAAAAAGGACGAGCCAGGAGTATAATTTGTATCTGGGGAATAGTAGCGTTATATGAAACAGCATCAAAGGTTTGATGCCCTAATCAATTTGTAAAATGTAATTAATTAAGTTTTTAAGAATCATCGTAGCTTCAATCTCAAGTAATGGGATAAAATATACAGCTTTACCATCTAGCATGTACTATATGCTTAATTGGAAGAATCTTGGAAAGCCACAGCAGTGGAGAATTGGATTTATTCTGCTGCTTATCTGCTTTGACAGATTTAACATGCACAACCAGGCTCTTGCCAGAGACTCGGATACAGGCGAGGAACAGCACAGATACATTTCTCCTCTGCTTGGTCATGCTCCTGTTGTCCTGTCTGAGAGAGGACTGAAGTTGATTAGTGTCTCCTACCAGTAGCTGTCAGAGGGACATGCATCTTTAGGTTTCATTAAAATCTAATTAAAACTGCTTTTTATGTCTTAATAAAGCATTAAGCTAATTTGCTATCATAGTGATGACCAGTCTATTAAATTCAGAGCAAGCAGAGTTATGATTAGGGCTAACTGTAACTCCATAAAAATGCATAACAACAGTGCTTTGCATGAAATCTCCAAAGGAGTTTCCTGTAGTTTCCATGGATATGGTAATCTGTTAGTTTTCTTCTCAGCCCTTTGTCTGGCACAGATGGATGACAGTAGCATGGATGTGCATGTGTTGTGCAAGTGGAGTGAGATGAAATGACTATGGCACATCTTTTCACACTCCCATCATTACTTCTGCTGGAAGAAGGGGGGTGGGTGAGGTGGTTGGGTGCTAGTTTTACGAATGACTTTTGATTCCATACCACTTAATTATGCATTGCTAGTCAGAATTTCTACCATCAGCTTTCGCTTACAAAGCTGAACAGTGCATGTGATGGAACCTTAATCACTAATGTGCTTTGGAAAATGAAACCCAGTCTGTGAAATCAGGTCTGATTGCACTCAATAAACAAATGCATTTCACGAGGGTGGAACATAATCAAGATTAGGCAGAATACGTGACCCACTGCTCCAGGCATGTTTGTGCATGTGATTTCTGAATTAACTGAGACACTGATGGAATATCAAGTGATAGTCAGGTAACCTCTCTGTGTCACCATCCAATTTCCGCATCAAGTAGCAATGAAAATTGGACATCAACAATGAGCAAAGACAAAGGAAAGCACCCCCTGTGAAAAAAACATCCAAGGGTAAGGGTTGATTGTCAGCTCAGTGGCCTCTGACTTCCTACACAACTCCAACCTACACACTCCAAATACCTTCTCAGGACTAATCAAGGAAGTACATATTAAAAGTAATTATCAGTGAAAGACTGCATTTTAAATTTCACTTGAAATTGCATTTGGAGTCCCCAGTTTGAATCCTGCAAGGTATCAAAATTACATCTTCACTGAGATATTTATAAATTTCTTTTTACCATTCTCAGTTCTCCCAGATAGGTCTTCCTATTTTTATTTTTCTTAGCATGGTAGCATAGCCTCTCTCATTCTTATATGTCTCAGAGAATTCTCTCCTCCCCTTCTCCACATTAATACTTGTTCTGTCTCTGATGTCTTAGATGCTGATGCAGCATAGCTCATCCAAAACTTCCCATCATGGACTTTCAGTAAACAAGTGCAAACAAACACAAGCATACCATAAGCCATTATCCACAGAGGCAGGAGATCAGGATCTACCATGGACTTCCTCTTTAACAAGTACTGTGTGGGCTTTGTTTACTTGTCTTGCTACCTTGCAATGCCAGAGATCACACACAAATCCAACCCCCCCTCCCCCCCCCTCCACCATCCCACACACACATACACACAGCACAGAGGCTACTGCTCATTAGCGGAACAGCAGTTGTTGCGACTCCACCAGTTCTCACTTGGAAGCAGTCTAACTAAGATGACCTCCAAAACCACTCATCAATACAGTTGCTTTACTTCAATAGCAAGCCTTTCCAAATGTTCATTTAAAGCAGGGTAAAGTCATGTTTCAATATGGTCATTATAGGGCTTCCCCCGATTGATTAAAAACAGATGAGTGTATAGCATAGTACAGCAAAACTAGACAATTAGATGCTGGAAAGTCTGTTATCTAATGTGACTGTCTTTTTTAGATTAATTTCTCAGCAACTCTCTGCTCAAAGCCCAAGCCTAATGTGGTGCTCTAACCTCAGGCAGGTTTAATGGAATAATAAATGTGTCGATGCTTTGAAACCTGTAATGCCTCCTCCTGGAAAAAAAAACCTCACACTTATATGAACACACAAGCTTTTCAACTGAACATACAATGGCACATTCACACATATGACTCCTGGTTGGATCACAACTGAGTAAAGCATAGGGTTTTCTGTACAACACTGACTATCCATGCATGTAAGGACTGAGGATTGTGATGGACAGCCACGGAATACAAATTCATACCTCACACTGTTACATTCTTCATCTCAGTAGACATATTTGTTCCCAGTGGGCAAGATGAGATACTGTAGCACAACACAGCATCAGATTTTTGATTAAAGACATGCTGGATGTATCACTCAATACACATTTCGTACAAACTACAAAAAGAAAAAAATGCAACAACTGTCATATAAAATAGAAAGCAAAAATAAAAATGAAATCAATGGAAACCAGTATATTTTATATACACTCATGGAACACTTTATTAGGAACACTATACTAATACTGGGTAGGGCCTCCCTTTGTTCTCTAAACAGCCTTAATTCTTCGTGGCATGGATTCCACAAGATGTCGGAAACATTCCTTTGAGATTCTGGTCCTTGTTGACATGATTGCATCACGCAATTCCTGCAGATTTTTCAAGTGCACTTTCATGCTGCGAATCTCCCGTTCTACCACATGCCAAATGTGTTCTATTGGATTCAGATCCAGTGACTGGGAAGACCACTGAAGAACAATAAACTCATTGTCATGTTCATGAAACCAGTTTGAGAAGACTTTTGCTTTGTGACCTGGTGCATTATCATGCTGGAAGTAGCCATTAGAAGATGGTAAATTGTGGGCATGAAGGGATGCACGTGGTCAGCAACAATACTCAACGAGGCTGTGGCATTCAAGCGATGATTGATTGGTATTAATGAGCCCAAAGTGTGCCAAGAAAACATTCCCCCACACCATTACACCACCTCTACCAGCCTGGACTGTTGACACAAGGCAGATTGGGTCCATGGATTCATGCTGTTGGTGTAAATTCTGACCCTACCATCTGTGTGCCTCAGCAGAAATCTAGATTCATCAGACCAGGCTACATTTTCCAGTCTTCAACTGCCTAGTTTTGGTGAGCCTGTGCCCACTGCAGCCTCAGCTTTCTGTTACTGGCTGACAGAAGTTGAACCCGACATGTTCTTCTGCTGTTGTAGCCCAACCGCCTCAAAGTTCAAAGTGTATGCATTCTGAGATGCTTTTCTGCTGACCACAGTTGTACAGAGTGGTTATCTGAGTTACTATAGCCTTTCTGTCAGCTCTAACCAGTCTGGGCATTCTCCGTCAACCTCTGTCTTCAACAAGGTGTTTCTGTCCTGCTGCTCTGAACTGCTGCTCACTGGATGTTTTTTCTTTACTGCACCATTCTGAGTAAACTCTAGAGACTGTGGTATGTGAAAATCCCAGAAGATCAGCAGCTACAGAAATACTCAAAACAGCCCGTCTGGCACCAACAATCACGCAATGGTCGAAATCACTGAGATCACATTTTCTCCCCATTCTGATGGTTGATGTGAACATTACCTGAAGCTGCTGGCCTGTAGCTGCATGATTTTATGCCATGCATTGCTGCCACATGATTGGCTGATTAGGTCATTTCATGAATGATTAGATGTACAGGTGTTCCTAATAAAGTGCTCAGTGGCTGTATAGCATATAGGGAAAAGTGAAAAAAGAAAGAAAAATGCTCCATGGTTTGAACATAATCTCCAGATTCCATATTGACCTTTGTTTCTTTTTTTTCCATTTGGCGAGTTATACATTAGCATCTCAACTGATACCCATCCCATGTCCCAGCCCAGTTTTTATTTTAAGTTGCCTCTGTTTCTGATTCCAATACTACTTATTTTTTTTTGAGCAGGAGTCATAGCACAAAGCCTCTAGCCTGCCTCTGGGACAAAAAAAAGATTTTCTCCTTCAAAATGCACGGACCCTCTGTACATTTCATGCCACGAGAATGCTGGTACAGCCTCTACCTGGTTACCTAGGTGATATAGCTCTCAGCAGTGGTTCAGGATGTACAGTATTGACCAGATGTCTCCAGTCAGTCTGTCTCCAACTTACTGTAGCTTCCCCCAATACCTCATATTCGAGAGTGCATTGCTACACATGCACAGAAAATGAGGCCAGTCAACATGATGCTAGCAGAGGCTTGGGGTATCAGCTGAAAAGACTGGTAAAGATGTGCTTGGTAGAGATGAGATGGAGGATTAAAACAGCATAGTAAAAATATACTAGCGTATATCAATATGGCATCTTTTATGTCAAGTTTGCCACTGATGTTACATGGTCCATATTTATTATTCATAACATAATAAAGTCTGATATTCCCAAGTTTGATATTTTGCATTACCAATATATTGTATAATCAATAATTGGCCTTAATAATAGCTTTTATATGTATTGCTAAAAAAAAGCAGTGAATTACTCTCTTTCAAAAGATCATGACTGAATCTTTAAAGTCCTTTAGGAATACTAATTGAATTAATTAATTAAATTAAGCGATTAACAGTGACTCTATTAGTCACCAGGGAGAGGAACTAAACAGATCTGACATGAGACCATAATTCCAGAAAAGTCCTCCCCGGCTGGTAGGTTGGTCAGTAAGTAATGAGAATAATCCTCCTGATCACTTTACTGTGATGTGATAAATGAAGATTAGCTTTATGTAAATTAGCAACCTTCAGTTTAGGGCATCACTAATGATAAGATTAATAGATGCAAACTGAGGATCCCTATGGTATGGTATCAGACTGGGGATTTGTAGCATAAAAGTAGATTAAGTCTTGATTAAGCAGAAAGGCAATTATTTATGGCCTAACTTAGCTTAATGTAATGCAAGCAAATAAAGCTTATATTGTGGCTAATTCTAACAGCCTCAAATGTCATCCTGCCCATAAGCATATACAGTAACTGACTTGAAACAGATTAGCACTGCAGAAGATATGGAGTATAGTCATGCAAAACTAACATACAAACAAATCCAGACAGTAATCCTGCAGCACTTATCCCTGTATCAGCTATAATTATGTACACATTCCCTATGATCCCTATGTTTTGCTTCATTGAGACAGCTTAAGCTCCGGTATACATCTTTTGTACCCAAACAGAAAACAAAGATCTTACCTCTCAGACATGTTTCAGCTATATTACAGAGAAAACATAATGGGTGCTTTCAGTAGGATGACAAAACCCAATTACAGAACATACAGCTCCATGTTAATTGGTGCTTAAGTAACGTTTAGTCTGTAATAGCTATGCAATATGTGCAGTAACATTAGTCTCTCAACCCTGGTCAAATAGTAATTTCCCATTTGCAACATTTCTGCCTTCCCATGTGTTTTCAGTTCTCTAGCAACTGTTGATTAATGAACATGCAATCATGCAGATTGAGCCTCCTTACAGTTTGTCAGGCTTTTGTGAATTGTGTTGTGGGATCAGAAATGGAAAGGCGGAATGTTGCTGGCATGCTGATTGCACCTATCCCACCATTGCCACTACTCTTCAGTGCCAGACAGGCTAGCTAAATTATTAACAGTGGCTGCGGTTTCAGATCAGATGGAGAAATTGTTTGAGAGCACATGAATGTTTAAAAACATGGCACTCTTGTGATTGGAGTGTTGCTTCAGTCTCTAATTTGAGCAGATCACCATGGATAACACAACGGCATTCAATATTCAATACAAACATTATAAGACGCATCACTATGCACGGAGACAGACATTGTTTCTGTGGATGAATAACAACAAAGAGGGAGAGAGAGAGAGATGTGCAGATACAACGCTGCTGTTCACATTTTTTTCACTAGCTGCCATTTTGAGAAAAGATGAATATTTATCCTTTATTCAGAATTGTTTGCCAAGTCCATTTTTTTGGCTAAGCTGTGGATATTCTTCATGATTGTGCGGTGTGTTTGCTTTTCTCCCTGCACAGATAGCCTAGCAGCAGCCGGAGGGTTTCACATGCACTTCTGTAATGCTTTTGCTGAGCACTTTATTGACCAAAGGGCCCAGTGGAAAGTTCCATCCATTATTCTATATATTACAATCTGGCGTCCCATCCAGGATGTGTTCCAGCCTTGTGCTCGTTGTTCAGGGGCTAGATTCTACAACCCTGACCAGGATAAAGCAGTTACTGAAGATGTATGAAATAATAATCATCTGGTCTAAATCTGATCTGACCATTCTCTTCTCACATTTATGAAGGTTCTCTAAAATGTGCAAATAATAAGCTCCTATGTTTCATCTTATTGCTGCTGTCCAGATATAACAAAGGAGCAGCCATAGCAAAATGCCAGAAAGGGAACACAGTCAATGGACCCAATTTATTCATTAATCCGGCACTACTGGAGTTATACTAGCTGTGGATTTAACAACTGTACCTTAAACATTTATAAAAGAAAGATGATTTGGTATTGAACTTAACTGATGTCACACACTGGATCTGAACAGACACATGCTCCTGTTAGAGAAGAGAAGAACAGATCAACAAGCTAAAATGTCTGCTGTCTCTACCGCATGGCCAGAGTAACCCATGCTGATTGACAGCAGCAATATACTGTATACTGTATGCTAATCAGACTGAAATGTAGATCGGAATCATGCACATTATTGCTGTTTGTCTTTACAGTGTATCATACCTGTTGCTTTGAATTGGCTGGCTGATAATGTTTAATATGTTAAGAGTTTGTTAACTGGTTGACCTGTCACATCTCCCAGGTCCCTAACATCATCACACATCATGATCACACAACACATGTCAGTCAGCGTCAAGAGACAAGGGACAAGATACCAAGGCTCTTTATTGCATAAGCATGTGTGACTGTCCAAGACAAGTCTTTATATAATAAGCATAAATGGATTTAGCCTGTGCTTTGGCATGACAATATCCTTATATACCCCAATATCTTTTAGTTCTCAGAGATCCTCTCTTTCTATAGCATTTATCTATCCTAGCAGGGGTGTCCAAACTTTTTTTTTTTTTTTTTTTTTACTGAGAGACAGGTGAAGAAAAAAGGGAATTACAGGCTGCAGGCTATGTGCAGTAATTAAAACGCATAAATATAAAATAGGCCTGCTTGATGGCCATCGTTACTTTTCCTTTTAATTTAAAATGACAAGCTTAATAAGTGAGGGGTCTGAAGCAGTTTGAACAGTGCTGTGTAGAGATTTAACACATTTCAGACATTAGTTGCATTCTTTAAATACAACAACCGAGTCCTGACAAATTAAACAGATGCACTCCCCTCTCTGTGAAAAGTAATATGTTAAATTAATAATATGGATCTTGAGTCTGGCTATGTATGGACCATTTCTCTATGAATGTGTTTTGTATTAAAAAAATATATATATAAAAAGAATTAGAGTACTCACTGCTTTGTGAGACAGCAATTCAGGAAGAAAATGACAAAGCAAAGCCATCGGTGCGATCAGATCTCAGGCTTCAGCAGAGATCAATAGACAGAATAGAATCAACTAGACATTTTCACAAAAAGCACATATACTCTTTGCAGTTGGTGTCAGTTTTATATGGAATGGGATTTTAGAGAAACTCTGCTCTGTGCAGAACTGGGTAGCTATGTAAAATATTACCACTGTGATTATTGTCATTCTGAGAATGCACCCATAATCGTTTACAGAGCTCACAGGACCATACAGATTTATAGGAAGAATCACAAGTCTCTGCGTTCTCCTCTATACCTCCCCCCCCCCCCCACCCCCACCCAGTATCGATTGCAGCCTAACATCTCCATAATGGAGAACACTCGTGCTAATAGGGAGTGATAAAGTAACTTCGTGCTCCTACTTAAACCTTGCCATTCAGTCTTTGTAGACCTGGGGACTCTATATTATTTAGCACTAATGACTTTCTCTGCATCAAGACCTGTACAAACAGGGCTCTTTCTTTTATGGACTCATATAAATATGAAGAGCCAGTCCTTTTACAACTTCATCGTATGGTTGGGAGCCTATTAAAAGCATGTTACAAACTCCACTCAAGTTAGTATAATGTGTGATTGTCCAATTTCTGCTTGCATGCCCTCACCCCTGAGCTGAGCTGAAAGATGTACTGGTTTATCCTTAGGTCTTAAATATTCACCAGCCTTTGAGAATAATTCAGAGAATAAATATCTCAGTGTACGTCTGTTTACTTTGTCTTGAGTGAGTTTAGTAGGTGACTAAAAATTAAAATAACCTACAACTTTTTCTGACATTTACTGTTATAGAAATCATAAACAACACCAAGAATCCTAACACCACCACCAACACTAGTAGCACCAGCAATGATAATACCGCATCACCAACAACAGCCACACTCCTACCAACAGCAGTAACACAAATTACACTACCACCACCTCCAATAATAATTTTAATAGTAATACTAATAATACAAACACTAATACTTCTACTACTACAAGCTGCCACTGCTGGGCCCTTGAGCAAGGCCCTTAACCCTTAACTGCTCAGGTGTATATAACGTGATAAATGTAAGTTGCTCTGGATAAGGGCATTTGCCAAATGCCATAAATGTAAATGTAAATATACTACTACTACTAACCATTTTAAATTATTCTGCAAGAATAACCACTGGGTCACATTTTGAAAGGCCTTATTTTTCTCACCTCTACAACACATCTCACCTCGAATACTATTTGTGACTTTCATGTGTCCTCACTCTGTATGTCTCATTCTGGCCTGACACTCATTAAACTGAACAGTTCATTACCATTAACGGAAATTAATGCAGTCTAAGCCACTTGCAGGCAAGCTTTTGTGAGAAAATGAGGATCTAATAGCCTTTTTTGTTGACAGAACAAAGAATGGAAGAAAAGATGGAGTCTAAGGGAGAAAAAAAGAACATATGGCCTGCTTCAGAAGTGGGAGCATGGTAAATTGTTTAAAGGCTATATATTTTCTATATACTGCAGGTACGAGCCTGACAGTTTCTGAGCAGAAAACTCTGGTTGATGACAGTACCATGGCATTAGCTCTTTATGAAAACAACAACCATGTGCTATAATGAGGAAAATAAGTGTGCTCTACATCCTCTCTCTGTTTTTAGCATATTGATTTGATGCTTTGTGAGAAGAGATGAGGAAACAAGTCAAATCTGGGTGAAGCCTGATGTGCAGTTTCACACCTAAGTGCTTGTGCTCTATAGAGGGAGACGCTAATCAGGTCACAGAGGCTGATCACATACACATGAGCAATGTGCAAGACGGCATCATGAGTTAGTACAATGATGTGTACACACCGGGTTAAAGCAGACAGACAAGTCTTTGTCAGATCTCGACATCAATATTAAGAATAACGCTTATGCACACTGTAATCAGTGACCTGTAATTGTGACAACTCACATGAGAACCACAAGCAGGAAAAATGGAAATGATCAGAATAAATCGAGTGACAGAATGAGACTAATCTGAATGTGAGGAGACTGTCCTTACTCTCCTTCCCTCCTCCTGTTATCCTTTCACAGCACACAATTGTTTAATGCCACAACTTCCTATTAATTTCGATTATTTATAGTAAACACACACATTTCCTGAGACTGCAACTCTGCTTCACACATTCTGCCTGAATCTGGGTAAAGGCATGCTCATTTACATACATTTGCATGTCATTAGCACATCAAACCTTCTGACTTAAAAGGCATGCCATGTCAAAAAGTATTTTGCATCTCTCCACTCTCCCTGTTTCCTTTGCTCTGTCCTACTCACCGCCTTCCTCCTTTATGGGCGTCAGATTAGAAAAAACAAATGGATAGCTTGAAACTCTCAGAAAAAATTATTACAGATTGGACAGATTGGAACTTGATACTTTGCATGTGGGAACTGGTGATCCTATAGACTCGACATTATATATATATATATATATATATATATATATATATATATATATATATATATATGTATAGGGGCCAACTCTGAACGGTCTGAAGCTACAATGTGATGCACTGTGTGTTCTGACACCTGTCTATCATAGCCAGCATTAACTTTTTCAGCAGTTTGCGCTACAGTAGCTCTTCTCTGGGATTGGATCAGACAAGTTAGCCTTCACTCCCTATGCTCATCACTGAGTCTTGGGCACCCATGACCCTGTCACCGGTTCACCAGTTGTCCTTCCTTGGATCACTTTTGGTAGGTACTAACCACTGCATACCTGGAACACCCCACTAGACCTGCTGTTTTGGAGATGCTCTGACAAGGGATATGCAACCAAATATTAAGTGTTACTTTAATTTAATTAATAAAATAAATAATTTTGCTCACCTAAACATTGGGTGGTCTGACACCACAGGTGCCATGTTCTAAGCTGTTTAACACATCTAGATGTAAATATCAGGAAATGAAACCTGAAATTCTGATCTATCATCTCATATTGATCTTTTGATCTCAAACCCAAATGTCTTAAGTGCATAGCAGCAAGAATAGAATCGACCTTGCTGTTGCAATGCTTTCGGAGGGAACTGTGTATATATGTATGAGTCAGTAACACTTATCTCAGTGGCTGTGTGTGTATGTGTGTTTGTGCTGTCAATGAGTGAACGACATGATCTATGGCTTCATTTTTGTCAGTTATAAGTGGTAATTGTTTATTTTTTTTTACTAATTACCACAGCCACTGAGATGATTAGAGTGTTACTGACTCATTGAATTACTTAAATGAGATTTAACAAAATGTCAATGCACATCCTCAAGGCTTTCAGTCTCAAATGATCTTCCACTGAGCAATAACACAAGTGGCCAAGTCGTAATTAAAATCCTAAGTTAATAGCAATATTTTAAACTTTATTCTTACCATTGAGCGGTGAAGTATCAAGTCCAAATGTGGACTATTAATTGGATCCAAACGTTAATAAAACGCTGTGTGGACTAATGAAGGATTAGATCTGTTTCTAACCTTCTTAAGTCTCTTCTTAAGTCTCTGGATCTACTTTCCTTCATTACTTTTATATACTGATATGATTATAGCTCATTTGAAAAGTAAAGATGTCACTAACAAGTCCAGTCCCTGCCTTAACATTTCATTAGATGTTGCCTGTAGCTCTTGGTTGATTTAAAAATTGAGAGTCAGCATACTGTAGTATTGCCCTGTGGAAATGAAATTCAACGTAAACTACACATTAAATGAATGAGATTGCATGGTATTGTTGCAAAATGCTTGTCAGTGCTGTTGAAATCAAAGATGTCAATGATATATACATCACACACCTCGCATAAGATTCATACATGAAACAGATAAGCCACTGTTCAAGTTCAGTCATCATAAACTAGAGAGTATGAGCGACAGAGTATGAGCATATCTCATTGGTCTCCAATTTGACTTCAGAGGGCTATAAAAAAATGGGCTGCAACGATTCCTGTGCCCTTGTTAGATCCTGAAGAGGTTATATGAACAATAGTGTGTATCACTCTTCTGAGACTTACATAATACAGATCTTTATGTGACAACAATGTAATTTATGAAAGATGAAATTCATACAGCAAGCAATCCCATATAATAAGATTTAGCTCCAATGCAATAAGATGGGGTAACATACAATATGAATAATGTAGGGCAAACAGTTCAATTATAATTCTACTATATTTTTGAGTGGTTGCAATTAAAAACTAGCAAATAAATCCAAGAAAAATCTGGAAAAAATCTGAGAAAAATCTGGAAAAAAAAAGAATGAGCTCTGTCACATTCTGATGACCATAATGATGTTTCCATTCATGCAGATTTTTTTGAATTTGCACAGATGAATATCTTGAAGGGATGTGCCATAAATTAAAATACAGGGTGTCCCCAAAGTCTCCATAGATAGGGGAAATTAACACTTATAAATAATAATATAATAAAATGTAATTTTATTTACAGAACATCCTCTACAAAATTGCCATCTTTGTAAACACACACGGAGTTGTCTCTCCCACTCATGATTAACTCGTTAACACATCCGGTGTTATGCGTGTAATTGCATGTCTTCCCGATCCAGCCACGACAATTTCAATACGTTCTTCTTTTGTCAAAGGCATTCTTAAAGGCTATCTGAAAAAAAATAATATAAACCAGCACGAAAAATTTAGACATTTTGCTAAAAAGTGCTAATTTCTACTATGTGTGGAGACTTTTGGGACACCCTGTATAGCTAAATATTTTCCTAAGGTGGCATATCAGTAAAGAACAAACAGAAGCATTTAATTTAAAATTCTTTACTCTTTTCTTTGTCATCAGTGTTGCCAACTTAGAGACATTATTGATATATTTTGCGACTTTTTAGACCCTTTTAGGGCCCTTTTTCAAAAAAGAGCCCAGAGACAAATCTAGTGACTTTTTGAGTAGATTTTAGTGTCTTTAACTCAACATGGCTCTCCAGCCCACATCACAGCTGCTGATGTATGAGTTGAGAGATCAGGCTTCCTCCACTCACCATTAGTGTGTGAAGCCTGATTGTGTTGTGCTTGTGACCAATCACTGATCACCATTGTTTCCCAACAACCAATCACTGATCACCATTGTTTGTCCCACCCTTGCACTTCTTTGTTCGTCGTTTTAAACTCTCTTCTTAGACATATTTACAGGTAATAAATGCAAGTTACCATTTCCTTCATGAATACTAACTGTCACTGCTTCTTTATGTAATAATAATTTTATTTTCTAATAATAGAAAATATAGTATTTTGTAAATGAGTAAAAGTTTAGTTGGTGCATAGTGTCACCAAAGATGATTTCTTTCTAAGAACTACATTAAGTGAAAATCTTCCATCTTCATATATGAAGACGGAAGATTTTCACTTAGAATAGAATACTGTAGAATAGAGTTTTATCAGAATAAAATAATAGAAAGTAATAGATTACAATTTATTTCTTAAATAATGTCGTTCTTAGAAAGAAATCATCTTTGGTGACACTATGAACCAATTAAACTTTTACTCATTTACAAAATACTAGATTTTCTACTATATACTATATTTTCTATATTTTTTTCGACTTTTTTGAGCATGTTTTAGCTATTTTCCTCTGAAAAGATTTGACAACACTGTTTGTCAAAGTCATTCCTGTGTGGTAAAAGGAAACAGCGTTTACTACCAGTCTCCATTCTCCTAACGATGTAACATCTTTGAACTTAGGCTGAATAACATGCCAGTGCACTGAGATTCTTCCTGTTTACCTTCCTGCAAAAATGTGGTTTAACAGTAAAATTTACTAATGCGTATGTTTCTACTTATCAGCTTGATACTCTAGATGATTATCCAGTTATGAGGTATTTTGTGTCCTTTTCATCTTTATACTTATATCCTGTTAGGCATTTCAGTGAAAATTAGTTAACCATCTTTATAATCTTTTATAACCATCAAAATAATCACTTCTGTAGTGTTTGTTTCACACACTCTCTTGTTCAGTAGCTAGAACATGTCTTTCCTTTCAGTGTATTGTTGTTACAATGTCTAGATACATCCCCTTTTTTAATAAAAGTAACACTTATCACCCTAGAGTTTCTCTCACACACCTATCAGTTTAATACCTGGAACTGTTAGAGAAACCAAACACAAAGTGTTAGCTCTAAACCTCCTTTGTCATGGAACAGCTTTTAAAGGCCTCGCTCCAGAAGGCCAAGATGATGTGATTACTGGACATTTATTCAACCTTTCTTTCATTGTTAGTGCACTTAGTATGATTAATTATGTCAAGCCCTCTCCCTGACAACTTGCCTCACTCAAGGGAGAAAGAGCAGCCCCCCCCCCCCCTCCTTTGCTCTGTCTTTTTCTATCCTTTTCTCTCTCGCTCCTATCCAGTCCATTCAAATCCAATTCAAGGAGCATTCCATCTGCCATCATGGCTGCCACGCAACAACAGTAGCAGCAACAACAACAACGGCAAAACAGACACATAAATAACATTACCAGTGCATAACAAATAAATAGCTCAAGAACAGTTTAACAATTTAGCATTTAATGGGTAGTGACAGTACGGTTCAATAAGGTAAAGTAACTCAGTAAACCTTGGCTTTATGTGCTCTCTCTCTCTCTCTGTCTTTTTCTCTCTTTTCCAGTGCTGTTTCCTGGTCTGACATTAGGAATAGGATCAGTTTTCTGGAAGAACAATCACCGTCTCCCTCCACACACGCATCTGCAGTATAGAGCTCTTGACATGGAATCGCTTGTTTATGTAAACAGGCGGAAACATGTGTCTGTGCTTAAACATTCATGTGTTAATCACACAGGTCTGCTCTGTGGTGTCGCCAGTATAGGTAATCCACTTATACACACAGAATGAATTGGCCACATATGTTCTGCCCCTCACACAAGCTCAGAAGCCCAGAGGAACTTGGAGGCACACTTCTGCCATTCCCATATACAGTGAACTGCAAAACTGCAGATATCTTGCATGATGTTCAGCACAATTTGTCAGTTGAACTTGTCAGTTGTATTGCCATATGTCATATTATGCTGAGATATGTTATGATGTATTGCGTTGGATTACTGAGATTTTTCTATACTATGCATGTTGTTGTAGGGCTCATCTCTGTCAAGGAAGAATGTAATCGGCTGTGTTGGAAAGATATTTGCATTCATAATCGGCTACTCTGATTAATATTCATTTACAATTGTGCATAACTAATCATATTAATATTCATTGTCTGTAATGAGCAATTCTAAAAGCTTTTTCTACCCTTTATAACCATGCAAATTCTACATACAAGAGGTTGCCTTCTTTCATGAGGTCATGCGTGGCTCACAGGATACAGCCATGTCTATTTCTCTAAGGAGAAATGAGATAAGAGGAGACTGCAACTGGGATTAACACAGCCTTCGTGATCTGACAGCCAAGTGATAATTTACTCACAGGCCACTCCTGCGGGAGTGGACAAAGAGTTTAAAAAGTGAATGTCCTCATCATGAATGTGATTTATTTTGTCATATCAGATCTTGGTAATCCCTTTGCCTTGGCCTCCTGGATCCTGCCTGCCCATTTTAGACCTATTTCTCACTGGTGTGGACTGCCACTGAGAAATTCTTTCTTGTGTTATTTTCTGTGACAGAGAAGCATTTATTCATTCATGAAGCACTGCTTTCTCTCTTTCTTTCCTCTCTCACTGTCTCTCATGCTTTCCACATCCACACTTTTCCAGGAAATGTAATAACATTAAATAGAGGCAAGGTAATTGTATTTTAAAATGCGTGACATTCATTTAAACCCTAGCTGTTTTGAATTTAACAGTTTGTACCCTATTATGAACCAGGCAGGCACAAACTAAAATAGTAATGTGAACTAATATGCTGAAGAGTGCGTTTAAATTGCGCTCTATCCTCCTTTTATAAAAGTGGCAAAGGTAAGTAAAACTCGTCCTTATCAACGTATGAGCTAAAATTGCAATCAGTCTCTTAATGCTGCATTTAATTTTTTTTTAAAGATGAGACCTCAGTATACTATGGATATAAACAGTCTACACACCCCTGTTAAAATGGCAGGTTTTTGTGGTGTAAAAAAATGAAACCAAGATAAATCATGTCAGTTATAAGTGGTAATTTACACCCTCATTGTGAAATTACAACATATAAAAATTAAGTGAAAAACAATCAAACATTTGAGGGAAAAATAGGAAAAAATAAAAAAGTTACAATAACCTGGTTGCATGTGTATAAAAGTGTGCACACCCTTTTATAATTGGGGGATGTGGCTGTGTTCAGAATGAACCAATCACATTCAGTCTTATGTTCAAAAGTAATTATCATACAGCTGTCATCAATCAAATTATTCGGATTAACCCCAAATAAAGAGCAGCTGTTTCTGTAGGATTTACATGAAATCTCATTGGTTTCATCTGACTCCTGAAGCATGATCCACAACAAGCTTACAAAGCATGCATGGTTTCTCACTTGTCAAAAGGTATCAATCAGGAGAGGGTTATAAAAGAATTTCCAAAACATTAGATGCTCCATGGAACACTGTGAAGGCCATCAACATCCAAGCTCAACTAAATCACCCCCAAAAAATGTGGCAAAACGTGTTATGGTCTGATGAGACCAATTCCAAAAGGTATAATAATTCCATAAATACAAAAGGTATGTTGGGTGCAAAAAAAAAAAAAAAAAAGCACATCACCAAAAGAACACCATACCCACGGTGCAGCATGGTGTTGGCAGCATCATGCTTTAATGCTTCTTTTCTTCAGCCAGAACTGGGGGTTTTATCAAGGTGGAGGGAATCATGAATAGCTACAATTATCATCAATTTTAATACAAAACCTTCAGGTGTCTGCTAGTAAGCTGAACATGAAAAGGAATTTCACCTTTCAACATGACAATGACCCAAAGCATACATCCAAATCAGCAAAGGAATGGCTTAACCAAAAGAAGATCAATATTTTTTAATGACCTAGCCAGAGCGCAGAACTGAATCCAACTAAAAATCTGTGGGGTGACCTGAAGCTGTCTGTGCACAGGAGATGCCCTTACAATTTGATGGATCTAGAATGTTTCTGCAAGAAAGAGTAGGAAAATATTGCTAAGTCAATACATGCTATGCTGATAGGGGTGTAATAAAATCAAAAGGTGCTTCAACAAAGTATTAGTTTAAGGGTGTGCACACCTATGCAACTAGGTTATCGTAAGTTTTTTATTTTTCCTTTTTTCCCCAAAAAAGTTTCTGATTGTTTTTCACTTTATTTGTATACTTTGCAATTTCACATTAAAGGTGGGAAAAGATCTGACATGATTTACCTTAGTTTCATTCTTTTACTTCACAAAAACCTGTCTATTTAACAGCGGTGTGTAGACTTTTATCCACTGTAGCAATATATAACTCCCACACTATGATAGATTGCTTAGAGATGGTTAGAGATGTTACCATGACAATAACGGTTTACAACACTTAATATCACATTAGCTTTAAATAAGAAGGTGTAAAAAAAATAGCAAGCAAATGAAAGTGAGTGAAGCTAAAGTACTGTAAATGTGTGCCTTTGGAAGGGTTTAAGTGCATATTAACTGGCTGAGGTTCGTACTTAAGGGCCTAAGATGGCACTGGCTAGTTTGAGTTTCCTCGAGAAGTGTCATTATTTGATGAGAAGCTATATTCCAGTCTGTCAGTATAAATGGGACAAAATAATGCCTCATATAAATTAAATGAATGAGTATCTCCCTGCATACCTGCATGGTCAAAACAAAGCTTGCTTTCTGTGAGGATATTCATAAGCTTCATTTCCTAAATTATGTTCTATAATTTTGACAAGAAATTCTCTTGGGTATTGAAGCCATATGTCTATCAGGTGGAAAAACACCACACTGGACTTGAATATATTCTTTATTTACTAGCTGAGTGGCTTTAAAGTAATGTAGCATAAAAAACACGTAAATAGGAACATTGGGTTGCTAGCGACCTGTAACCTCACCATTTTCTCGCCTGCCTAGCATTCTTCAATTTTTTTTGTCTTGGACAATTTCCCAATACCAAAACACTGTAGCTAAGTGTTTCTGAAATAGTCTAGTGCCTGACAAAATATTTGTGCACAAAAAGTTAAAAAGGTTTATTGCCCTATGTATTTCAATTAATAAATAAAACAGTGTAATGTTATAGGAAAATAAGCAAAGTTGATTATTTCCAATCACTTCACATCCTGAAGTGTTTTATTCATCTTATACCATAGCAGTTTGCCAAAGTAAAATTTTTTTTAATTTATCTGTTTTTTTGTTTATAGTTATTTTAATTAATTTTAATTAATTATCACTTATACAGAGTCCCTGGAGGACTAGTGGTTAGGCGACAGCACTCTCACCACTGCTGCCCAGGTTCAATTCCTGGCCAGGGAATCAACCCCAGCCACTGGGGTTGCGTGCAACAGTGTGCTCTCAGTGCTGGTCCCAAGCCAGGATAAAATTGGGGAGGGTTGCGTCAGGAAGGGCATCCGACGTAAAAACCATGCCAAATCAAATACGCGGACTGATGATCCGCTGTGGCGACCTCTAACGTTGATCCTGAGCTCAGGTGTGGAGTTTTGCATGTTCTCCCCATGTTTGTATGAGTTTCCTCTGGGTTCTCTGGTTTCCTCCCACCTCCTAGAAACATGCCAGTAGGTGGACTGGCTATGCTAATTGCCTCTAGGTGGGAATGAGTGTGAACATGTATGTGCATGGACAGTTAAAGAAACATTTGTAAACTGCTATCACATTTGAATACATTGTATTTCCAGTCCAGATGAACTGGATGCAGTAATTTCTTTATGTATTATAATGTCTTCCATTCCAGAGAATGACACAAGAGCATTTCAAAGCAGTCAAAGAAACCTGCAATTACACTTTCAGAGTAAAGTCACTCATCTCTGAAAGAGCTCAGGTTGTAGCCCACGGTCCCTCCTGTGAGGAAACTCTGACCATAATTACAGACTCCAATACAGGAGCAGAAATCCTGCCTTTTCAAATACCCATCACATGTGCACACAAAAAGTCAATCCCAGAACAGTTAACAAATCAGCTTAAATCAACAAATCAACTGTCTTTCCCTCTTTCACAATAGCAATTAGGACACTGTGCTTTGTAAGGCTCCTACCTGCACTGGTGAACTCCCAGGATCAATAAATCTTAACTGAAGCTCTTGACCGCAAGATTTTGCATTGTGCTGCTGCCACATGATTGGCTGATTGGATAACTGCATAAATGAGCAGGTGTACAGGTGTTGCTATTAACTTGGATGGTGAGTGTATACAAACTTGTGCCAAACAACATTAAACAGCAAAAAAATGGCTTGTATACATAGCAAATCAGATTTTTATATAGCAAATCAGTGTTTTCAGGCAAAGTGTGAGCCTGTGATTGACATCTCAGAGCCTTTACAAGGAAAACCCACAATACATTAAGTAAAAATAAAACTTTAGACTGTCAGACTCAGCCAATTTTATTTATATACAGCAAACGTAACGCAACCCCCCCGATGTGTCATCACTAAATGTATGCAATTATTTATTTATGTACAATCAATTAACACATCCATGTGAAAAGCGTGAGTCAGAAAGTAGGTTAACTCTGACAGGAGAAAAAGTCAAATTTAAAAAGCAAATTTAGATATTAATGCTGGTTAAAAAAAAACTATTTTTGAGTTACTCGTGGGATGTCAAACCACGATTAATGTGTCATGCGGCAGAAGTGGATGCAGTCACAAAGATATGCGCTTATTAAACAATATGCAGGCAGCAAACAATCCAGAGACATGGGACAAAAACAGCAGTCATAAAACATGCAATGGTGAGGTGCTCAGCAAATAGAACAGACTAGGAAAACCAGAATCTTAAAACTAAAAGACAATAGCAAAGTCAGAATATCAGATACTGTGAACAAGGCGTGGCACATCAGGAATAACATCTGTGAACATTGCTTCATGTTGGAGTGGTGTTTGGTGTGTGTTTATATAGAGGTGTGTCATGATTGGTGATAAAGTGTAATCCAGGTGTGTGTAATCAGTTGTCACGTTACTGTGAACGTGACAATGAGTGTGTGGGCTGGGTGAGTTCATGGTGGCAATGTCTGTAGATGGTGAGGTAGTTTGGAAACTGGAGTTTGAGGTGGCCATGTTTGTAGTTAGATTAGCAGTCTGGGAGTTGGAGTTCCTCACAGTTTCAATCAGAACACATGGAATGATGGCGATAGACAGCAGTGAAGGAAGAAATCCAGCTTGTAGGTTACTTCATTAATTTGTTGTAGGATCTTGTAGGGGCCTATGTAGTGGTATGTGAGTTTTCTGCAGATTTGGCTGACATGGAGGTATCGGGCTGACAACCACACACAATCACCTGACATAGCTTGGGGTCTCTCCTCTGTGTCGGTCAGCAAACTCCTTATATATTTGTGCTGCCTGTTTGATTGTCTGGTGAGTTCTCATTCACAGCTGGTGAGTCAATTCTGGTTGCATTCCAGGGGAACCAAGTACACACTGGAATAGGGTCAGCTGTGTGACAGAGTGCCGCTAGCAGTTCTGGGTGTTTTCAGCCCTAGGAAAAAAACGAGACCAGTCCTCCTGGTTAGTGGCACAAAAAGACCTTAGAAACCTGCTGATTTCTTGGTTGGCCTGTTCCAATTGAATATTGGACTGTGGGTGGTATCCTGAGGTGAGACTGACCATGATGCCCAATTTGTCTATAAAACTGGACCAAACTTGGGGCATGGATTGTGCGCCACCATTGCTGATGATGTCCTCCGTAATACCGAAGAATCTGAATATGTGTTGAAAGAGGTGTTTGGCAGTTGCAAAGGGAGATTGTAGTTTGGGTAGTTGAATGAGGCACAGGGATTTTTAATGAAGCAGTGACCATGGTCACTGAGGAACGGGCAGATGCATATGTTTACCTCCAATAGGGTTCTGGGGACTTTGGCTTGGGTGCACTGGGAGCAGGAGGAGACAAACCTGTTGATCTTGGTAAGCATGCTTGGCCACCAGTGCTTATTATAGAGGAGCTGGTGGGTTTTGTGAACCCATGGATGTCCAGTGGCAGAGGTTAATCCAGCTGATGAGTTTGTCTCTCCATATGGTGGGCACATATATCCTTCCCATGGGGCACGGGATGATCTTGTGATTGGGTTATCTCCATTTTGCTTGGCAAGACATGAGATGCTTAGCAATCTTAATATACTCAAGATTTTTGTGGTTGGTATAGACGATAAAAGGATGTTCGGCCCCCTCCAGCCAGTGGTGACATTCTTCCAATGCCAGTTTCAGCTGACCATAATTTCCAGGAAAAGAAGGCAAGGAGGAAGTTTGGGTTTGTCTCCAAATTGCTGAGACAGCACAGCCCTAACTCTGCCTGTGTTTCTGAGGTGTCAAACT
Organism: Pangasius sanitwongsei; assembly: GCA_037576675.1. Lineage (NCBI taxonomy): Eukaryota > Metazoa > Chordata > Actinopteri > Siluriformes > Pangasiidae > Pangasius > Pangasius sanitwongsei. The sequence continues at coordinate 11,711,503 of CM075014.1, forward strand.
CCCTGATGTTCTGTCTGAAGAGGTCTGGGTTCTTAAGGATGGGGGCAGTGGTAAAGGCATCCTTTAGGTGAGAGAAGGCTTGTTCCACAGCTGAAATCCACTTTAATTTCTTGGTCACCTTTTTTAAGTAGGAAAGTGTGAGGTGCAGTGATGAGGCTGAAGTTGCAGATGAATCATCGATAGAAATTTGCAAAGCTGAGAAACCTCTGAATGTCTTTCACTGTGACGGATGTGGGTCATTCTCTGACAGCAGTTACCTTGGACCCCCTCAATGCTGATAACAACCCAGGAATGAACTTTTACACTGGTGGAACTCACACTTTTCTCCTTTAATATACAGCTGATTCTGTAGCAGTCTTTTTAGCACTTGTTTGACAGTTTACAGGAGTCTGATGGGGAATAGATTAATATATTGTCTAGGTAGGCGATCACAAACGTGTCCAGCATGTCTTAAAAGACATCATTAATGAGGCACTGGATTACTGTAGGTGCAGCAGAGAGGCCATATGGCATGGTGCAGAGGTGCCAAGTGGCCAGAGGTGGTGCTAAAGTCTGTTTTCCATTTGTTGTCCTCTCTGTTGTGGATGTGGTTATATGCACTTCACAAGTCAAGGTTGGTGAATATGCTTGCCTCTCGGAGTTGCTCTAGGTTTGATGAAACCAGTGGAAGGGGGTAACAATATTTTATGGTGACTTGATTTAATCCCCAATAGTCAATGCATGGCCTGAATCCACCCCTTTCTTTTAATGGTTAAGTACCTCCTCAATATACTCTTCTATGGCCTGATTCTCAGTGGCTGTCAACAGATAAATGCTGCTTTGTGGTGGTGTGGTGCCTGCCATGAGCTCTATGGTGCAGTCGTACGAACGATGGCTTTGACTTGAATTTACTAAACATGGCATGGAACTCATGGTAAAAGGTGGGAATCTTCACCTGTGTGGAAGTTTGGGGACCGTCGACAGAGGTGGATGCGGCCAGAAGCTGTGGGGTTCTGAGGCATTCAGAATGACAGTGAGGGGAAAAGTGGATGATTTCTTTCTCCACCCAGGAGAATATATAAATATATATAGAGAATATAAAAATATATAAATGTGCATCCAGGAAAAACTGAGGATGATGTGGTACTTGCTGTTGTGTCCTTGTATATGTTCTTGGTGGAGGGTGCTGAATTGTAGTTACATGGGTTTGGTACAGTGCATGATGGAGCCATCTCTAATTGGTCCTCCACTGAGGGCTTGTAGTTGGAGTGGAGACTGGAGAGGTTGGGTGTTAAGACAGAATTCTTCTACTAGAGCCCAGTCTATGATGCTATCCTCTGCTCCAGAGTCAATCAGTGCTGAAATGACAGAGCAACTTTCTGAGTGTCTTATTTATACTTTTATGGTGAATACTGGGTAGGAAATTAATTCAATTGGACTCATAGTTGCTGACCAATGGGAAGAGCTAATTCACTTTTAAGGTGGTTGTGTGGTCTGTGGTGGAAGACATTCAGGGCATTGAGAGACCTTGTGAATGCTGCCTTTAACTCCGGCTTGTTCTATCCACTGCCGGCAACCTGAACTCTAGAGCATACTCAGAGAAGTTCCGGTTGCCCAATTGGCTTTCCTCAATTTCTTTTCCATCTGGGGAGTGATCAAACACTCATTGAAAGCATTCAATGAAGCATTCAAAAGATGACACAGGCTCGCCTCCTCGAGACCAAATGGCCGTTGCCCAATGTGCAATCACAGTGAGTAATTTTGCGCTGCACAGAAACTCCCTCCTGCTCAGTGAAATACAGAGAACATTGTAACAAGAAACTCTTACCCAGGGCTGGATCACCGGTATATTTCTGGGTGTGTAATGAGTGGGAGGGCTTGATAAGTGGGTGCCGCCTGTGGAGCTGGCTGCGATGGCAGCATGCTGCTTAGCTGCGTGAGTCTAGCATCAAGCTGGATCAGCTGTTGTTGATGTTCTCCCACTTACCGGCCTTGAGAAGGGAGTGCCTGCTACCACTCAAGCATACTTGCTGCATCCATTGAAGTGGCGAATTCTGTCATGCGTTTATTAAACATGCAGGTAGCAAACAATCCAGAAATGTGGAACAAAAACAGTGGTCAAAAAACATGCAAAGGTCAGGCGATCAGCAAACAGAACAGACTAGAAACAACAGAATCTCAAAACTGAAGGACAATAGCAAAGTCACATTTTGAACAAGGTTTGGCACAACAGGAACAAAAACACTGAACGTCCGAGTGGTGTTTGTTGTGTGTATACATAGAGGCTAGTGGTGATTGGTGATAAAGTCCAGGTGTGTGTAATCAGTGGTCAGGTGACTTTGAACATTACACTGATTGTGTGCACTGTTTCTAGTTATGGAAGCAGTCTGGGAGTTGGAGTTCCACACTGATTCCAGCATAGATATAACACAGTGCACATGACCTGATCTGTACACAATAATAGACTGTACTGCATGTACTACTAAAGACTAAATATAAAACTTTAAATGAATATATATATTTTTTACCTGTGTAGACTGCCTGGACTGCCTTGACCTGAAATACACAGATTGCCACTGCCCACCACACATGCTGTTATCCAGTCAAAACCTTTTGTTTGCTTTGTTTATAGATATGTATTAGTAAAATAACTAACATAAGCCTAACTCATACAGAACTCATACAGGACTGTAGCAGCAACATGTAGCAGCAATGTGTGCAAATAATGAAGCAATTCTTGAGAAAAACACAAATCAAGAATTCATGCTAATTTTCCTTGCATGTGACTGATATACAAACATGCCTTACCTGCAGTGTCTGTGAACTCCTGCCACTGTCTCGATAATAAAGCATTCTCCTTCATTCAGACAGAAGGCCAACTCTTGGCTGTCTTGACAAGGTTTGAAGAACTCGGAGCGGACGGTTGGGGTTGTAGGTGCGACTTCATGAAAAAGAGACAAACAGGGAGAGAAAGAAATGAATAAAAATAAAATTTAGCTATAAAATCCATTTCATCCAATCCATTTAGAGACTGTCAAATTCCAATGAGAAAAATATGTTCTATGTTACAGCATTAAATGTTAGTAGAATCACATTTTCAAGTATAATGAATTTCATAATACAGCCTCTGTTTTTAATTAAGTCATTGAGAAAACAAGATTGTCCAGCATGTATTATACAGTGGCAGGGTTAATAATACAGTGCCACAGACAATAGACCAGACGGAGAACACTTAATGAGAAACAACTATCTGTTGGTAGTTAAATACACACGTTCATCGCATGACAGTGCTCAAGTGACATACAGCATGGCATATGCTATGAGGAAACAATATATTGGCTGCTTATTATCATTTAATTAGTGCAATACATGGTAGGCTAAACTCAATTCCCCAGGCTTAAATCACAATGAATCAATATAGAGATACAGAGCAAAATTGCATAAAATAGTTATTGTGTCTCCGTTTGCATGAGCTAATAGTGTGCATTGATCCAGCTCAATGCTAGCCTTATGTATAGCAATGCCTGCTTATGTTTATACAGCTGTGCAGCTGCGAAGCTCAGCTGAAAGACATGCACTCTGCATTCATGAACATACACAAAATTTAGAAATATATCTATCAGTACCATGACAGTGGATTTTTTGTGCTATTACCGCCAGCAGTCTGGATTGGTTATCATAATGCGAACAGGGCCAGCTGGACTGAATGTGCTAGCAGGGCTGTCTTTAAAGATAAAAGACATCTATATATGCTTCCATTTTTGGCATCCACATCAGATGCTGTTAACAATTGTCATAAGATACCACCATCAGTCATAAGTAAAATACAAAGAATTGTATGAAGAAGCAATGGTGGGGCTGATTTCTTTCTAGCCCAGACTGTAGATTCCTGCAGCCTGTCAGTGACAGTCATGTCAGGTGATTACACTGAGTGGAACACTCCCTGATATTTTTCAGTCTGTGTCGGTGTAATGAACACGAACAAGGTGGATTATTTACCCTATCATCTTTTCTTCCCCCAAAATCTGTTTGGATGGAGAAACTAAAACTAGAGAAACTAAAACTAGACTACTCTATAAGCATATATTGTCTGATCACACAAAAATACAGATAACAGAACTGTCAATTTAGTACTTTTTTGTTTAAACAAAAGGGTTACAACTTTTTCTGTTTTCCATGTTTGTTATTATGAAGAAACACCGCATGAATCCAGTAGGGCATTACGGCATTGACACACATAAGAACACTGCCTATTAATTGTGTGCTTTTGTGTGGGGGCATTTTTTTAAAAATCTTGTTGGGGACCAAATGTCTCCATAAGGATAGGAATATTTGTATTTATATAATAAAACAGCTTTTTTGTATCTAAAAAACTAAAAGAGCCAAAACAGAGATTTTAGCGCCCATCTAAAATCATGACCAGCTGTCACTACATATGACAATGGGAGAAAAATCCATAGCCCAAATAAGGGCAGGCGTTTGCAGTGTTGTGGTCAAATCAATCTGTTGTTCTCATTGATTGATGAACCTCAGAAGATTAGCTCCTTCAAGCCACTAATGGATCAGAATGGTGTTAAAATGAGATCATGAGTACACAGGGATACAGAGGCTACTGTCCTATATGGTCCTATTTTTATGCAAATTACAACCAGCAATGACACCTATGCACCAAAACTAGTTCCATGAACTTTTATGTACATAAGTCAGCTGTGCCATTAGGAGGCATCAGCTAGAGTTTTATCTTGTCATCTAGCTCACCATAAACATTCCGAGGGTTATAGCATGATATAAATCATCTGGAAAGTATTGATCAGAAGTCTACTGCATCATTGTAAAACTGTAACTCTTCTAAGATTGTTATTGTCATTTTTATACTCTAGAGTGTTCTTTAAAACTAGGCCAGAATACTACCACTGACAAGCCAGTTGATCAGCAATCAGCTGTGTTTACTGTGTGACCCAGGGCCACTCACGGACTAGATATTTCACCACTACAGATTTGATTAAGACGCTCATAAAAAGGGACCATCTGCAGGCTAAGAGAGCAGAAACATGCAATAAACATCATCGAGCACCAAATTAAAATTACGAACCATCAATAATAATTGCATCAATATGGGTGCTCTTGAGGGACTGGGGGAGGTATTTAATGAATTAATGAACACTGTAATCGATGCTCAGGGATTCTGAGAAGCTATTAGCAATCAGCAACCTTTTATGTCTTAACACTGATATGTTTATTATTTCTTTTCTCGATTGATTTTGCACAACAGCACAAACTACTAGTCATACTCTTCACATAGTTTCCAGCTGACAAAGCTAGTGATTTTTTTTTTACTTTAGTACATTTTATAGCTTTCACATAAATCACAGGACCACAATTTGCCCATAAAGCATGGAAGGCAGCTTCCATCAATTTTATGTCAGCCTCATACAGTTCACTCAGCACTCAAACCAGGAACAATTTCATTACACACCGTTACATTATTTTGTAACATGCTGAACATGATTATGAAAAAAAGATTTTATTTAAAAAATACAGGAGTTAGTTTTTTCTTATATTGCTATGCTACATTGTTAGTTCCCATCCTGCTGATAAGAGAAAATGTATTGTCAAAGGAATTGTCTCTGAATATAGGCTAATCAAGGCTGGTTTTCATTCACCAATTATGTAAAGAATAAAACAGTACGAAAATAATCTACAATGAGGTGAAGTGATAGCACCCTGAAGTGGACTATTGTCCTATAAATGTACTCCCAAAACACTTATATTTTCCAAAGTGTTTTATTCCTCTTATACCATAGTTATTTGCCAATGATTACAAATTTTAATTTATCAATGAATGACGCTTCATGATTTTTGACCATTTAAACTTACATTTAATGTTGTGAATTGTCCATGAGACAAGTTAGTTTCCCGTTATCATTTACATTATAGCAGCTATAAACAATCTCTTTCTCTATCTCTTCACGCTAATAAGGCATTATGTGTTATTATTATAGGAACAGTAAATTTGAATTAAATATAAATCGTTTGAATTACAGCCAGGACTACTGTCAGAGCTGTGAAAGCTACAATATTGATAACAGCTATTCGTGTTCTTTACTAGATTTTGTGAGAAATATTAACAATTAGTTTTTTCCTAAACGCATTTATAGATTTATAAAGCAAATTTTTTAACAAGTGTGTTTTGGGAATATTAACTAAACCAACCAAGAAATAATAAATTAAAGCAGATCTCTTGAGGACCTCTCTAAAGCACAGCAGCCTCCATTTCTGTTGACAAATTATTCAAAATAAACTAGACTGAAAGTAAGCTGAACAGAAACTGAAATTTTGTGGTTGCCGACCCCTACCATCTGCAATATGAAGTCTGCAGGACTGAAAACATTTTCTGTGTTTACCACTGTGTAATGCTGTGACCTTCCACTAATGTTGCTCAGTAATGTGTAAAAACAGCTTCAGTAATTGCTCAGGTGCTGATGGGATAATTGCTCAGTCTCTACTCAGTGATAGAATTATCTCTGTAGTTATTCCCTAAATACTTTATTCATCCTGGTCACTTTAAAAGTAGTCCAAAAGGCAATTTAGTAAAGCAATCAATGTCATGTGATTCCCCTGTAGAATACTATAATATAGCCTTGGAGCAAGTTAAAAATGAAGCCGTATTCTATGTGGATACCCAGAAATATGATATGACATATACTACATTGCCAGTGTTATATAGGAAGAGTTAATTAATATTCTATGTATATGCAAGGGAACACATAGGAAAAGCATGAAAAAGACAGATTAGCTCCCTACATACAGATTAAGCAGATAAGAATGGATCTGGTGCAAACGAAATACAAGCTAATTATCTTGTTTCAATAGGATATTCAATATAACGCATAATGTTAATTATGCAGCAGTGGAAACTATGAACATATTATATATAGGAATTGGCACGGCAATAAGATTTATTCAGCTATAGAGTATACTATCTAGATAAATATGTGCATTAAATACAATAATGACATGTGCATTATGCACCCCTTTGGAAATAAATGCACACAGTCTCTCAATCAGTACAGGAACTGGGATGTACATTTACATTTGTAACACTTTTCTGAATGCCCTCCCTGTAATCACCCTGCTCATTAGTGTGCCCAGGCTGTGGCTGATCTCTGGGGAGAGTTCTCTCACACTGTTTACAGCTAAGCCCATCAAACAGACTGCTGAGGATACTGTCTTTACCCATCATCCACCATACCCCATAGCCCTTTTTTTTCAATAGAGTACTGAGAAGTGTGAGGTTGGCGTTCTTTGTGAGACAAATCCATGTCTGATGGAAACTACTTTGTAAGGTAATACCCCGGGTTACTTTTCATTCTTTTAATGAGTAAAATGTGTACCAGTTAGTCATTTTGAAAGTGCTCACTGTATAACAACTAGTTTTTCATTGCTGGCGCTGTAATCATACAGTTTTGATCTTTTTCTTTATAGCAAAACCTCTGACTTATAGATAGTGCTACCAGGCCTGAGAGGTCATAGGCAGGATTGGCTTTGTCAACACATTCCCCTTAACTCCATCATGCTCATCACGACATCCTCTGTCAGAGACAAATGGAGGTTAGTGAGGGGGCAGATGCTAAAAAGTGAGTGTGCTTCTTGCCAGCAGGGTGGTGGGCTGTGAGGGTTTGGCTGCATTGACAGCTTGGAATAGCTGTAGACACAAACATCTGTCACACAGTCACAGCCCACCCTGTCCTTTACCAATCAGATGGACAGGCCCCTAAGGGCAGTCTCCTGAAACATCTTCCGAGACGTGTCTGCAATCTAAACACACACCACATGCTCCCATCTCCATCAGAGAAATCTACAGTAGGTTATAGATCTGAAAATGTAAAGAAAATCTTCTATGACCAAAAACAAGCCACATTCTTGTGTTATGGTGTCAGAATATAACCAGATTGGTATGATGAACAATTATAGTTTTTCATACCACAGCGCTGTTTAATTCTCAAATCTGATTGGACAGTTGGTATTGATGATTCTTTTTATAACATCAGCTTTGACAGTAGTGGTGGGTGTAATTCAAATCCCAGGGTTATATTAAATGTGCATGTTCTAATACATTATTGTTTCCATAGTAACAACTCATTTACACCGACTTGGGTGGCGGATGCTCTACAAAAAATAAGGGTAATAGTAATCAATATCAATATCAATGTCACACCACCCGATTGCTGAATTGTTTTTCAGCAGAGCCTGTTTTGTTTTATCCCTTACATAGACAACATTTCAAAATGGTGTTATAGTGTTAATGTTAACCCTGAGTCAAGCTAAAGGGTTTTTACCTAAATCTATAGATAGGTGACAAAATAAAGAATATGGTGTGTCTATTATGCCGTTGGAGGCATTTTGCTGGCATGATTTTGGTCCACTTGTCCACTTAGAGTGAAGCATCAATGCAAATCAATACAAAGTTATTCTGACAGATCAGCTTTATCCTATGATGAAACAGGGCTGTCTTTCAGGATGACAATTTCCCCATCCACAGGACACAAGGACTGAATGGTGTATGAAAATGTTGTAAGTCATATGTTATGGCCTTCACAATGACCAGATCCCACCCTACTTGAACACTTATGAGAGATTTTGGAGCAACATGTTAGACAGCGCTCTCCACCACCATCATTAAAATACCAATTGAGGGAATATATTTTGGAAAAGTGGTGTTCGTCCCTGCAGTCCTGTTGATGAGACTTGCAGAGTCTTTGCCCAGGTATACTGAAGCTGTTCTGTGCTTGTGATAGCCCAGAACATTAGTAAGACACTTAAGCTTCTGATGGTTCAAATGACAGCACACATGACAAAGCTGAAATCACATCACTTCAAACCATATAAAAAGGACTGCTGGACAGGTACAACCACTTATCAGATAATTGGAGTTTTGAAGTAAACAGTGATTTTTAGAGATGTGCTAGTATTAAGTTCATCAATATGCACCTCTTGGACTGGCCTTGAGAGAGATGTAAAGTGCTCTTACTGAGGGGGATGTTGAGAGCAGTACATTTAGTAATTGAGGAAATGAAGAGAATAGAGTGCTCCTGTCTCTTCCTCCTTGCTAACATCACTAAAGTTAATGCTAAGCTAAAATAAGCATCTACAGACAAATTTTCACTTTGTGTTTTGTTTTAAATCTTAAAAAAAGCAGATAGATGTAATATTATAGGCTACCACTTAATAATCATGAAAAAAAAAATGTTTCATAAGGTTATGCAGTATTGCAGAGAAATTACATTGTAAAATTATAAATTGTGAATTTTAATTACTGTAATGCTTGTTTACAGTAATGGCACAAAATAATTTAATAAAAATAAACTTAAGATATCAAATTACAATATAAGAACCTGCTAAAATTACTGACAAGAACAGAGAGGGGAAAAAATGAGAACAAACTAAGGTATATGGGTTATTTAATTAAAATAACAGGCTAGCTGTCAAACTAGCAACCTACCTAGACTAACATTACATAGCATTGCTTAATTTTATTTCTGGTATAAACTTGTTGCACTTACCCTGATCAGCTAAAATAATTGAGGCTGTATGTCTTTTATCAAAACTTACAATGACCAAATAATGGAAATTAGGAAAAATTAGACAGCCAAAGTTCATTTGCTGCTTCAGATAAATGTTACAGCAAAGTTATGGTCCACTGATACAGTATAAACTGCTAGCACTGTAAATAATTTCCCAGAGTATCAGGGGGGCTACAGTATCTTATTGTAAAATACATTTTAAGTATTATTCTGGTTTGGACACAGTATTTTATTCGCAGTGTAGCTAAACTGGAAAGTACTGAGGGAGGAGAATTGGTTACCCATGTAAGGAAAATGTCAGTATGCCCTCCTGTGGGAATTAAAGAACTCATTCGTCACACAAACGCCAGAAAACAGAGCCATTACTGAATAGAACCAGGGAGTATGAGATGGAAAGTAAGACGCTTTACCTTTCTGAGAAAAGGTAAACTGAATCCTCTCAGCACTCTGAAATGACTCCTCTACAGATGATGACAGCTCTGCATGGACAAAGTGTGCCTGTATAACCTGAAGTGACATTTAGGACAAAGGCTAGCACTCCAGAGGATTTAAAAACAATTTTAACTGTTTTATGCTAACCCAGGGACATGTAATCAAAACATAAGATCACGATCTATTAAGCACAGAAAGGATCTTAGTGGCTTGCTATCAGAAAATGGCTTTAATTAAGCAACATGTTTGGCAAGTCTTCCTTGGTTGTAAAATAAAAAATAATATTCTTTTATAACTCCATAATGGTGCCCTAAAGTGGCTTGACTATACTATCCAGGCTGTGTAATATGTTCTAATGATGTTACAAGACATATCAAGCTGTGAAGCTGTGAATGCTGCCTTTATCAATTAAAGCCAATATAACTGATGTTAGCAGTTCTAACACCAGACTCAGACACCATAGAAGTCCATCTACTGCATTCAAATCCACGGGCTCCATCAAAATGTCTCTTCAAAGTTCCTCCCGCTAAAGAGTACAGAGGTGATTCTGAATACTCTAACTGATGCTTCCTTGACTCCCGTTACCTACATCCTTCAGTCTGTGACTCAGAAATCTTAAGGATACTCTGAAGTTTTATACACAGAAATCATTTTATTGTAGCCATTGTTCATAGAAAATATTTATTGATATGCATTTATTAACATTTAATATACGTTTAAAATGAAAATAATTTTTCACTGTAGTCATTTAAAAAGAAAAACATACAAACTCAGTAAAATGCCCACGGGCATGTGAGGAGCCAGGTGATAAGTAGATTCTTGTTTTGGTTCAAATATCAGTGATAAATGTTAATTTACAAATGCTTTAAGTTACATTCATCAAGTTTAAGCAAGAAAGTGGTGAGGTGGTGAAACAAAATGGCAACGAGTTCTATAAGCTTTACATCTGGGCACAGATGTAGAAAGAGCTTATGAAACAATGAAAATGACGTCCACTTTTAACCAACCATATCTTCATCCACTGTTAGCTTCTTTTTCACTTCTTACACTTGTTGTCTGCATATAAAAAGGCACAAACAAATCCAGGAATATACAGAACATACAGCTGTAGCTTTGTTACCATGAGGTTATAATGAGATTGTGTTGATTACCTCCAGATTTGGCATGCTAACATTTTTTTTTGTTGCAAAACTCATCAAGTTTTTTTTGTTGTTTTTTTCTTTGCCTAATCTCCTACTGTGGATGTTCTTACAACAAATAGACAATGAATTTAGCATAAAAAATTATGTTAAATGTTTTTGCTTTTCAAAAATCTATAATATATGCCCAGCTTAATGTCTCTCCAGCTCTACAGAGCTATGATGATGCTCATTCTAGTCTTCCTTCTTGCTTGTTCCTATTTCTCGCTTTCTTCTTTCACTTTCTTTTTTCGTAATGCATGCTGGTTAAACCAGAACTTTTGGCCAAACTCCAGGCTTCTGCCATTGCTTCTGTAAAATATATCCATACTGCCACTGTAATCCTAGGCTTTCCACCTAGTCTTTGTTTCCTGTTTATTTATAGTCTTGTATGGGCTGCCTGTGCACATAGAAAATAACTGACAATCAGCAAGGATTGCTTTCTTACAGAGTTGTTTTCTATTTGTGTTCTATAAGAAAATCTAAATTTTATATCACATGACGTGCTGTGATCTGGCCATGCTCAGTAAAAAATTGTAGATTTGCTCAGGGAAAAGGTTTTTGAAGAATGAGAAGACTGGCCATGTGCACTATAAGACAATGACTAAAAATGTGCCTTTACCTTCAATATCTTCTGAGTGTGTGTCAATAGTTCTAAGTGGCTTATAATGTGTTGCATATAGATAAACTAAAAGTAAATGTATATTTAATGATGTCTGGCTGCTTTTGGAGAAAAAACAAGTGAGGTGCATCACTAGAATGAGCTTCAGAGTATTTTCTAATGCATCATATTGATGTGAGGAGAAATGCAGTGCTAATACAAGCGATGTATGCAGAATAAAATGCTCTGAATGGGCCCAACAAAGACATTAATTGATATTTTAGCACACATTATCCTCACAATAAAGCTGATAAAAAATGTACCACCAGAGCTTCCAATTACACACCACTGTGTTTTTACGACATCTTCCTGCAAATGCCAAGCAACCCAGGAGCCTTTAGCCTTCCCAAGTTCCCTGATGGACTGCAGATTTGGCCGGTTTTTTTATCATTTGATCTGCTCAAATGCCAGAGCCTCCCACACTCTCAAAACACATCTGACTGATTCGTGCCATGATTACAGAGGGCTTAAAGAAGAGGCATACTACGTTTCTTCCCATACAACATAAATAATACAAATGCACACATTGATATTTTGGGCATTTGATTTATGTTATTTATTGTGTGCATAACTGAGACGGTAACATTACAGGGCATCATACAGCCTAAATAGAAAGCATATCTATGAAAGATGAAAAAGCAACTACAGAAGCACCATATATTTAGGAAGCACTTCTGTCTATGAGTAACAGAGACAAGCTTATATCCACTTCTGGAGAGACACACTTGAACTGGACCATTCAATACAGTAAATATATGACAAGAGTAACCTTGGATAAGTGTGAGAGCTTACAAGGGCAGAGGGGGTCTCCTTTAGCTCTGTGCCCTCTGTCTCTCCTCCCCACTCAATTTCTGCCCCGGAGAGGAGACCCAGCTCATTCAGGCTCGCTGAAAGCATGGCTATATTTAACGTCCAATGAAATATTTATCCACTGGCTGATACACGGTAGAAAGAGGATGTGCAAAGCCAGCATAAACATGGGGAATGAGCCAGAGACAGACAGAAAGCCAGAAAATGAGTGAAAGCAACAACATGGAAGGGGTTCAAATCATGTGAAAATAGAATGCTTACATGTGTAGATTTGCAAAAACATTGCATATTGACATGTTTGCACAAATGTTTACACTGATGTATTATTCACCCATTTTATCTTTCCCTGCTTGTTGCAAATGCTAAATGGTAAGCATGTATGATCATTAATTCACGAGACAAATAAACGATGGCACATGGGTTTAAATTCAGGTTCATCTTTTAAGAACAGTCTTCAGATGCTTTTCTCAGCACCCAAATTAATCACACCTTTTTTCAAGTCACTTTCTAAAGGGATTAAGAGTAAACAGATGAAATCACATTTCAGAAGTGCACTGTATGTTCTGCTTAAACACATATAATACACCTATTCATAAGTTGCATGGTTGCACTCCATGAATTATGCACTCCGTGCTTTTGCTTGCTGCTGATAGTAGGCAGGTCTCTCAGCAGGAGGTTTGGAAAAGCTTGGAAGCAAACTAGCGAGCTTGTGAAACTCAAATGGAAAGATAACACATCGGCATGTCAGGGGGTATCAAGTTTAGAGGTGATATGTTATTTATTTTTCTCCTGGATTCTTTCCATTTTTTCTCTAATGATTGGCCTAACCCGTAAGTTTTTTTTTCTTCTGGAAAATATCCAGCAGCAGCATGGTGGCACAGTGGCTAGCATTGCCACCTCACAGCTCCAGGGTCTCCAGTTCGATCATGAGCTTAGGTTACTGTGTGTGGAGTTCCACATGTCCTCCGTGTGTCTGCGGGGGCTTCCTCCCACTATCCAAGTACATGCGGTTAGGCACGATTGTGTGTGTGAATGGCACCCTGCGATGGACTAGTGTCCTATCTAGGCAGGATCTTCCTGCCTTGCACCCAGTGTTACTGGGACCCTGATGTGGAAAAAGCAGTTATTGAAGATGAATGAATAAATAAAACAACCCAGAAGTAGAAATGGCAGCACTGTCAGCATGGTGTGTGAATTCTGGCTCTGATAGTTATATATTAGATGTGCAAATTAACTTTAGCCTAAGTTAAACCACCACAACCCAGACCGGGTGATTAGTAAGGATGTTAAAAGTTAATGTTAGTGAAAATTGTTTATCCCACGTCATACTTGTCCTTCGTGCTTGAGCCTGCATCGCATGAAAGTAAAAACTTCCTGCACGTGCAACCTTTTCTGCTGCGTCCCACAGGATCCCTGTCACTGTCTAGCCTTTATTGCTAAAAAAAAAAAAAAAAAAAGAATAGTGCACTTCCTATTCATATCTGTATTTGGATCTGTTTAGAACATATTATCAGTTCAATACTAATAATGTATTTGATTAGATCTCTATTATGCATGTACATGTTCAGGTTCCTGTGTTTTTATGTGAAAGAACAATAAAATGTAGAGCTAATTAGTAGCTCTGGATGAAGTATTCCTTCAATGCGTATGGACACAGCTTTGGGCATCTGTATGCCAATCATTCTGTCTTGCTTAGAGTCTCTTGGCATTGCTCCCAGCATAAAGCTCAAGGCTAACTACACTAAGGACATACATTAGGACCCACTGACATATGCCAGTGGCACAGTGAACACTGTGAATGACACTCTGAATTTTTGTCTTTCCTTTCTGTTGTTTTTGCGAATTGCTTCAAAATGCAGACTACTGAAGAAGAAATGTGAGGAATGACCTTCACTTTTCCTTCAGACAGCCAAGATCAATGGCAGACTCCTACTTTGAGAGAGTGCCATCTTTCCTGTGGGGAGAAATATGTGGATGTGCACAGTATCTAATCTTATTGTCAATATGCACCACTGTGCTTTGCTTCACGCACTGAATTTATTCAAACAAACATTAGGTACACAAGATGCTTGGAACTCCAGCAAACAGGATTACAAGCCTGTGTCTGAGATTCCCCTCTCACAGGCACATCAGAACCAATCATCCCGACACACTCAGAACAAGTGAGGGGTCATGCTACGTCCCTTCTGGAGTGGCTGTTATAGCCTCTGGGTCCTGGTGCCTCTAAAGCTCAATGTGTGTGATCACGTTTAACCTTGGTGCCCTACTAAGTGCCACGGTCATGCCTGCTTAGTGTGCATGCTAGTACCACTAACATACTCAGAAAGAGAGTGGGAGAACTGAACATAGCAGAGGAGGACAGGAAGCATACTGCAGAGCTGCAGATCTTTCTCTCTATGTCCGTCTCTTTCTGCCTGATATTTTCATTACCCAGCAGCCCTGTGATTTACAAGCCAAGTTATTGTAAGAGAAAACCTAAGTGTGCATATATATACGACTGCACATGTTCTCTTTCTCTCTCTCTCTCTTTCTCAAATGCCAAACACATACACACAATAGAATCAAAAGCATCCAGTTATACTAAAAACTGAGCGGGATATTTTAGATTTAAAATATTACATTATAAATATTTATTTGCGGGAACTATTTGTGCATAAGTGATTCACTCTACATAAGTGCATGCTGTAATCAGTTCCACCAGAGAGCAAGTGACAGTCTCATTTCATGGTGTTATGTGCATTATTATGCATTGGCAAACACCTTTTTCCATATATTTCTATGCATACCACTTATGCAGCATAAAAAAGAGCTTTCTTGCATTTTTTTCAAAGTATCAACCAAGAGATTTTTAGCAGTACAGAATGCTCTTGCAACATACCAATAGTCTGATTGATCAAAATGGTGCCAGTGTATAGTTTACGTATTGGTTTCTCTCTAATGCAGTCGCAAAAATATTCAATCTCTGGGCCACAGTTGTAAAGCAACCTAACAGCAACTTTTCTGTTTCACACCCAGTTAATACTTACTTAATACCATCCAAAATGCTCAAATACAGGGTAGTCTCCAAGATCTCGATAACACCATAGCAACTAGCAGCAAATGTCTATGGAACAAATTTGTAATAGAACCTATGCAGAACCTACGCTCTCTGAAACAGGATTCTTCAAATGTTTTTCAAGGAGTTCTTTAGGTAGTTAAGGGTAGTTAAATATAGCTTCCTATACTTAGATTCCCTTCTGATTGTAGGGTCCTTAAGGGTTATAGATTTGAGTGTTGAGTGCATACCTGTCTATTTGACCAAACATATCAGTAAAGTACATATAAGTAAATACATTTATATCCTGTCAGCACTGAGTATGTCATACATGTATCTTGTGCCTTGGGTCCAGGGGAAACATTATTTTGTCTCACTGTGTACTACAAATCGTATATGGCTGTCATGACAATAAAGATCTACTTGACTTGACTATAAAATAAAAAGAGTTAAAGAGAGTAAAAGGCAGCTATAGAGACAGGTCATGCTCCTATTGGCAACCATTTGCAATTATTTTGCTAAAAGCTTTAAAAGCCTGAAACCCAGCACCCGCTCCACTGAGGCAGGGAACTTCATCTCTCTGCACCATTTTTCACAAAGATATCATGTGTGCAATAATGTACTGATTCGTACTGTATCATTGCACAGTCACTGTACATGGTTCTTAAGATTTTGCAAATATATACCTCTTCTTGTACATATTCATTGTTATTTTATACTGCTTCTCCAATATGTGACTCCTTAGCATATATTATTTAACATATTTATTTCAGGTAGGTTTACTCCTTTATCTATTTCTTTTTTTGTTGTTGTTAATTTGTAACTAATTTGTTTACTATGTTACATGTGCAATCAGCAAGACAAATTATGTAGCATACCTGGCAAATAAAACTGATTCTGATAGCAGGATCCCTGGGTTCAGTCTGGCCCTGGAATTATGTTTTTACTCACCAATTTCCTGTTGATAGTGCACAACTTTACTCCTTAATAAAACACACTCGAAAGGGCTTTAGCATCTATACTATGTCACATAGACATTATTTCACTGCTGGATGATTTTGGTTGCACTGAGAAAATTGGTACATTAAACTCACTTCACTATAATGTATCATATTAAATTGTGGATTTTTTGTGAAACACTTCTTTAATATTAGGAGACCTTTTTTTCATGGTTTTTAAATACTACAGAGCATTCATTTGTGTAATTTATATCCCTTCTGTATGTATAAATTACAAAAGTTCTAAACCTCTCTTTAAAATCCCTTAGATTTCTAAGTACTTTTAAGAGCTCTAGAGACACATCCCTTTATATATGAAACTGAAAATTAAGGATCATAAACTTAAGGACACTTTAACAATTTATTCAAGTGTGACTTATTACTACATTAAACATTAAACACCTCCAACAAGAGGCTGCACTCTAGATAGCAAGTTAATATTAGCCAGCTTGCTTGTTCTGGGTGCTGCACTCTGTTTATGCATCAACTAAATCAAGACGGTGTGGTGTATCTATAGTTGTGGGCTCGCTGCACAGCCCAACAAATAGAACCTACTGAGAAAGCTAGCTGGTTAACTTTAGCTAATATCTAGGTACCTAAAACACAAGCCCTTGTTGTAGGTGAGAGAATTTGCTGATGCCCAGTGCCTCACAGTAATTGTACTGGATAATTCATGCAGTTCTACAGTACAACATACAGGGATAAAAGTAGCCAGTTAGCTGGATCATGATAGCTATCTAACTAAAACACCAAACACAGCTAGATAAAAGTTAAGGATCAAAGTGCACATGCTTGGTGTGTATATGAGTATTTGTGTATGTTCCTCTGTGCATTTTCTTATGTGCTTTATGTTCGCTTGCCTGTCTTTTACCTAGCTTACTAATATTAGCTGTCATTAACATTAGCTTGTTCCCCCACTACATCTGACCAGAGTGACTATGACTGCAGGCTTGCCAGAGTGACTCACAGATCTTTTTCTCCTGATTCAATGTTGCCAATTATTTTATATTGAACTACAACAGCAAAAAATAAAAATAAAAAATTAAAACAAAAGCACATAACAGCTTTTAAATTCAACAATAAAGGCCTTATTTAAATTCATGTTTGTTTCTTTTCACATAACACACGTTAGAATAGTAAGAACAGTTTTTGTATTTATTGATTTTTATTGATTTTATAGACGATTAGCCATCTCCAATTTAATAATAAAATATTTATTAGTAATAAGATTTTTTTCTTATTTAAATTTATCCCCTTGCCTGGGGACAGAGAATGACTAGTGGAAGTTTGAATGAAGCTGACGAACTTTGGCAATGAGAAAGATCTGAACGGAAATATCAGCCTAATGCAAACTGATGACTCATACCAGTGAGGCTGTTTTGGCTAGTGAGGCTACTGATTCATGGCATGTAGTAGGTGGTACTCGAGCTAGCCAGGTTTCTGACCAAGCAGACCATGCTGTATATTACTGCACATAGGACATCTTACATAAAACTAGGATAAAGAAGTAAAAAGTAGGCTATGAGTTTTTGCTTTTGCAATGTTGGTCCAATTTGGCTGCCAGTGGATGGCAGAGCAGCAGTTTCAGCCTCTTCACAGATTGTATCGGGCAGTTTAAAAGTCTGGAACACAGTCAGTAGTAAAAAGTGTAATGAAAAGACATCCTAAAAGGAAAATAGTGTTACTTAAGTGATAATAACAACGCCTAAATAAAGAAGAAACTTAAGTACGTGTGATACATAATTTTGTTTTCTATCCTGTACAAAATATTACATTTTCATTTTTTTTTTATTACTTATGTATTTCCATATATAGAAAATTAGGAATCTAGTACTGTTCAAAGCACAAATAAAGGAAGCAGAGGCACTGTCAGCTCCAGAATTATAGATACAAACCAATCATGTTTGTTCACCGCTCGCATCGCATCTGTTATGCGTGGCATATGAAACATCAGTCATTTTAAAAAGACATTTAAGTCTCTTAGATCTAAACTGGGGCCCGAAAAAAAACCAGTCTGTCTTTATAGTCAGTCAGTGTAACCAGTTGGCTTGGCTCTTGGGTGGACCTCTGTGTTTGGCAGTGGCCAAATGGCGAAACTGTAAATGAAGCCATTCTGTAGCTGTTGGTCTCTTGTTATAAAGCCCCAATCTTCCATCCATTGCACATCATATCTTATGCTATACAAAATCAAATATCAGTTCTTCTATATTTGGAGTGTATGCAGCACGGCATTATGTGGAACGCTTTGTGATCCTGTATTAGTAATGAGGTAAGCGGTCTCTCTCCTGGAGGCATTGATCTCAAGCCTAAGGTTTCTGAATCTGTGATCAATGCTCTTTTATCAAGTTGCAGCTTCAACACATTCTTATATGTACATAAGATCTAATAAATGAAATCAGTATATTGTAGGCTAGCCCAGCCACTTGCATGGGTAGATGAAGTGGAACCATGAAATGGATTCTGCACTTGTTAGGCACTTATCAGGCCCAGCTGGATGGAGGGTCCAACTATTTTGCCACGGTAGCCTTAACACCAGCCTGTAGCACCCTGCTCCTGCTGATAGTGCTGCTGCTGTGCTGTGCTCCTGCTTCACACTCTGATCTTCAGTCTGCCTCAATGTCAAGATACCTGAACTCTGCCAAATGGGCCTCAGAGATGCCACCAATAAGAGAAAAAAACAATGAAAAATTAGCAAAGATCAAAGGATGAGATCGCTATACTAATGACAAGAATGGAAAAGAGGATGAGTGTGACATTACAGGCACATTTTATAGGCTGTGGTGAGGTCACGGGCATGGACACAAGTTGAAAATTGTTCTAGTTCTGCAGGAACCCACCTTGGTGGCCTGAAAAAAGGAAGCAGAACTGACCTGATGTAGGAACATTTAGGAGAATAAATTACAGACAGAATTGAGAGAGTGTAGTGACTAAAAAAAAATATAAAAGTTTTGAAATACTGTGTCTAAATATACTATTGTGGCTAAAAATGAATATATGCAAATTGGAAGCTACTGGCTAATGTTAAAGCATCTGATATGTAAGGGAAGACAGATCTAATACAAAGTCTGTTGGATTTTATGTTCTAAATCTATTTTTTAAATAAACAAGTAAATAAATATATACATGTTCAAAAAATAAGCTGTTTTGGGTATTTTGTTTTCTTGGGAACTGTAATTCTTTTGTAATGAAAATGTAAGTAAAAAGGGTATTTTGCTCTGAGGCATATTGCTATTTCCATAAAACCATGCTTTGCAAAACAGCCTTTCAAACCTTTGGCTTGTTGGGTAACAAACAAGTATGTAGTGGTGTGATTGTGTATTTGTGCTTCATCGCATAAGCTACAGCCAGAAATGACAAACTCTCACTTCTTTCAATATGTCTGATATATTTTTGTTCTACATGATGTAATCACAGGGACAGTGAGGACTAACATAGTGATCTGAACTCATTTCTATGATAATACAATGTCTCCTCGCTTTCTGAATCTCAGTTGCTATAATGCCCCAGCATTGTTTACAGCTCAGAGGGACTCCTGCAGCTTTAACCTTACAAACTCAATATGTGATGCTTTGCCTCTAATTTTGTTTTTTACTGAATGATAACATGCTTGATGTCATAACCATGGTAATCTCTCATTTACTGTGGGAGGTCTCAAAAACTTAGGTGATATTAATGAGTTGTCATGAGACAGCTGACAATTCTGAAATCTATGAATGATGTATATATGATATAGAAATATGCTTTATTTTTAAAGTAAAGACATTTATGTTGAACAGCTGTCTTTTTAAAACAATTTAATTACAAAAAAAAAACTAGGCCAGCACTAGAGACATTTTTGAGACTTGTTAGTAGCTGAAATGACATAATCAGGACATTGCAGCATAGATTTGGCTCAGAAGTTGGCTCCACTGAAAGGTTGTAAGTTCAAATCCTGGGATTTACAAAGCGCCAATGTCTGGGAACAAAGCCATACATCGTAGATATATGCTTGGTTTAGATTCTGCCTTTCTTGGAAGTTGTTCTAGCTAAAAATAAAATTAATAATAAAATAAAAAAAATGTAAATGTATAAAATGTATAACTAACCCAATTTAGGCATTAATCATAAATCCAAATAATTAATGTACGTAACCAAATTAATGAGTTTGTTATAATTTTAAGGTGCCATGACCCTGACTATCCATCTAAATCATAATTTTATATCATCTATCATCTAAATGGAAGTGTTCCAAAATGGCAAACTAAACTTTAGTGCTCAGAACTTATAAAACATAATACAAGTGGACAACTGAATTTTAAGATGACAATCTGCATGAAATAACAGGTTTTCCCTAAACAAATCATGTAAATTAATAGCAGCTAATAACAGTGGGTATCAGTGGCATGATCAATGGACTAAACAAATGCTTGACAAACTGAAATCTGTTTTCCAATTACACTTCTTTTCCTCTTCCATCTGCTGGTGTAAGTGATTGCCTGAGTCACAGCTGAGCATTGAGGGTGGGTCTGCAGTGTTTGGAATTCTTCAGACATTTCCTTCATTTTCTTTTACTTGTAAACAAAGCTCTCTTGGGTTACTGTGTAGTCAAGCCCAACCTTTTCATTATCCACATTTGACTGCAGGAAGCAGAAGTCCACTTTAACTTAAAGTATATACCTACCCTTGAGTCATGACTTCCATTTTGAATTTTATAACTGGCATGCTTGAAAGCTTCAGCACATTTCAATCCTGTGTTGGTTAAAACAGTGGGATATTATTCATTTAGTGTATAACTTGATGTTCTTCTCTTCTATATCAGAGGATGAGAGGTGATAATCATTGAATGGAACATAGCTCTTCTTTTTTCATTTCCCCTGTCACACAGTAATTCTCTTTTTTATTTCTCTCTCTCACACACAAACACTCATCTCATTCTATCTTTCTGTCTCTGTCTCACATACAGTCTCTTATCTCTTTACACTGTCTCTGTGCCTCTGAAGGCACCTACCCACAAAACACGTGCGCGCACACACACACACAGTAACTGAGGAGAGTATGTGAAGGCTTTACTGCAGCTATTCTTTCACAGTTAAACTCACTGCAGTACTTCGTCCTGCTCCTGCAATAATTCCTGCCCCTGTCTGATGGGTTATGCTCTACTGCTGCTACTTCATATAATTAAACTGTCAACACTATCAGCTAGAGCTGGACATTCCTGTCCAATTTAATACCCAATCCAAATATATTCACAACTTCAACTAAGCACATGTAGATGTTTTAATTTCATAAACCTTGATCTCTTTCCAGGTCACTCCTCTTTAAGTAACGA
Source organism: Pangasius sanitwongsei (assembly GCA_037576675.1). Taxonomy (NCBI): domain Eukaryota; kingdom Metazoa; phylum Chordata; class Actinopteri; order Siluriformes; family Pangasiidae; genus Pangasius; species Pangasius sanitwongsei. Next base: position 11,733,487 of record CM075014.1, read on the forward strand.
TTGGCCTATTTGCATAGAAACCAGATTTTAGGTCAAAAACTTGATTCTTAGTTGTTACAAAGTTTTACTTGTTCATTAAACTTTGCATCCCATACCACAATGCTACTGAATTCTGATTGGTCATAATTTTCCTTGTCTTCAGGACAAAGGACTTTGTGCTTTGTGGTTTCTCTGTAACATGACAATCTGTTTTTTTGTCTTATTAATTACAAGAGCGAAAAAAAAGGGAGGCTGGAAGGAATAAGCGTTTAAAGCTGTGATAACATAAGTGAAACAGGAAATAACTTTTCTCACAGATGTTCTACAACATGTAAATGTAACTACAAATGGTTATCCCTTTAACAAGTGGCTCAACCACATGGTTACACATATTTATCATTGTTATTCCAATATATAGTGTTCATAAATTGGTCTCCAACTTTTCCCTTTATCTCAAGGGATTACAATGAGTCTTCTTGACATAATATGTTCACAATGGGGCTCTTTCAGTTTGTGAAATATAGCTCTAAAATCGGTATGAAAACTAGACGTTGAAATTATCGGCTAAAATGTCAAAAGTTAGTAAAAAGATCAAACACATACCTTGTTTTTGACTTTCCACTCTTGACATTATGAAGGTATAATATTAGAGTCATGCCTCTATATTTATGTATGAGTTGTGTTACCACATGGTTGCTTAGTCGCTAAACTGAAGTGGCTTAGCAGTTCACCACCAGCTGTCAGTCAGCTGTGAGCTAGATTTATTAGGAATTTCATGAGCATAATTTTTTTTATCAAGATGATTGTTGTTTTACATTTGATTATCAAAATGACAATACATTGAAAAGATATCAATAAACACAAAATATTCACTCATGAAACAAACAGACAGTGGTAACAAAAAACAACAACAACAACAACAACAAAAACAGTGGTAGCTTAGTGGTTAAGACATTGGACCGCTGCTCAGAAGGTTGTGAGTTTAAATCCCATACTACAACTGCTGAACAAGGTCCTCAACTGCTCAGTTGTATATACAGTCTAAGTTAAATGTAAATTGCTCTGAATAAAACTGTCTCGCAAATGCTGTAAATGTAAAAAGGAAAGGCGACACACCAGGCAAGCTCACAGACTGAGCAGCTATGGGTTAAATGTCTGTGAACGTTTTACTTTTTATGTAGTACATTTCATTTTGTAGTATTTGTCTGTTGTTGTTTTTTTTGTAATATAAGGTGATACTGTTATAGAAGATGATAGTCATGGTCTCATCCAGTCTAGTCTGTGTGAGAGACTACATACCTAAAACATTTGATATCTAAGCACTTGGAAAAGTTTACAATCAATATTCATTAAATTTGTAGCTGTTAAATTGAAACCATACTACTGGTCCATTGTGCTCAAGAGCTGCTTCTACTGTTTACTTTAAATGGGCAACTCAACCCGCTGGTAGACGTCCCTAACTCCTAATCTAAAGGGAGAATTTAATAAAAAAAAAAAAAATCACTGAAATTCTGTTGACTGTGATCCAATTATGGAATTAACTTTTTTTTTTTTTTTTGCACAAGGGTTAAAAAGTACATTGGGTCCTTCATAAATATAAAATTCAAATATAAAATTAGAAATATAGATTGCAAGCGCTCACACATAATATGATACGTTTTCTAGTTTCAAGAGAAATCATGAATGCAAAAAAACCCTTGAATGAACAACTTTGGGTGTTGAAAGAAAAATTGCTAAACACTCGCAATATCACGTGTAATGAAGACATCACTAGAGTCAGATTTGCATGTGCACAAGTGTGAGTGTGACTACCCACTGTGTGTGTGTTATGACTCTTGGCTGAACAAAGTGTTATTGTTACCTTATGTCTCTATGAATGTGCTAATTTATTTAAATATCATAAATATGTATTGCAAATTTTAGGCCTCGCTTTATGCTCAAAATTGAGGCATGATGGCAGTCTACATTTAAATAAGCTTACTCTGCCTCATCTTAAATTTGGAATACAAAAAAAATAACATGGTATTAGCACAAAGATGAAACATTTGCAGCAAGGTGTAAAACTCAAAATGGAGTCTGGGTCAAAATAACTGTAAATGATGGAGCAGGTCACATATGAGAGGGAGACTAAATAATCCATTTAGTGCAGTCTCATTTCACATTTCACATTCTCTATATGTCATATATATAATTACTTCTTTATAATCAGCCACCTATAGGACACATTTACTTAAATATTTACTGGGATAATACACATGAATTAAGACTTGTTGGGGCAGAATTATGTCTACTGTGCTGTGGCTGCGTGTGAGTGTGGGATTGTGCTGCAGTTGTGCGGATTGTCACAGCCAAGCTTAGGAGTGACAGGCATCAGGGGAAATAACAAAGCCAAGACGCATGTGGGACAGCTGACAGAGGAGGGAAATTAGTGAGTGAAAACAGAGCCAATGAGGCATGAAGGAGCCTCTCTTCTCCCTCTCTCTCTCTCTCTCTCTCTCTCTCTCAATCTATCTATCTATTTCTCTCTACCTCACTTACCCTTGGCAAATGGAGTTCCTCTGCCCAGCTACACTAACCGTCGCAAGGCAACAAACCCCAGGAGAGTGAATGGATGGATGGATGGATGGATGGATGGATGGAAGGATGGCGGTCTAATAGACAGGCGTGGAAAATGGGAATGAACCAGAAACGGGTTTGTTTAGCAAGAACGTCAGAGGAAGCACCCCAGTATGCCCTCCAGGCTGTCAGAAATAATCCACACATTAAGGCACATAAGAACAAATCTCACACACAGACATGTACACATACACACACACACACACACAGTTCCATTTGAGTGCTGATTGGTTATTACTATTTAGATTCTGTAGGCTGCACTCATCGTTGTGCTGCTGATTGCATAGAAGGCTCTAAACATAAACACAGAACCACTTCTCATTATTACTCTTATGATTAGTTCAACCTTTGGGGCTGGTCGGGGAAATATGTGTTTAATTACATCCAGTGAGAATTCTGTATCATTTCCCATTCTGCTAATTTCCTTGTCCAGGCAATTTTTGTGCCTCCTAATTTATCTGCGCACATGCACATGCACATGCATACATACACATGTATATACATATAAACTGTACTCTACCTCAAGGAAACATCGCCTCTAATGTGGGCAGCTCAATTCTTATATTGAGCTATTTAATTCTTATACACTTTACACTTTCAAGAGTGTGCCAACACAGCCATCTGTACTTCTGCCTGAATGACCAGAGATGGTGCAAACAGACAACAGTTAGAGTCTGCTGAGATTGCTGAGATATTTTACTGAAAAGGCCAGAAGGTTTGGATCTGTTCAACAGCTAGAAAAGCAGACCGCTCACAGGACAGAAAAAAATCCTATGTTTGCTTTCTTTCCTCAGTGTACATCCGGTTTGTGTGTTGTGTGTGTGGATGGGTTCGTACTAAGTCCTACATTAATCTGACCAATCCATTCTCATTGTAAAGCCTGTGACAGAAGCACCCTGAACAGGGTGAAAGCCACTTCTGCCATGACAGACATAAGCCTCTAGTCATATAAGTTTTTTTTGGAGCTCGGAGACATCCGATTGCTCCAAGCAATATATAAACTTCAGGTGCTAGACTGGACAGGTCTGTGCCCAGCACATGGGGGCTGACTGACACACTTTGATCTCGCTGTTCTGGAGAGGCAAATAAAGCAGAGGTCGTACCCTGCAGTGAAACAAATATACTTGTGTGTCCAACTCAGCCTAAGGGTCTAGGCTCAGTTGAAGAATACAGTCTAAATAATCCTTATAATGATCAACTTCTGCTTTGCATTATGCTGTATCACACCATCCCATAGTTTGTTATTTCCCCCCATTCTGTTTTATTCCTTCCGTATAACAGCGCTGTATTGCTTATGGGGATGGATTACTGCCCATAACACCGGTCTGGATTTGAGGTTTGTAGTGAAAATGCTCCAAATGCTCACTGGATTTTCAGGACAATGTGCTGTGAGCTCATTTTTGTCCCCAAGTTGTGAATTCCTCTCAAGCAGAAGAAATGGCCCGCTATATTGACTGCCTGGGTAGCTTGGGATCTCATCTAAAAAAAAACCCTGCAACTCTTCTACCAGTGAAACAGGGCTCCCTGAGGACATGAGGACAAGCAGGTGAAAACATGTTGTCCATTTGACTTGCCTTTCGGGTCACACGCACCACAAATAGGGACAATTTTAAAATATTGACCTGTTAGTGTGTAAACTTTATGGGAGGTAACAGGAACTGCCTGTGACCTTTTGTGACCGTTTTATCACAAATGTTCTGGCTCTGATTATGTGCAAACTGTAGGATCATTCATAAAGTTAACAGCTTATACTGACAACGCAGGACAGATATAACACCCACACACACACAGCTCATTTCCTTTCTCACGCTCATAACCACTCATCAAATTTGCTCTCCATCCATGGGGAAAATTCAGGAGTTCTGGTGCAAAATTTTTTACCATTTGCTTTGTTCAAGCACTCAAGATACTCTTTTCCCAAATGTTGAAATTAGGCTTAACAGCCCTTTTAGTGGGACCTGCAATCATGTTGTCACACTCAAATGTCAAGCTACACTGTAAATAATTTCTGTAATTTCTGTAATAAAATAAAATGTTGTATTCAAAAAAGGATAACACTTTACTGTTACTGTTACTGTTATAATGTCAAGGATGTCCTTTACTGTTTTATACTGTAGCCTGCCTGGTATTTCTGATAAAATATTAACAGTACTGGCGATTTATACCATATCAAAGGATCATACTATATAACTCTTGTAACACTGCTATATTATAATACCACAGTAAACCATACAGTATGATTAACTTTGCTGTAAAACTCGGTGGTACAATCTTTACCTGAAGCAGCAAATTAATTTTGTGTAGCTAATCTTCCATTATTTTGTCATCCTACATTTTGATATGAAATGCTAATTATTTTTAATATTACTGTAATAATTATGTTAGCAAAGCAGGGTAAGTGCAAGGATAAACCTAGGCAATACTAGGTAATGTAAGCCTAGCTAGGTAGCTAGTTTGCTACCTTTGATATTTTAAATAGATAACCCCTATAACTTACTTTCACTGGAGATCCTGTTTTGTTTTTCCCTCTGTGGCATTCAGGCTCTTCTCTCTGTTCATTGTAGCAGTTTATTACTGTGTAATAACCCTCAATCAATTTAGCAGCTTCTTATAGTGTAATCTGATATGTTTGTTATTATTAGAACTGAATTTAGAACTGATTTTTTGAGTTCTATATTTGGCCATACTACACTTTAAACAACAGTATAACCAAATTGCATCATCTGTGGTTTTTACAGTAATATAATGTTATCAATATGCAGTATTGCACCCTATTTAATACTACAGTACAACATGCCATTATATGTTGTACATGTATGGTTTAAGCATTACAGTATGAATGCTGTAAGTATTAATTAATCAAACTACTTGGCAACCCTGCTGGCAATATTTTACAGTAAATTTGCAAAGTAATTCTTTTTATCATGTACCAAACAGCTACAGTTACTCAACTAAAATCGCTTAATTTACTTAAAATTTGCTATAGCTTAAACGACAGTATTACGGTATGTTTTACACCTATAGTATGTGTAAAATAATTGGAGTTATTTGTCCATCTGTGTGCGCATCACACTACTGAAAATACTATATGTTATATCAGTACTTTCTAAGCCTTAAGGTATACTGTACAGTGCTTTCTTATACTTGGTGGAGGTGAAAATTATTACCAGCCTGTGGAAATCCTCTCACACCTGCCAAACACATTATAAAAGGTTGTATATCCCAACCCTTTCATTCACACCTCCCCTGATGAGCTATGGTTTTTATGACAGACATCTGACAATGTGCTGACAGAATCTGCAATTTCCAAAATAAGCTGATACTAGATGTATATTCTTATTTAACATCCATTCCTCCACTTTTAAGAAGGTTACATGAAATTTTGGTTGGTGAATATTTAGTAGTATGACAGCCAATATTCAAGAGTGGGCTTGGGGCTTTTTTGTCTTTTATGCCACACTAGAGTGAGTTTATTGCCCCTGGCTATGCACCAATCAAGCATAAAGGTTGTCTCAGCCAATCAGTTTACTTGATGTAAGGTACACAGGTCTACCGGAAGAAGAGAAACCTGCACTGACTGCAGATGAACTATTTTTGGGGCTTGGAAAAAATACAGCTGAGATTAGATTTCATTGTGTGGGAAGTGCTAGGAAATGGTGTGAGGAAGAAATTTATGTGTGTGTGTGTGTGTGTGTGTGTGTGTGTAGATGTGTGTGAGAGAGACAGACAGAAAGACAGACAGACAGATGGACAGAGTATGTAAATGAGGGTGAACAATAGTTTGCAGCACCTCTTAGCTGACCAGTAGTTGAAAAATGACTACCCTCTCTGTAGGGCAGAAGCGACTGCCAAAGCACTTTAATAAATTGGAGAAGTGTTATTGCTCAGCCAGATAGTCTGTCAATTAGAGCAAAGACTACATCTAAGGCAGGCCACTATTCAGGCACATTATTCACTGTTAAGCCACACTCACTTTTCCGTTCTAACTTGTATTAAAACACGTTCTGCTGCTACAATGCTTTTGCTGAAAAAAAAAAAAACAGTTTGGTTATTCATACATTGTCTGCTCTTATAACCCTAACACATACTATATACAAAACCATTGGGGAACAAATGACAGAAATTAGATGTGGTCTGCACCCAGGGCTTATGTGTATTATATAAGCTTATGTGTGTGTCTCTCCAGATGGATGACCAATGCCATGGACCAGTCTACCCTCAGGCAAAACACAGGCCACTGAGAGGTCTCACTGCTGTGACTGAAATGGAAGCAAGGAGGACACCGAAGCAAAGGTACAGCAATACTGTGAATGAAAAGACATATGCTTAAATCTCTGCATTATTCTCTGCACCTGGTTGTTTGTTCCTTATCTTGAGAATCTACTCAATATGATCCTGTTTCTGTCTTGCTCTCTATTTCTGAATGTTGAAACTGATACTGCACTGGTCAAGTTCAGTTGCGGACGTCTGCATAATAAAGATCAGATCAGTAGACACTGAATGAAAATATGCAGATAAATAGGCAAGGCTAGATCACATTGAGCTCCATTTTCTTGACCAGAGGCCATAGAGAAGCAATCTCCCAGCTTTGTCCTAGCCTCTTCTGCTATATGCATTTTTGGTTAAATGCCCTGCTTCATGTTCTGAGGCTGAGATACAATGCTCAAGGGGGAAGCTGGTTGTGGGTTGAGAACAGAGTGAGGAACATTATAGCAGGACAAGGGAATGGAGGCCTTAGAAATGAAAGTGAAAATGAATCTTGCCAAGCCTAGAGCACGAGAGCTGGAAGGTGAGAGGCTTTCAATCTATTTCCTGCACCACCTCTGTCTGCCCTTGTGCTCCCTACACTGGGCTTGTAAATGGAAGGTGACAGGCTGGGCGCAAAAGCAGGCTGTGGAGGAGGCTAATCGGCCAGATCCACACCTCCTCCAGCTCCCCCAGGTCCAGGAACAGGCCTAGCCCTAAAGATTCGGTAGGAAGCTGATGACTTATAGTCAATATAGGAAACCTGGCTCTCTTTCCACACCGAGTTGCACAGAGTTACTCATGTGAAAACACCAGCTCAATGAGGGAAGTCTGCTGAATGCAAACATAATCATCATTAATCACTGCCCTGCTGGCTTGGGTTGTGTTACCAATTAGCATCTGGGAACTGGCTTTCACATCACCAACATCCCAGCATGTTGTGTTTGTGTTCTTCACACATACAGTGTATACCCCCTCAAGTCATATCCAGTCACACAATGCATTTATTTAATATGATGGCAGGGAGTGGGACTGTACACAGAAGAAAATTGCTCCTCAAGGGTTGCTTCAGAGTTTAACAATTATTGTCATTAGCTTTTTTTCATATTCAAAAAATTAATGTTGCAGTAACATCTTGTCAAAATTCATATAACCAAGGGCCAAAAAAAGAAACAATGCTGACACTGTGGGATTTTAACAAGTATGCAATGAAATTCCCTGAGTCCATAAACTATAGATTGTCATTCAAAATAAACCATAAACATTCATGGCTATCTTATCTATTTCAAATAAACTGCAATTGAGCAAAACCATTTATAAAGATTGGCGGGAACCTGCAGTCTGAAGTCTTTTTCATTACTGACCTGCCGGTGAAGGCAGATGCAGCACAAATCAGACAATGACTTGCTGAACTAAATCTCTGACAGCATTGGGAGAAGTACTACTTCTGTGCTGTGCTGAGTGGCAGCTCATGAAGAGATGTGGCCTAGCTGACATTCTGGATGAAGTCAGTGGCAATTTGAACAAAGATCCATTGCTTAAAATATGAATGAAGCAGCTTGTAACACTCAGCATGGTGGCTATATTGAATAATTATCAGTAAAAAGAGCCAATCAAAAATCACCACTGCATGTTAAAAATATGGACATTTGATCTTCATTTCAACAATATTGGGAGATTCAAGTAATATAACTAAACAAATAAAATCAAAGAAAAGTCTTTTTAAAATGGTATGTAAAATGTAATTTTAAAAAAATCCAGTTGCTTGTGAGGAAAAAGTAAGGACACCCCCAAATTTATTTGTACTTAAAATGGCTAAAATTACCTACAGGTGTATCACATCAGGTGCAAATTATTAGAACATCATTACAGAGCATTTTGAAGGAGGCTTGCCTTATTTA
>CM075014.1:11742327-11874822 GCA_037576675.1 Pangasius sanitwongsei
TTTTGTTTAATAAGTGAAAACAAAGTGATTTTTTTTTTGTTGTTTACATGCAATTACATCACTTTCATCTACAGGTACAAATTAAAACAAGATCAGAATTTGACATGTTGACATTTCTTAATAAATAACTGAATATTTAATGGGGTGTCCTAATTTTTTCACATGACTGTATATATATAGTGGATAGGGGTCTGGTGTTGTATGACTGAAAATAACTGCTCAGGATCATTAAGATGGCCACAGAGTCGACAGACTTTACTAGGAGGACTTTGATGAAATCCCACTTTGTCCATATCTGTCTGTGTGTGGGCAAATGCATCAAAAATAGAAATCTCAACTTATGCTGTATTCCACAGTCTTCTTTCTCCAGCCTAACCTTATGTAAACCTTATGTGAAATGGACATGAACAGGCAGACATTTACATCAGTTTGTCTTAGACAAAGCCTTGCTATCTCTTGTGACAGAGAGGATTATAAGCACCCCTACTGCCCTGCTTGTGCTTTGGGAATTGTTATTGATAGAGCTAGGTGATAGAGGTGTAGGCCTGCCTCTATGACTCATACCATATACAACATCTAGGAAGAACAGACACTTGATCTGATTGCCATCTGTGTCATCAGACTTTATCTCTTAGATTTTTTTTATTAGCTTTTGTAAATAGATCCCTATGATACTCGTGCTTATACAGTGTGAAATTATAACTCATGATCACATGCCGGAGAAAGGCAGCATTTCCTCTAACAAGATAATACTGAAAAAAGCCATTGCAATGCTGTTGAATTATTTAGATTTATTATCATAATGAATATGATTTTCAGGCTTTCAATGGCAGGGAGCCGTTGCTATGGAGAAGGACCGTGGTGAGCTCGCACATGCAGATGTGTTTTGTTCATTTGCCGTGCTGAGACAGGGAGCATTCGTGACTGAAGGGGTTGGGCTATTGCCAAAGATGAACAGCACCATGGGCTAGATACTTTATGCGATGATTTATGCGATGATAGTGAGGAAATCTACTAGTGGTGAGGGAGTGTATTTGACATATTGTGAATAATAACGACAGATTTATGCTTTTGATTTTTGGTTTTGGCTTTGATGAAAGACAGTACTTACATTCCATCAGTATTTGCATGAAAATGTCCCTATTGGGCAACAATAATATAAACTGAAAAGAAGTACACAAAGCACACAACAAATTGCTAATAGCTTTAAAAGCCATAATAGTTTTCTCAGAGGACATTATGTGTTGAAGATACCAATCAAATACAATTTGTCTGACACATTCCTCTGTGCATTCTGGGAACATGTTCAGTCCAATAATCAGAGCTGAATGAAGACACTGCCTGAAAAGCTGAAAATGTCAAGCTGTGCAGAGGTTAGTACTGGTGGAGGGAGAGGGAGAAATGAGCATGATGGATATGTTTTAATCTACTCAGATCCTCAGATGTTTTAATCTACATTAGGTCATTTGACTACTTGACATCAGGAAGAACCCATACTAATAGTGAGGCGAGGAAAGTGCAGACTCACACAGCAGTTCAACCCCACCACACACCCACACATCTTAATGCTTTCATTTTCATTTGCACAAATGCCAAAGAATAACGATCATAGCAAGTTATCATAAGAAAGTCTATATACTGAATTAAAAATGACATCATTTACAGTAGGCTACAGCTAATCAAAATCTCTATATATGAATATATGTAAAAACAATGCATTTTTGATGACATTCCCTGCTGGCTCATTTTAATTGTGAAGAAAAAAAGGATTTCAATCTTACATCATTGGTTAAGGGATATGTGTGGCATGATTTTCCACCCATTATTTCTACTTAACAGTAAGAGAGAGAGAAAAAAAAGCCTCTAGCCTCTCTGCACCTGGAAAAGACAGACAGAAAGAGATTTTTTTTTCCACCTCAGCAGAAAAAAATCCAGAGTGGCTCAGTTGTTAGTTTGTTAGAAATAATATTAAAAATTAATCCTAATTTTTTAATCAGTGGCAGTTTGACAATGCAGACATAATATTGGCTGGTGGACTTAGTCTGTCTCAGATAACTGTACTGATATTTATCTATTTATCGGTTAACCATCAGTTATCATGTACTTAGCTGCCAACTTACAGTATGTGTCTAAATGTCATTATAGCCTAATATGTAAAGTAGCTAATGTTTAACCAAAATGTAGCAAAGTGATGCTGTCTAAAAATCCACGTTATAATCACTGAGCTCTGATTTGAAATTTTTGCACATCCACATACACATACACAAAACATCAATTATTTAAGAAGTCTGTTGATTGAATGGAAATTTATCAGATAGCTAATAGAAGACGTCTCAGAGCTAATGGACGTGCTGCTAGTAAAACAAACTAATCACTAATAACAACCTAAAAACCTCTAATGTAATTTCTAATGTATTTGATGATTTTTAGGTTATGCTGTATTATGTTGTTACATTAGTAGGCAGACTATCTACTTTTTTTCATGTAATTTTATTTTGGGTGTCGGCTTGGGTAAGACTGTTAGGCCACTGTTTTAACTCACCATCCCCTTTAAAAATGTTACCGCAATTCACTAAGATGCAATGCTACTAATCATAAAAGAGACTGCGCAGTATCTACTAGAGGTAGTGGCGAGCTGTTGGCTAGATGGGGAGGTGGAAAAAAAAACAGCGAGGGAGACGGTAACAAAAGCAGACTAAATGTACTTTGTTAGGCTGAAAATATTAAAAATATTCATCAGACTAGATGAAGCCATTCTACAGTCAACTGCACATTATATAAGTCTAAGCTGGGTTTTTTTTTTTAAGTTTCATTTGCTTTAATGGAACATTATCACTTTGATATCACTTTGCATGAAGTGTAGAGGGGTGCACGGGACTGTTTTTTGTGATCCCACTCCTACCCAGTGTTTTCTCAAGGTGTTATTTGTCGTCCTTTAAAGCTAAATAATGTTTAACATAATGGCATAGAGCAGGGGTGTCCAATCTTATCCGGAAAGGGCCAGTGTGGGTGCAGGTCTTCATTCCGATCAAGCAGGAGCCACACCTGATTCCACCTGTTTAATCAGTTGAGCTTGGCTTTCAGTAGACTCAGGTGTGGCTTCTGCTTGGTTGAAATGAAAACCTGCACCCACACTGGTCCTTTCTGGATAAGATTGGACACCTCTGGCATAGTGAATTCCATCGTGATCAGCACTGTGCAAAAGTGTGCATTTGTTGCAGTGGGTTGCACATCACTATCTGGTCCCACTCAGATAGATTGCAGCAGAGCATGCCAGCAGACTTAGACCAGTCCAGACTCGTTTATGGACACTGCTGAAGCTGATGTTAAATATGGCAGTCATTATCAGTCTGGAAAAATGCAGAAACACCCTCTGTCCAAGGAAAGCTGGTCATTGAGCTATAATGAGGGCTCTGTTGATGAACATGCCCATGCTATGCACTGTCAGTTCCGGTGTCAGTGATTTTAGCAGAGCATCCTTCATTCACATGAGTAGATCTTAATTTATTTTAAATTGCTATGTCTTTATATAGGGTAACATCATTTGTTTTATTATTTTGCACATTTACTGCACTGATTTGTTTATTTTGCTGTTAGTGAGGCCTTAAAAAAGGTGTAAATGTAATTTGTACCCTGAGTATGGCTATTAATTAAAGTTTGACATGTTTTTTGCAGTTGTTTATAAGCATTAAACTGCACTAATAAAACAGCCCAAAAATAGTCATGTCCTAAATCAGTTTTTGCCTTAACTGTGGAACAAATGACTAGTAGAATACTCCTTTTGATTTACTAGTGAACTAGTAAAAATGAATAGTCTTGCAACCCCTAATATCCACCAGACGCACATGTCTCAGGCTACCAAAAACGAGTAAGACCATTTTCATGGCAAAAAAAAAGGCTTTTAATGCCTTCAGTCAAAGGCTTTTATTTAGACACCATTGTTGTGAACATATAATTTACAAGTATGAACAGTAACAACTGAAGTTACACTCAGCTACCCAACTTGTTAAGGTGCGTAGATATGTAGACATACTCTTACTATAAGCAACAGACATTTATAGCTCTTTAATCCTACAAAACATGGTCAGCCCTCGGCCACGGCACGATGCTTACCAGTATCATGCAGTGACCAGTATGTGCTACCAGCCAGTGAAATCCATCACAGTAGAGTGAGCTATTTGAACTGGACTTGTCACTGCCGCTTAACACATTTAAGAGATTCTCGACACAAAGTCCATATTTAGAGTGTTTGTGAAGCTGCTCATTATAATTGGTTTGTTGTTTGCTGATTTTCTCACATCTGTATCAGGAGACTACTGGACACATGAGACAGTTCACACTTCATTCACCACTCTAAATGTAACCATGCTCAGCCAGAATGCATTGTCAGGCAATCTCGAAAATCTTTTTATTCATGTCTCTGGAATACAAATTTGAAGCATGTCACCATATATTTTCCATTTGATGCTTCTGTGTTGTGGCTCGTTTGGCACAGCCTCCCGCATGTTCAGCTCTTAAAGCAATTTCTTCTTTGTCTCTCAGAGTTCAATGACCGGAGAGAAAAGCTACAAGGGTGCTCTTTGGAGAATATTACTGTCTGGGAGATACAGTGGCATTGTTCTAGAGGCAAGTGCCACTCCATGTCAGGATGTGTGTGTGTGTGTGTGTGTGTATGACAGAGAGAAAGAGAGAGAGAGAGAGAGTGTGTGTGTGTGTGTGTGTGTGTGAAACAAGCTCTTCAGGTGTTTCTCAGTTGCAAAGATGCAGATAGGGTTTGAAATAAATCAGGATTGTGTGGGGGAATCTGTTTATTTTAATGTTGACTCCTGAGTGTTTTGTTTCATTGATTACTATGACACCTTTTCACTATGGACAACAGGATAACTCAGTTCTTGCTATCAAAACTTAAAAGAGCTAGAGATGGATTGAGAGAAAATCACATTTGCAAGTAATATATAAGATAAACGGTCATATATGCTTCTATTGTTTAGTATAAGCAGTAATGCTTCTGAACCACACATGATTGATGGAGAGGATGCAGGCACAGTGTGTCCTGAGGCTGATGGAAACTGTGGATTGACACTAAGATCAATGGCAGATTGCAATAAGTGTCCTAGGGAAAATTTATTAGTGCAGCAAAGTGTGACGCTATGCATTTCGATGAGAATTCCAGAGGACTTCCTGGTCTGAAGAAAGTGTTTCAAAGACAAACCTATGACAATTCCATGATCTTTGACCTTCAAAAAGGATTAAGGTCAGTGGAGCAATGCCAATGCTGATTACTGAAATGAGATGTAAAGTAAACCAATAAGAAATAATAGGCAGTTTCATTTTGCTCATAGAAAAGATGAAAGTGCTATTTGGAGATAAGAAATTGTGAGCTTGTGTGAATACATGGCTGACGTGAGCAACTACAGGGAGGAGTTCTTCGGAAGAATGAGTATGAATATCACATCTCTTGCACCAGAGATACATGAAAGAAAGCAAGAAAGGCTTTTATGAGTATGACTGCACACACGCATGCAGTCACCTCCAAGAAATACAGGCACCCTTCTTGTACATGAGCAAAAATGACTATATAAAATAAACATTTTCCAGTTTTTAATCAATTGGAAAAATAATTTACTCTAAGAAAAAACATCCCCAGGAACTAGTTTTGCCTTTGACCATGCCCTGCATCTCTGGGGTATAAATTTGAGGTTGTGCACAAATAAAATCCTTTCTCCATCTTTCACCATGAGGAAAATACAAAAGAGGCAGATGTTGCTGACCTGCAAAAGTCAACTAATTAAAAAACAAGCATAATGCCATTAAGCAAAATAGAAAGTCTGGAACAGTTAAATATTTGCCCCAGAATTGCACCTATGAGCAAAGGGAAGAAAATATATGATAGAGGCAAAGAAGACCCCAAAGATCACAGGTTCAGAATGGCACACTTAGTTGATTCCCAGTCAAGTTTCAAATTAGATCCCACCTCCATAACAACAAACTCTTTGGAAGGGTTGCAAAAAAGAATCCTCTCCTGAGAGCAACCCACAAAATGAAGCAGCTGAACTTCGCCATGCATCATTGGTACTACAAAATTGGAATACGTATTGTGTGTTGTCATCAGATGAGACCACAATCAAACTTTTCATCCATGGACATCATTGGCATGTTCGGCAATAAATAGGTACTGCATACAAGGAAAAGCACCCGATACCCACTGTAAAATATGGTTGATGATTGATGCTTTTGGGCTGTTGTGTGGCTAATGATCCAGGCCTCTTGTGAAGAATGATGGCATCATGAACACTGGTAACTACCAGGATATTTTAGCCCCAAACCTGTCTGCTTCTGACAGGAGGTTAGGATCATGAACCCCAACATACATCCATTCCCAGATTTGAACCTTTTTGAAAATCTGTGATCTGAATTGAAGAGGAAGTCCACATGTAAAAACTTAAGAATATAAAGCAACTTAAATATTGTGGACCACCTGCTACAATTATCTCCAGCCTTGAGAGGCATTACAGGAAGAGTAAGAGTAGGGTAAAGTATTATAGCCAAACTGCAACTGCAAGGATGGTGATCATTTTAGAACTGATCTAAATTAAAATTAATAAATATACTAATGTACTAATAAATATACTAATAAAATTATATAATGTCCCCATGTGTTTAAGCTCCAAATATCATGTGTTATGTATTCTTATAGTAGATTATTATATTATGAACTGTAAATCCAGTGGATAAATATTGCACACTGCATCTGCACAAAAGTTATAGCATTTTATTTCAGCTTTGCAGAATGGTGGACAGCAGACACTGGAGTGGTCAGTCCCATATATAAATATTTTATATAAGTTTAAAAAAAAAAGTTCACTTTTTTTTGGGATCACTAAACCCAACAGCCAATTGTTAAATGTTCAATGTAAAGAAAAATTGCATTGTTCCCTAGCAAATTACAGGTAATTTGTAAAATTAGCTGATACTAATTTTATCTATTAGCAGTATAAATATTGACTATTAAATCATGAAAGGACACATTAAAATAAAAGTCCCTTACTTTGATGTTGCTTGGTGTTTCCAATGGTTATTGCAAAAACAGACCACTATGATTAAGTCAGTGTTGTCTAAATTCAGTCTAGTGCCTCATTTATAATATAATATAATATAATATAATATAATATCAGACAGAGCTCCACTCATCCATACAGATTTGTCTTACGATCCTTGTGAGGAGCTTCCATTCACATAATTATTAATGCAGATAATTAATGCTACACTTACTAACCCTAACCTTAACCTCATTTACCAAAAGGAAACCTTTGAGTCATAAAATAATAAAAAGAACAATTTTCCTCATGGGGATCAGCAAAGAATCCTCACAAAGTCAAAACTCTCAAGTTATAAAAAGAAGATATAAAAACATGTCCACAAACACTCATACCTACATGCACACAGGGTTGCTTTGTCTTCAGTCAGACCAATTATCTTTTCCTAAACACGTTCCCACACCTTGTCTGTTCTCTGTAAATAGATACACGCACACAAAGAGTTGTGTACACATATACACACTGAGTGTGCAAAGATGAACCTTTGCAAGCCATTTTAGGGAAAGCATGTCAGAAAGGCTGAGACAAAAGGTGGGCTGTGTTCAGTTGTGAGGCATGCAGTCGTCTGCTGCATTCAGCCATAACAAGAGAATAATTAGACCAGCAGCACTGAATAAACTTGTCTGACAAACAAATGAACCATGGAGGAAACAAACCAGCGAGCCCCCATAATAGATCATTTGTCCCTGGCCTCTAAGGTGCATCACTTCACTCGCCCAATTGGTTCTAAAACGACACGTCTTTTGCTTCAAGTCTATAATTGGCTTGCGCAGTGCAGGGCAAATTGAGTCTGCTGGATTTTCAAAGGCTTATTCTAAAGAATTATAATCAGATTTTTGCAGATGTGTGATGGCACTGTTAGTTACCTATTGCTGCAGCCAGATGGACTGCTATGGATGAGGAGCCAAGTGAGAAAACAGTGTCATCAGTGTCATATTGGTACTATAATAAGCCGATGCTATGAAGATACCATAGTGTGCTCCTGGTTCTGTGTTCTCATCTCAGACAATGGAACTATTTCTTACATGTTCTTACATGTCTGCCTATAGCACTAAAATCCCACTAGGTCACACAGGATTCCAGACAACAAAGGAGTCCAGACTACTTCCATGAAATCCCAAAATCTACTCGAAATGCACCCAGCACTACCATACAGCAGAGCAAATGGAGACAGATGAGAGAGAAACAGAGTGAGATGGCTACCGTGGGGAGCAGGAGGAGCCATTAATAAATGTCTAGCCTGAGTAACAAACTTAATTTAGCACTGGTGAGAAGGTGAGAGAACATGTTGGGTTGAATATGTCATCAGCAGAGGGCAGGCATGGTGTAAATTCTGCTGGAAATGTGACTTAAAACATGTCTCCTTGACACAACCATGCAAGTATCACAAATGAGAACTGATCTGTCCACACCACTAGCTCTTCTTGTCAGAGAGATGCGGTTAAGCACTAAGCAGCTACTTAACCAAAATACTGCTTGTCTGTCATCATTACTCAGTGGTGAAAAAACTTCTGCCTTCACATCTTTTCTAGGTTAAGAAGAAGAGGGGATTTTGAGCATCACTGTCTCCCAAAGAACAGTACCCTCTACCACCCGCCCCAAGGGATGGAGCCGGAACTTGGCCGAGCCCCCATGTGTGACTATTTTTCACAGGGGGATGGCCTCATCTCTGACAAACAGAACGGAAATGGAGCATCTGGCCCTGCCTCTCACTGTCAAGAAAATATATTCCTCCCTCTGTGCTTGTATTTGTGGCAGCTGGCAGGGCTTACCCCAGCCTCTGCTTCAAGGCCATGGGCTTAATTTTGATCCCTGGGGCTGGCTGTATCACTCATCTCTTGCACCATTTTTCTCTCTCTTATTCCTTTCTCTCTTACTCATTTGTATCTCTCCCACACACACACACACACACACAAAAGCTTTCTTCATTACACCATCTTTTTTGCAGTGGTCAGTGGTCATCTAGCCAATGGTGTTGCTTATTCAGATGACATGCTTGGAACAATTCAGGAAAGAAAGAAGAAAAGAGCATTTTGGGAACGGTCTGCTGGATTGATAACAGTAGAGATAGAGCAGGATGTGTCAGAGAGAGATGGGCACCAAGAGCTCTGAGGGAACAGAGAGAACCGTTGCATATGGGAACATAGAAACAAAGCATGTGTCATCCCAGTCCCATTCACAAGACCACACAGCCATTCATCCCGACATCTTTCAACAGGCTGCTTTTCATAACCTGTCATGGTTCAATCTCAAGGCTGTAGACAAGAGTTGGGTCTGTTGGAAGAGAGAATTATACTGAATCGCAGTTCTATGAGATGGAAAGAATGAGCTCAGGGATGGAGAGTGGGAGGAAGAGAAGAGAGAGGAAGAAGGACCTCTTGTTATAGCTCCACATACCATTACTGCCAGTCCTTCTCATTATCTTGCTGAAGTGTGTGGGGTGTCTTTATAAATGTGAATTAGAATGATTGTCTCTCATCTTCATTTTAATAAGTATTCATCCCACAATTTAACCCAAAATTAACTCAGTATAATCAGTATAGGAGCTATGGACAGGCTTCACCAACTCTGAAATATAGCAGTTCATAAACAAACATCTGCACCTGACATGCATTAAAAAAACCGAAGGTCTGTCGCAATTATTACTCTCGTCTTGTAGTATAGAATTAGACTCTGACAGTACACCTTACAAATACATGGTTTTAATGCTGCTTACTAAAGTACATGAAGAATGGCCCCCAACATTCAACCAAGCACTCTCGCTTTCAATTTAGGAGAATGGACACAATAATTATTCTCTGACATCTATTCAAGTAATAACACATATAATTACCTGCATCTATTACTAAAGTCCCACAGAATAGAACAAAGAACCTTGAACAAGGCATGATGGATGGTGGTGTGACATCTATCTTTAGTAAAATTAAAAACGACTTTTTTTTTTTTATTAAAGCCAAACCTCCCCAACTCTGAATTACCTTACCTCAGAACTTCTGGCTAAATGCACTGACATCTATTAGTTCAGGATTGTTATTGATTCAGCCACTCAAGTATGGCTAGGAGTTTAAGAGACTTTGAAAACCATATAACCTTTATGTAACATAATAAGTAAATTGTTTCATGTGGAATGATGGAAGAAAAAGGAGAAACTTATGGAAAATCATCCTGATTCAGGCTAGGCAATAGGTCCTAGCTAGAACAAGTACTCAAAACCAACCACCAAAGACATAAAGCCTCTGACCAAGTACTGTCAGCTCATAACTGTAATTTGTTTATAACAGTCTGATATAATTGACTCAGATGTGCTGTGCTCTCCATTGCTCCCTGGTTTCAAGAGAAACTGTTCATTCTTCCTCAGTCAATTGGTCAAACACACATCTCAAAACAGATGGCAATATAAAAAAAAGGCACTGGCAGGTGTCAGCATTAAACTGTTATGCCACCAAGCCAGAAATCACTGGACTGTGAGTAACAGCTTATAGTATTCTCTGCCAAACTTCCTGTGCCAGAGACTGTCCAGTGACTTCTACATGGCAAAAGCTCACAACTGTGTGAAAAGAAGCCCAGTTAGCAGCTGTACAGATGTACTCACTAGACAAATCTCAGAGTAATGACTTCAAGATGGCCATTATCTCAATGTGTTTTAACTAATCAGTTTAAGCAAACAGATATATTCCAGCTTAGTCTATTTTTATCCGCATATCTTCTGAACAGTGCAAATATAGATTTTGCAAACAATGCAGATCATTCATGATACTCTAAACTCTGAAGCAGGGAAGCATTTGTTATACCATTGGTAGAATGCAATAAGTCACAAAATGACCCTTAACCTTAAATGCATGGGTGTTTGTATACGCCGTGGCTCACTAGTAGACCAGTGCTTATATCTAACCAAGATTTTTCCAAAAACTGCAATAATAGTGTAAAACCCTCAAACAAACTGGAACGCTGTAGATGAAGAGGGGAGAAATGAGACCATGGGCCACTAGTGATCAAAGGTATGTATTTAAGTGTTAAGAGTGCTGAGGAATTGTGTGAATTGTGTGTGTGAGATGTGATAGGATTTTGTACAGGCCCAGACATCTGTCTGATGGAAAGGACAACTGGATAGTCAATGTGGTAAGCTTTATTTTTTGCCTCTGTCATAGCCTTTTGTCTCTGTGTTCAAAGAAAACCTGTTGAGAATGCCAGTGAATTCAAGGACAAAACAGTCAAGCTGACAGCAGGGCGATAACACTTCTGTCAGTAAAAGCTCAAGAAAATACATTATCCATCTTAAATAGCACTGCAGACCACTGCTGTCAGGTAACATTATCTCAGAAAAACCCTCAGCAGAAAGCAAGAGGTTCCAAAGAAACAATCCAAGGACATAAGACATAGTCATCTACCAGTCAACAGTTAAATTGTCCATAAATTCCATCTGGTTGGAGACACAAAATCATTTTGTAGAAAATACCCTTCGGTTTCAGGTTTTGAGACTTCTACATCTTGGGAATATAACAACTTCTACATCTTGGGAATATAACTTTAAATAGTGTGTAGCAAAACAATTCTCCTATCTAAAGATTTAAAAGATAATGTGTTTAAAGCATCAGGACAAATTAATTATTATCTGATCTGTCCATAGCTATACTCAGCTATATCAAAGACTGAGAGCAAGTCTTGATGCCAGTTAGAAATGAAACAGCGTCAAGAGGAAATCTGAACATAAAGCAAGTATAAAGCAATAATTAAAAAATAAAAGTATAGAGCTCATCTCTTTCTTATATGCATTACTATGATGTAATTAGCATACATAACTGCTGATCATTCCAACCCGTTATTACAGTATTCATTTTCTAATAACACCATAATCATCTAATGTAATTTATAGCAGTAATCAAACATGTGTCACCTTCATGTCATTGTTTGCACAAAGATGCTGAATTTTATCTGAAATTCTTGCAGCACTTTGCAAAATGACTGGCATGAGTAATAGGGGGACATCATTCAGTAAAGTGTGTCTTAATTTTCTCTCTTGTAGTGCCATTTAGTGTGTCTGTGTCAGTGCCTGATTACAAACAGCCTCTGCATGGCAACAGCCTGGAACTGTGTGGCCTTGTCATGCTTGAAATGCTATTAAACCACTGTCCAGTATCAAAAACCTGAAAAGAGACTTTCAGTTTAATAAGACCATCAGAAGCAGGCCATGCTCCACTTAAGAATATTTAGACAAATGCTAAAATATATATACTGCTTAATTATACATACTGTGGTTTTGGAAATTATTCAGACCCCTTCACTTTTAACACTCTTTATTGCCATTAATCCAAACACAATAAATAATCCAAAATGGCAAAGCATAAACTTGCTTTTAGAAACTTTTGCCAAATTATTAGAAATCTGGAAAAAATAAACCTCATTTAGATATGTATTCAGAACCTTGCCTGAGGCACTCCAAACTGAGCTCAGGTGCATCTTGTTTGCTTTGATTATCTTGAGATGTCTCCAGAACTTGACTGTAATCCAAATTCAATTAGACATGATTTAGAAAGGCACACACCTGTGTGTGTAAGGCCCCACAATCCACAGTGCATGTCAGACCAAAAAAAAAAAGCCATGAAGTTCCAGGAAGTCCCCACAGACATCCATGATCAAATTGTGTCATTGTGTGACATAGATCTGGGCAAAAGTATAAAACTTATTTCTAAATCTTTGAATGTTCCCAGGAGCACAGTGGACTCCATTTTTATGAAATGAAAGAAGTAAGTAACCACGAGGACTCTTCCTTGAGCTGGTCTTCTAGCCAAACTCAGTAGCTGAGCTAGAAGGGCCTTGGTCAAGGAGGTGAACAAGAACCCAATGGCCATTCTAACAGAGATTTTAAAAAGTCTTCTGCAGAGATGGGAGAGCCTGCTGAAAAGACAACCATCTCAGCAATACTCATCAATCAGGCCTATATGGCAAAGTGGCTAGACAGAACCCACTCCTGAGTGGCATATGGCAAGCACTTAAAAGTCTTTGGTGTGATGAGATGATGAATTCTTTGAGACTGAATGCCAGGGGCTACACATGGCAAAAAAAACAAAAAAAACAAAACAGGTATTGCTCATCAACTTCCCTATGATGAAGCATAATGGTGGGAGCATCATGCTATGCAAGTGCTTTTCAGTGGCAGGTACTAGAAGATTTGGTCAGAATTGAGGTAAGGATGAATGCAGTCATGTACAGAAAGGTCCTTGAAGAAAACCTGCTCCGGAGTTTACACAACCAAGTCTTTTTATTTTTATGATTTATTTTTTAATAAATGTGCAAAAATTTCAAAAAACTTGTTTTTGCTTTGCCATTATGGATTATTGTATGTAGATTGATGGTCAAAATTGTTCATTTAATTCATCTAAAATAAAATTTATAACAATAAAATGTACAAAAATTGAAGGGGTCTGAATACTTTCTGAAGCAACTATTCAAAAACAGCTCTTCAAAAACAGTGGCCCTTGTCTTTTCATTTGTTTTCAGTAACACACTACTTCACTACAACACCACAACATCCTGGTCACAGTGGATCTGGAGCCTGTCCTTGGAACACTTGGTGCAAGAGTACCAGCATGTTTTTGACAGTGGAAGGATACTGGATGCCAAATGTAAAAAGGTAAATACTCTTTTTTCCTCTGACTTTTTTTTTTGAACATTTGAGACCATTCTGATACATTTAGATAGTAACTCATGTCAAACAGTAGTTTTAGGTTTCAGTGTAAATATTAAATGTAAATGCCAAATATAAATAGTAAAAATAAATATAAAATTCAAAATATATAAATGTAAATATTAAATATAAATATACATTTTAAATGTAAATATCAAAATTAAATGTTGTTTCATTTACATGCTAAGTGCCCCCGCGATTTCAAAGTTTGCATCATGGGAAAACATGGTGTCGGTAGGGTTGCCAGGTTTACACCATACTGTGCTAGTTTTAAAACAAAGCTGAGGATGTGAAAAGCACGTCCCCAGATGGCATTTTTTGGGCTGATTATAAACAGTATCTGGCAACAAAGATTTTGATTTAAAGCAAAGAATCGGAATTAAATCAATCCAGTTTCTAAAAACATATGGTATGTCAAAGAGAAATTTAAATGCAGACCTATCTACAAATAACCATTTCTGTTCTCTATAGAAGTCTAGAAAGGCCATGAGGTTTTTTTTCTTGTGTCAACAAGAGTTACAAAAGTTGTTTACTTGAGATCACAGGTTATTTTTCTCATGATATCAAAACCCATTTTTACTTTAATCAGCGGCTGATACCAGAGACAGTAGCTACCGCAGTGTGAGAGCTTTACAACCCCAAAATTTTGGGTTCAATCCTGAGCTCGGGTGATGGAGTGGTGTTTAATTGTAATTGTTCCCCAATATCCTCCTGGATCAATAAAATAGATATATCTACAGTGATGGGAAAAAGAAAGTACACCCTCCTTCAATTCTATGTTATTAGTTATCAGGGCCTAAATAACAATTGTGTAGTCCTCACCAACTTCTATAAACAAATAACCTCAGGTGACAAAAAAACAAACAAACAAACAAACAAAAAAAACACAAGAGATTTCAATATCATTTTGGAGAAATTTTGGCCAACTCTTATTTACAATATTGCTTCTGTTCATTGAAGTTTGGGGGAATTCATTTATGCACAGATCTCTTAAGATCCCACCACAGCATCTCAACAGGGTTTACGTCTGAACTTTGACTTGGCCACACCAACACCTTGATTTTTTTTCTTCTTTAGACATTAAGATGTTGATTTGCTGGTATGCTTGGGATCATTGTCCTGTTGTATGACACATTTTCGGCCCAGCTTAAGCTGCTGGACAGATGGCCTCACGTTTGTCTCAGGAATATTCCAGTATAAAGCAGAGTTCACCATTGTCTCAATGATTGCAAGTTTCCCAGGCCCTGTGGCTGCAAAACAAGCCCAAATCATCACCCCTCCACTACCATGCTTGACAGTTGGTATGAGCTGTTTGTGGTGATACTCTGTGTTTGGTTTTGCCAAACATGGTGCTGTGTATGATGACCAAACATCTCCACATTGGCCTCATCAGTCTAAAGGACATTGTTCCAGAAATGTTGTGGTTTGTTCAGATGCAATTTTTCAAACCTTGATCATGTTCCATATTCTTTTTGGAAAGAAGGGGCTTTTTCCTAGCCACTCTTCCATGAAAGCCATACTTGTTCAGTCTTTTCCTGATTGTGATGTCATGAACATAAACATTTAATGTGCGTTCAGAGGTCTGCAGGCCACATGATGTAGCTCTTGGGTTTTTCTTCATATCTCTGAGCATTAAACGGTTTGTCCTTGGACTGAATTTGCTGGGGTGCCCACTTCTGGGAAGATTGGCAACTATCCTGAAGGCTCTCCATTTGTAAACAGCCCTTCAAACTGTAGAATGATGAATTTCAAATTATTTTCAGATGGCCTTATAACCATTGCCAGATTGATGAGCAGCAACAGTTGCTTCTCTGAAGTCATGGATGATGTGCTTTCTTCTTTGCATGATGTAGACACACACCTGAGTGCTCCAGAACAACAAAATGCCAAAAGTTCTGCTTTTATAGAGGTAGTTCTTGATTATTAACTAATCTTTCATTAGTAATACGTAGCTGCTAACTACTCTCTTATTGATTGTGGAAGTAGGAAGGATGTACTTATTTTTCCCACCTGGTTTCTGAATGTTGGTTTAGTTTTTAGGAAAACAGTTGGCTACATATTGAAATCTGTTGTCACCTGAGGTTATTTGTTTATAGAAGTTGGCAAGGACCACACAATTGTTATTTAGACCCTGATAACAAAAAATAGTGGATGTATGGCTGCCTACATGAGCACTCTACATACTAATTCAAAGTAGTAGATTAGGTTTAATTATATTGTAATTATTGTTTTAATTACATTTAGTATAAGCAATGAGACTAAATATTTTTATGTAAACTATACATAATATTTTCTCTTACATCTGACCACATATTACATTTTTTCAGTGTACAGATGTAAAAAAATAGAGAAGTAGGTAAATGTAAAAGTAGGTATGACCTGAAATCACTAGCTAGTCAGGGTAGACAGCTTAGCCAATGTCCTGCATACCTACTACTCTACTTCTGTACGTCTGTAATCCTAATTTAAGGATTTACGGGTTGGTGTACTGATGACATCGCAATCCCAAACGAGTGTCCTGAATGCAAACAAAAACCACCGCCACCCGTAGACTTGCTCTTTACACCGGCTACATTGTTCCTAATCTAGCAAAGTATGGTGTAAACCTGGCAACCCTACTGCCACTATGTTTTCTCACTGAAACACACTTCAAAAGGGCAGGGGAATTTAGCATATGAACAAAACATTTAAGTTCTACATTTACATTTAAGATATATATTTATATTTAATACTTACATTTATGTTTCTATTTAACATTTACATTTATTTTTACCATTTATATTTAACATTTAAATTTAATATTTACACTAACATGAGTCTGTATCTAAATGTATTCAAATGGCCTCCAACCTTCAAAAGATTCAGAGAAAAAAAGAATATTCAACTTTTTTACAGTTGGAGATCCATAGAAGGAAACCTGAGGTCTCAGAGGAAACCCACAAAACTACGGAGAGAACATGCAAAATTCCACACCTGAACTGAGGATCAAACCATAATCCTTGGAGCTATGAAGTCTGCTGCACCACCGTCACGTTGCCTGGGGTTTCTCTTTCCATTTATGAAAAGCCATGAAAATCTAATGATGTCTTATTTGTCAGCTGAATTATTTGCCTGTGGAATGGGCCTACTTGGAATATCAAAATATTTTTTTCGTTTCTGCTGATCAGCTGCTCTGTCTAGACTGGGCTGGCTATCTCTGAAAAATAAAAATCAGTAGTTAGTCTAAGATTACCTTTTAGACTCCATTGTGTGTGAAAGCTGTTTTTAACCAGAGATAAACAAAGCAGGCAATTTTCAAATGTCAAAGTGTGTGCTTATTTCTTTTTAATACGGATCTAATCAGGTCAATCAAATTACTATTTTGTAACATAGCTCAGTGATGGTAGTCTAATTCACAGTGCAGCTGTATAATTTAATAGCCTTAACCCAAAGGTCAACTCCACTGAGTAGACTTCTTGTCGCTACCTCGGTGTGAACTCAGAGTCTTCCAGAGTATTCCTCCACCAGTGGAGCTTATTATCTGCACCGAGTGCAAACACCATCATTCTCCAATAGTGAACACTCACAAGAAAATAATACGCTATGATCCTGCTACCATTATCCACCTGTCTCTACATCAAGGCAGACAGTTCTCATCTTCCTCCCCAAATATGAAGGTGGCAATTACAGCTCCTAGGTCCTCTTCAACAATGTAACTATAGGAGAGATTTTTATATAATCTGATAGTGTCTGTCAGATATAAAGCTGCTAGAGCTATCTACAACACATGGGAGACTGATTGTGTTTCTGCATGGCAACAGTCAAGGGGGGTGGAGGCAGTTTCTGGGCAGTTTCTAAAGGATCTTCTTTGAAAGGGGATCAAACAAATTGATTGTGTGGGAAATGTGGCATTAATGCTTGATTGCCTCAACATGCCTTAATGAGCTCAGTGGCTGCACAGTAAAATGAATAAACCTCCAACAGATGGAAATCTACATCACTCACAGGAATATGCTCTTACTAATAACCGTTATGTAAGGCTAGAATAAAAGTTGGTTCTGACTAATGTAATGAAACCTTGAACACTATTTAATGATGATGTCTTTTTAAAATGCTCTGACACAACCTTGAGCATTAAGTCCCTAAAGAAAAGAATTTCTCTCTCCTACTTTCACACTCTCACATTTACGTACATATATACGTAAATGCAAGAGCTTGAAATGTTGGACAGAATTGCAAAAAATCCAAAGAGCAATTTGTCATAGTTTCTAGTTTCGAGATTTTTACTTTTCATTAAATAAGACCTTTGTCAGCTCTCTCTCTGTGTGTGTGTGTGTGTGAGAACAATGTTTACAGCGCATGCTCCAGGCTACTTTACATAGCGGGTAATGGGTCCACTCACCAATTTATTCACCTCAAGACATTAACAATTTATGAGAAGGCTGCGCTAAGGCTGAAATATGGGAATACACTTCACCTTGAAACTGGAACTGGCTTCAGAGAGAATATTTGGGATTTTATCCATTTAAAAAACATTCTTTTTAACCTCTCTTTCTCTTTCTGTGTGTCTGTGTGTGTGAAAGGGAATAGTACGTAAATTCTTTCTTTTACAAATTCCTCAAACATCACACAGTAGGCTGAGTTCAATCTTCAAGAGTCAATGCAGCAGTTACTGACATGTAAATCTGCTGACTCAAGAATAAACGACACAGCCGGCCATCTGCGTGGGTGCAGATGGACATGATATGCGCAAGCTGTGTGCATGCATGCATATATCTAAGTGTGCAGGAGGGACTTGGTTCTGCTGGATTGGTCATCATTACTCATACACAGGCAGCCACATATTAATCCAGGCACTCAAGTCCCTGTATACACAAGACTTATGAAGGCTGTAGCATTGGGTTAAGCAGCTCAATCAACGATGCATTCATTAATGCCTGGCTAACAAGGTGGACTGGAGCCCTTCTCACTAACTCGACTGCGCGTGACCCCATCAACCACTCTCTGTCCACGGGGGGCTTCGTCCTTCCTCTCCTTGTGTCAGGAGACAGAGGGCCCAGCTGTGTGCTTCCTGAGCCAGATGAGCTTCCACACAGCCACTCTATCAACAGGTAATGAAGAAACAACAAGCACACATGAGCACACTGTGCTACACTTCCCTACAGCTCACAAGATACTATTCAGTTTGTCATGGAGGAATATAGGTAAAAGAACCGTGGAAACAAGAAAAGAATATGCAGTACGACATCAACATACTGCGAGGAAAGATTGGCCAGGACCCCCCAGGGACTCTGTCTTTAGCTGACCTTTCTTCTTGAGTGACAGCTGAATGAACCTCATCAGTGGGAAGCACCAAGCTCTCTGTTCATTTAAGCCTGTCCACAGGCAAACAAACACTGTGACACTTATTTCATGCTGACTATCTAAGCAGCATGACAAAGTGTGTTCTGAGCAGTGTTGGGGAGATTACTGTGGAAATGCAATATAGTGCTGAATATGTAATCAGTAATGTAAGATTTCATTTGGATTTCACACGTTCTACTAATTTAACCTCCATTAAATGGTCAGCTTATTATTCAGTTATTCATCATAAAGCATATTATTTACTAATCCACTATGAATTATTAAGTTACTACAGTAAAATTAATAGAAATGGTATGCAGTTACATGAGTACCCACTGATGTTTAAAGAGGAACATATAATTCATTGAGTGCTTCATTTACTACACTGAAGAGTCCAAATATAAAGTGCTTCTACATTCACTCACATTCAGTCAACAGTCAGTTTATCCTGATCTGGGTCATGGTGGATGGGACACCAGTCCATAGAAGAGCACCATTTACATACATATTCACATACTCATTCACACCTAGGGGCAATTTATCTTAGCCAATCCACTTACTGACATGTCTTTGGAAGTGAGAGGAAACTGAAGAACCCAGAGGAAACCCACACAGACACAGGGAGAACATGTGGAAACCCACACATACAGTAAACACTGGAGCTGTGAGACGGCTACACTACCTGCTTTGCCACTGTTCTGCCTAAAGGGTTTCTTTACATATGTATTAAAGCCTAAATATAAAGCTGTTTAGATACAAATCCAAAACAAACCCAGATAAAGATAAAGATATAGAAATCACAAAAAAAAAAAAAATACTGTTAGTCTTAGTGACAATTACATTATTACAAATACATTATATACCACATTATGTAGTTATTATATTACTTTATACCATAGCACTATTGAATTCTCAAATTTGATTGGTCAAAGTCATCTTTAAGATGACTCTTAAGATAATTCTTTTACCATTGTCGTAATGATAAACTTTCCTGTGCTTTACTGTAGTTCCAGTGCAAACTAAAGAATCAAATTTCAGATATCAAACATTGTGGATAATTGATTACACTGGGCTAAAGAAAACTTCCAGTAATAAATATCTGACCAAATTCTGAAATCAAGAGTGTTGACATAGGGTCACCATATCTGACTCCACTGCATTAAGGCTGGTTTTGAGCAGAGGCTGGATGATGCAATGGCAAATACAATTGACTTCAAACGGGCTATAGATTTCTTCTACCTAACCTCTCTCTCTCTCTCTCTCTCTCTCTCTCTTGCAGATATTAAATTATAGATCACATGCTGCTTCCAGGGAGATGGGGAATTAAAGGGCAATATGGACATGCCCAAGGACTTTCTCTGCTCTCTCTATGCTGACAGTAATTGCACTTTCACCAAAAAGAACACAGGCGAACACATGTACCTGAGAACTTAAGATGAGTTTGAAAATTAGTGCAAACATGTGTGTAGTGTCAAGCCCTAGGTTTAATTGACACCAACTGGCATCATGTGAGGGAAAATATTTATCTAAAGAGTAAGCTGAGTGTATGTATGTGTGTGTGTGTGTGTGTGTGTGTGTGAGAGAGAGAGAGAGAGAGAGAGAAGGTGTGTCTGTGTTTTAAAGCCACTACAGCACTGAGGACTGTAACTTTTCCCTTGCACAGTACATTATGAAGAAGACTGGAGTTTATTCTCGACGGCTTCATGGTCCTCAGGGTGAAAGTATATTATAAAGCCATAACTACCCTCACAGACACTAACACCAGCAACTACTTATTTACACATACTGCACGCAGCAATAAAACACATAATTCCCCTCATAAATATATCCCTCCTCAAGGTGCTCTCTGTCTATCTGTCTGATTCATACCTTAAAAATTGAAACGGAATATATTGTTATAATGCATTGTGCTACCTCTATCAAGGTGTGTACTTTTTGACTGCACACACATGCATAGACACATGCATACAAATCACATACACTTTGATTTATGCTCACAATAGCTGACTGGTTTGTTATATGGATTCCCTCTTTGGTTGCTGGAGGACCATTGAGAAAACACAAAACACATTTCCCATGAGACTCTGAATTCAACTCTGGAACTTTTACATTATATAACCTTTCTAATGGTTTTACAGTCGCTGCAAGCACGAATGCCACATGTTTTCCTGCTAAAGAACATGTTTTCAGAAGTTTGGGGCCTAACTTCTTCCACCCCCAGCAAGATATAGCATCATTTTCTGGTAAGATTGACCAGAGGATTGGGCTAGTAAAGCTCAGCAATCTTGTGTGTGGCTAATCTGCAAAGCTAAATAACTTTTGTGGGATGAAATGATTTTAATTAGGCTAAATTACAGTAGATGGCTTCATTATATTTAACTTTATAATCCAAATGTGTGCCAATGTATCACAACAAATGCCACATTAAAACTTTACTAAATGCTGTTACATAAATACACTTTTATGAAACTGTAGATTGGCATCAAAAAGCAATTTTACCCTGTAAGTAGTTGTTCTGTAAATACTGATTTTAGCCAGCTGAATAAAAGAATAAAGAAAATCAGTTTCTACTATGCAGATTTTCAGCAAATGAACATTGTTTTGTTAAGAAAGCTTTTTACAATAGATTGTGTAAATAAGATCTTTCACTGAATTACCACATTTCCAATTAGTGATTGAAAGTATAATAATCTAGTGGTTTGCCTAGGCTGTGGTGAAAACAAATCCTGACAACTCACACACTGCAACTTCACTTTGCTTTTTCAGGATGTAAAATAAATGTTCTGTTCTCAGAAGGTCATGAATTGCAGATGTAGCATTAACTTTACCCTTTCATAAAATTCACCTTTAAAACATTTCAGCAGCTACGACCTGTGATCTGTGCTGACATCCCAGCACTTTGACGTTCAAGAAGGCGAGAGTGTGTGAGGCTGATGAGCTTTCTTCCTCTGTGAATAGCATTCATAGTGGTGAAGGAACTGTACAAGAGTGAGTGTGGAAAGCATATCCCTCATGACTCATTCCTCTCTAACACATACAAGTTTTAACACGAAAGTTCGTTCTTTGCTGAAGTGTGGTAGTTCCCCAGAGATGTATCCTTAACTATAGGAGTCCACATACAGTGTATAATTCTTCTTTCTATCTAAAATTCTTGAATATGCTGTATACAATCAGTTGTCTCTCTATCTTACCCAGAATCACCTCCAAGATCCTAACCTAGACTCGCTTCAAAGAGGCACACACCAGAGAAACTTCCCTTGTAGCAGTTACTGGGAATCTTCATGCTGCTAGATCAGACAAACTATCTATAGTGCTCATCCTCCTTGACCTTTCAGCAACTTTCAACAATGTCAATCACAAGACTCTCCTGTCCATCCTCACAAGTCTTGGAATTAGTGGCAAAGCATGGTTTGCTTCTTACCTGGAGGGACAGTCATATCAGGTGACATGCAGGGGATCTGCTCCATGCAGACTTTCCACCAGGGTCCCACAAGACTCAGTGCCTAGTCCTCTTCTGTTCTTCTCCTACACTGGGTCTCTCAGTGAAGTAATATCCTCACATATTTTTTCATACCACTGCTATGCTGATGACACCCAACTCATCCTTTCCTTTCCTCCTTCAGACACTTGTGTTTCTGCACTGCTCTTCTGTCTGGCAGACATCTCATCATGGATGGCAGCCTACCAACTGAAATTAAGTCCCAGCAAGATTGAGCTGCTGTAGATCCCTGGAGATGCATCCACATACCAAGATCTTGTGATTCGAGAGTTCTCCACGGAGATCACATCATCTAGCAACACATGCAACAGTGACTTGTTCATGCACATTTATCCTTCAACATTTTTATACACAGAGGGAACCACTCAAGTGATTGTTTAGTTCCTTGTCCTCTTGAGATTGGACTACTGCAACTCACTCTGGGCAGATCTTCCTCTGCATGCCATCTGACCCTTGCAACTTAACAAGAATGCAGTTACATGACTTGTCTTCAGTCTCCCCAAGTTCTTCCCCTCACCTAAATGCTGCATTCGCTTAGTGCTTGCATCAAATGCAAAACATTGATGCTTGCATACAAAGCCAGAAATGGACCAGCACCCACCTACCTAGAACACATATCACAGTTTATTACATTTGAGCTTCTAGCATGGCTGGATTTGACCCACCATTCCTCAAGGTACAGTCAAGACATGCATCAAGACTCTTCTCTGCATTGGCCAGTACAGTTTGATGGAATTCGTAGACCTGGTCCTACTGAACTAGCACAAGGTCATGTTTCTGATGAAGACTACAAAGCATTTTTGTAAGTCTCACTGGATAAGGGTGTTTGCTAAATGCTGTAAATGTAACTTTACCCTTTCATAAAATTCACCTTTTAAAAAATTCTGGTTCGAACACAAAAGCTGTTCACTCATTGCTATAGTGTGGTAGTTTCCCAGAGAAGTATCCTTAACTGTAGGAGTCCACATCATCTTTCTCTATCTTTCTATCTCTCCCTCTCCACCCTGAGGTATGAAAGACCTGTGCTTGATGACACCTGCAAGACTGTCCATGGAAAAGCACTTCATGTTTGCCTGCGTTTAACCTGCAGTCTGCAGGGTTCACATTCAGTCAGCTCCATTAATAATTCTGTCAGCAATCATCCATCTATGTTAAGAGGACTGGTATACTTTAAATGAAATATGAATTCTGAAGAGGTTAAAGAGTTTTTTTTTATATTCCTGTGCCACCCATCATATTAGCAGTCCTGCAATTAACCATAGTTAAACAACTGTGCATCTTTCGTCAATCATGCAACTTTTCTCCATCAGATCAAATGCAGGACAACAGAACAGCATTAGCCAGCCCCTTGGAAACATTAGATGATGTGAATTGAATCAGAGTGTATCTCAAGGAGTATTACAGTGAAATTTCTGAGTGAAAGTGAATCAATACATACTGTCCCAGTTTTACCCCAACTGGCCAAGCTGAGAAATTCTGTGGCTGAACATAAGCACTAGCAGACTGCTTGTATCTTAACCAATCTAGGCACTGCTCTCTGTTTTGGTCAGACCTTTCGCGTTAACAACCATCAACAGTAAAAAAAAATTGGTGTAAATAAGTTGTTATTTCTGTATCAACCTTTGCTCACAGGTCTCTGTAGTATTAGCAACTGGAACAGATGCAATCCAAATGGGTGATTGATTACATTTTCTTTTTTATTATATGACTAGGCAAAAGAAATCCATGAAAATCTTACGAGGCCCGATGCATGAGAGACATTTACTGCCTGCAGATCTATAAGGTCATTATGGGGTCTTGATTCATCTATCTTGACTGAGCAAGGTTAGCGCTTTCTAAAACCTTGTATTAAAGTGAGAAAAAAGAAAAAAAAAAAGATGGGTTGTGTATAACTAGCTATGAGTTCCACAAATTGTTTCAGTCCCTACAATAGCATTTACTGTCAGTACCTAGGATTGTGTTTTTCGACAAAAGAATACATAGAATAATGAACATAGAATAATTCTGCATAATTTCTCATGGGTTAAATATATAAGAAGCACATACTATAATCCATATAATAGGCCATATAATGGTAACACTTTACAATACTGTTCTTTAACACCTATCTTATTCCTATAAATTCTAAATCTACTAGTTAATTACTCAGTAAGTATGTTAGTAGGAATTCACTATTAACTATGCAGTAATTAACTGAGTCTTAAGCATTAATTACTGAATCTGACATTTTTCCTGCAGAACTACTAGTTAAATATGGTCCTTTACAATAACTACTGATTAATTACTGATCACACTGACATTAATTCCCAACACCAAAGCCTTGCCTTCCTCCTGGAGATATACTACCTAATATACCTCAACCTATTCCAACACCTCAGTATCTAACATGTACATATTTATGAGTTTTAGGTCTCCTCAGAGGAGCACTGGTTGTTTTTATTCAGCGAGTCCAAAGAGAGAAACGGACAACAATAACCTACAAAAGTATAAGGCTGTAATGTAGCAATGAGCAACAAATTCTCCATTAACAAAAT
Organism: Pangasius sanitwongsei; assembly: GCA_037576675.1. Taxonomy (NCBI): domain Eukaryota; kingdom Metazoa; phylum Chordata; class Actinopteri; order Siluriformes; family Pangasiidae; genus Pangasius; species Pangasius sanitwongsei. The sequence continues at coordinate 11,767,465 of CM075014.1, forward strand.
ATCAAATTTATTTATAAAACAACACAGTAACTCTTCAGTCACTACTAATGTGTTTCCATGTGTTTATGTTCATTTTTCTTTATGTACCTACAGTAAAGTTTTAGCATGGTTACCATTTCTTAGCCTAATCAAATCTGTGTTAAGTCCTGTGATGTCCAACGTGTGCAGAATCTCAAATAACTTAATCTTTAATAGCGACTCTCACTACATAGTGTATGCTTTAATGCATTGTAGAACCTACATAGGGCACTGTGTGGAAAATATGATATCTTAGACTCAACCACAGAAAAAGAGCGACTCAGCTAAGTGCCTGATCATAATGTATAGCAATATATATTGTAATAGGAGCCTTGGATGTGTATGTATATATCAATATGCATCAGTAGAAGGACTGAATATCATATTCATATATATATATAACATATATCAATTTTATAATCAAATATAGGCCACATAGTGCCCTGCCTATGTTCAACAAAGCCATTAAAACATACCCAATGTAGTCAGAGCCACTAGTAAAGAGGAAGTTATTTGAGATTCTGCATGAAAAAAAAAACACACATTGGCGATCATGGGGCTTTACCCGGATTGGAGTAGGTTATGAAAATGGTAACCAGGCTAAAATATTACTGTAGGTACATAAAGAGATATTTATATAAATCTAAATGATAAAAAATGATTATATAGCCTTTATTCTTTGTTTAAAAAAGCCATTTTTTTTACCTTCATTGTTTTATATAATGCAAGCAAACTGTGTGCAAATGTTAATGTTTGTTCAGTTTATTATTATTATTATTATTATTATTATCATTAATAATAATAATAATAATAATAATAATATTGTTGTTGTTGCTTTAAGTAGAGTTAAAATGAGCTTTAAAATTAATTTGTTACCCCTGGCTTGTACCATAACAGCTCTAAGTTGTATGAATCACTTAAGAATGTTGTTTGCATGTATTTTAACTATATGGATATGAGTTTAAACAGTAAGTTGAAAGTCATTAGCAATAACTGAAGTGATACTGTGTTGTCCTTCAGCAGTTAATGATTATTTGTTGTTAATGAAGATCTGGAACAGTATTGTAAAGTGAAACAGATGGAGACTCATTAGTAATTAGTGAAGTGTTACTGTATAGTTCTTCAGTTGTTAATGATTATTTGAAAGTGTGTTACACATGGCAATTCATTAGTAATTTTTTGTTATTTAAAAGAAAATTATTTATTAATTATTTCAAAAATTTGAAAGTATGTTAATGTAGAATATTTGTTACTCATTGCCACATTACAGCCTTGTACTTTTGTTGTTCATTTCTCTCTTTAAACCTTGACTGGCTAAAGAAAAACAACACACCAACCCTGTGCTCCTCTGAGGAGACCTAAAACTCATAAATATGTACATGTTAGAGGTGTTGGAATAAGTTGCTTAGATATATTAGGTAGTAGCTTTGCTATTGGGAATAATGTCGGTGTGATCAGTATCAATCAGTAGTTATTATAAAAGAGCCATATTTAACTATTTCTGCAGGAGAAATGCAAGACTCACTAATTACTGCTTAAGATTCAGTTAATTACTCCATAGTTAATAGTGAATTCCTACTAACATATTTACCGAGTAATTAACTAGTAGTGCTTACTATTTTTATTTTATTATTTTAGTACTATTTATATTGTACTGTGTATTTAGTATTGTACAGTGTTACCCATATAAAAACTGTGACTGCATACAAGGAATGTCCTGGGTATGGTGGTGGATCAATAATGCTTTGGGGTTGTTTGCAGCCAATGGTCTATGAGCACAAGATTAAGGGGACATTATTTTTAAATCGGTGTTTTGCAGAAAAAAAAACTGCACTACTTAAGAAATATATTTGTGTGTAAAAAAGTGTGCTTAAATAAAGCATCAATAATTGCATGTGGAATTATTCAACTTTTGTTTATTGTCATGAAAGGAGCCATGTGCTCAAATGTCTAAATTCAAAAAACATGTCCTATCAGTCAAATGAAACAGGAAAAATATGAATATGTAATATCTTCTGCTATACAGTACTGCCTAAGTACCTAAGAGTTTTATATACAAATAGTATGGTATATTGTATTGGCATCTGGATGAAGTGACAGGTAATCCAAAAAAAAAAAAAAAAAAAGGAAAAGGAAAATGAAATCCCCAGCAGGGAACTTCAAAATAGTATGCATTAAGAGAAAAATTTCTGACAGAACTGACTGAGAGAAATTAACAAGTAAAACAACATTTCAAAACACACAGTGTCAGCTGTCTGAATTACACCATTTAATCCCCCATGTCCTGGCATCTTTGAGTTTCATGACAATTATACAATTCTATCTCTAAAGCCCTCCAACCTAAAGTCTATAATTGTGTCTGGTTTTGAATTTCCACTGTGTCGTTATGATGCTGTGAAATCAAGGGCAACCCAGCGTTAAGATAATGTGTACTCTTTCTGTGGGATAGAGAGAATGAATTAGCATATTTGCTCCCCATGCTCTCTTGTCCAGGCCACTCCAGAATGGAAATGAGCCATGAATGATGTGATTTGTTGGATGATCCCTGACACCTTCCATGCACCAGTCCACTGTAGCATATAGCAGTTCTACAATCGGCCTGCTCAAAGCACCCATTATGCTCCCACATTAGCGGTGCACAATAGTAGGTATTATCACTCATAGGAACAAATGACTTTGCAAGGTTTGCTATGGTTGCACTTTTGGTCTGCTTAGTTGTATTACTAGCAATGAAGGTAGATGTGACTAAAGTGGCAGATGCTGAAATCACATGTGTATGAGAGAGGCACATATCTCTCATACACAAATGCATGTGCATGAGAGAGGCACAGAGAGCAATAGTGCATTATGCTGCACAGCTGTGCCTGGATTACAAATGCCTGCATATTAGTGGTCTATATCAAATGGCCCTTTCAGCTCCTGCCCCAGAATCCAACCCACGAGTTTAAGCTCTCATCACTGCATTGGCTGGAATGGGCTCATAACAACTGCAGGCACCTGTTATAATAATAGCATACTGATTATCATTACCACCTCCCCCACCATGGCAGCCATAACATCAAAGATGACTTCTAATCCAGCTATAGCATCATATGATAATTATTTCCAGTAGTTTACTGGCTTTTTTGTTTAAATGAGACAGTACACCAACATTATTAAGGATATCTCTATTCAGGGCTGCTGCGTTGCAGCCAATTTTTGCTGCCAGTCATTACTTTTGCTTAGGTTGACATATCTTTTTGTTGAGAAAACATTTTAACAATTAGTAACCCACATACAGAAGGGAAAATAGGTCTAGATCAAGAAAAAAAGCTCACCATGTTTGGTTGCTAATAAGCAAACATAATAACCAAGAGACCCTCAGAGAATTAGATTTTTGATTTAATTACCTATATAATTAAAACCAAAACAAAAATAATTTAAATATACTTCAACCCCTTAAACTCCTAGCAGCCATCAGCAGGTCCAGATTTACTGTATATTCCTTACTCTCTTTATTACATATCTTTGAATGAAGTTTCATTGTATTTACTGAATAATTAGTAAATGCAAGTAAATAGTAAATAGTAGTTACTAAATACCTGAATAATATCTGAATAATAAGCCATGAGACTTTTTTTTTCCATAAGTACATTGTTAACACTATGACACTATCACATTATAACTATCTTGGATTGTTAAAGCCACCCCCAAGAGAGGGAGTAACCTATTACAGGTCTTCTTAGACTATAATGGCCTATTATTTAGAGGACACAAAATATGGACGTTATGAAGGATTATTTAGTTACAATGAGTTATTCCACTGTAAGTGTGCTCATTGACATGTTTACATATCCTGTAAGCATGCCATGAATGTGAATGTACTAAATTATTGTCATTTCAATATGTCAAATCTACAACATATGCTAGTTTTATTTACATTGTCATCTGTTTTTAAACACCTCCTTCACTAACATTTCTTTCTGAGATAAAATTAGATAAGAAATGGCTCTGGTCATGTGACCGTTCATACAACCTACATGAAAATGTTCTTATGAAATCAAGACAACAACTTTAAAGCTTTACAAATGTGACTGCTGACATAAAAAAAAGTTAATTCAAACCCAGCAACTGCATTCACTTAAATCTCACCACTAAAATTGGCTTCATTTTTTTTTCGTTTACTCTGAATAATTGGAATATTATTTCCCCTGACAAAGAGTGTCTCAGATTCTGAGCAGAGAGTGTTTTTTTTTTTTTGTTCAGTTCCTGAAATGGTGCTTTTAAGTTGTTACTTTAAGAGTGAGGCCTTACCTAAGCAATCAGCCTGTGTACAACAAGCTGCTAAGCTGTTTGTGAAAGCTGTCACTGCGTCCCTTTCCCACAGAACTGAACTGTTACTCAGCATAAAGTCCTAGGCATTTTATTCGAACAGCTCTCTGGCATCCTGACTCTGGCACCATGAAGAAACAGCTTTTTTGTGATCATAGCTCAAAAACAAGATATGAGCTAGACACATTGTATATTTTTAGAATTTTTATGATCATCGGCACAGGGGCTAATGTCACGCAAAGTGATGTACATGTAAAAATGGAGATGAGTTTGTTTAATGTGTAGTCGATTTCCAATCAAATCAGATCCTCTCTTTCCCTTTAAGAGCCCGTTGGTTATGTAAACGGTATATGCTTTACATCATATGTGCAAGTAGCAATAGCCAGCTTACTGACAGGACTGAATTTACTGAAATACAGCTAAATTTTCTGTTATCTCTTTCACCAGATTTTACATTTATATGTTAGTGTCAGTGTCAGGTATGCAGAGATTCAGACACAAGTGTAGACATTTTTATTTTGAATGCCAACAGTGCAAAATCCACAGCAATCATTTAAAAACGTGCAAAGGGTTAAATATACAGATATCGTGTGAATAAGGAGATTTAAAGGCATTAAATAGAAAATGCGCAGGCAGTAAATGAGAAATAGATAATGAATGACCCCCTAAGCATTGTTTCCAGCTATAACACTATAAAATAGAAAATTCAGGCTGTACTCTGCCGTTTATGCTTGCAATTAAAAGACTAAATTTTAATTGCAAAACTCTCACTGTGTTTTCAAAGGTATTGAATGCTCAGTGGTCACTACATACTAATTATGTCTGATTGTATTACAAGCAAACACATGTTTAATAGGTTAGAAATATATTTATTTGAAAAACATGATCTCTGCCACATCTGTTTAACAAATCACTACATATCCAGAGAGAATCAAAGTCTTTTCAAGAGCTTTATCGAGATAATCTGCTTCACACCAGCTCCACCACAGAGAAAAACAATTTCACACTACTATCATTTTATATAGTATGTAGGCATATGTACAGTTATCAGATAATTTGGTTATGCGGAGGTCTTCTGAGAGTAATAAGCATAATTTATGTAACTAAAATGGGTATGAAAACCTGACTGTGATGACAGTCACACACCCTTTTATACTCCTCCACCCACATCAGAGCATCACATTAATTATAGTCACAAAAATAGTAACAGTGCATAAATGCAAAAAAATTGGCTTGCACTTGACTAAAATAGAAAAATGCTAGAGTTAACCAGTAAATTACACATTCAGTGGCAATTGCTTGTGTTGTGGAGGGTAGCTAGCCCTTTAAGTCCCCTGCTGACTTGCTTCTGCAGCAGAAACAGCAGCGTGAGTTTTCACCTGTCACTAGGGCTTTAGGTAGGTGGCTGACAACAGCATGGTAATGCGTCACTATTCAGCACTGCCACACCTTCTTTATACACACACACATGTGCCGATAGAATAAAGACCCCCGACATTATTCCAAATGTTTAGTGATTTATAAGAAAGGCAACACCAACATGGCCCTCCCTTTTCTGCTCTCTGAACAGTGGGGCCATCTATTAATCTATCCATTAGTCTCTTTCTCTATAGCGCACTAGCATTTACCTTATCTTAACCTTTACCTGCCCCTTTATGTTCCCCTTTAACATCCTACATTCAAGTTTCATTGCCAAGGAACACAGCATTACAAGTAATCATTGTGTGACAAAAGGAACAAGCTGACCCCTGAAGTCACACACTTATTAAAACAAAAATCCCTTGGAGTGTTAAAACATTCATGGACAACCATTAGCTTTAATAGATACAGTAGCTCTTGGTTCAGTGCATCCTAGAGGTTTTGAAAAGAGGAACGAACCTGAAAATGCAGTTGCACACCAGACATCATCTCCAATCTACAAAAAAAAAATCTGCAAGGGATTAAAGTCCTGAAGTCTGAGTTGTGCCCCAGTGATTGACGGTTTAGGTAGTCTAATGATACAATGATATTCGTTAGGGAGGCATTTTCTTGGCCTTTACTTCTAGTGTCAATCAAGAGTGCACCAAAGCACAGTAAATCCCAAATATAGCATCAAAGCCTCCATTTAAGCCTCATTAGCAAACACACTGTTGCCAAGATCAAGTGCTGCTCCTACACCTCAGCCAAATGATTTACAAAATCTCTTGTAAATCAGCAAAATGTACCTGGTTTTCCATGGACAAAATAGTGCAAGTCTTGAAAATCTCCTCTAAACCTTTCTCAAAATTATTGATACCTGCACTTTATCTGTCTATAGAGTCTACAGATTACTCTTATAGAACCACTGAAAAATGTAAAATGTGATCACCCAGGCGTCATTGTGTAAAATGCTTTGAAAACCTAGATATCACAGGTTTTTATGTCACTTCCAAATATGTCAGTTTGTTTACTTTAGTTTGCACAGCTTGAATCGTGACCACATTAGCTCCACCCCCACAAGAGAGCAGATTATAGTCTGTATTTAACCCAGTCTTCATGCTGATCACAATTTTCCTTTTACAGTGAAATGAAGTAGGTTTTGTTAATGTTGATGAATGTTGATAATTTTCTTGTTTTCCTATTTCTCTCTCTCTCTCTCTCTCTCTCTCTCTCTCTCTTTTTAATGTTCATACATCTGCTACAGCCAAATGCATGGTAGCAAAGAATTTCATTTTCTTACATCTAAATCTGCCAGCTGAATGCATTTGGAGGAATGGAAAGGACTCATCTCTTGGACTTCTCACCATGTAATCCTGTGGATCATTGGGATTTGACACTCAACAACAGAGTGAACACTTGGAAGCCTGACATTTATCTAAAAACATTTTTTTTTTCCAAAGTATTCCATTAATTAGCATTGACTAAATTATTCAGTTGATTAGCATTGATTGATTGCCATGTGAATTGTAAAGCTTTCACTGTCTGTGTGTGGTCTGCTTTCATTGGTCAGTTTTTTAATGATTTATAAACTATAATTTAACACACCTGGTTCAGTTCTTCAAGAATTTAGTTAGTTGTCAAGTATTAATGCAGGCATTTTGTCAAACTGTTCTGTTCAATGTTAGTAAACTTATTTCTGTACATTACCTCTTACAAAAGACATATTGCAAGTTATTTTCAAAAAGGTTAGTTTTGTTTATAAATCTGTAGCCTGTACTATACACAGTGTTTATATTTGATATTTTAAGAAAGTAACTCATTTTTGGAGTGTTAAAGTGCCACAGCAGATAATGGTGATGTGTTACAAGTCCAGGGTCCCTGGTTTAATCATGAGCTCAGGTTACTATATGCATGGAGTTTTGAATGTTTTCTTGGGTTTTGGTGTTGGTGGATTGGCTAGTCTAAATTGCCCCTGGATGTGAATGTGTGTGTACACCGGACTGGGTCCTGTCCACAGTGTATCCCATGTGTTGTGCCAAGTGTTTTGGGGATAGGCCCCAGATCCATCATGACCAGGATAAAATGGTTCATGAATTTTAATAATGTTCTAACAGAATTAGAAAAATTCCAACCAATTACTCAACAAATCTTGAAACATCATAAGTAATCATTTGGAATGGTAATCCTGCCTTCAGTCAATAACATGTATATGCAATGATAAAATCCCTAAAGCAAAAAATACCACATGGCATTACATAGGTTTGTACAGCCACACACACACACTGTCAGAAAGAGTGAGTGAGAGACAAAAAGAGAGGTTGGCATCAATCCTCCTCTCACTCTGATTGAATGGTAGGGTTGTTATCAGAACTGCTCACAGTGGACAGGCTTCTCACTGCAGCTATCACACAGCTCAGGCCCAAAAATTCATTGCCATGGCCTACAGAATAACACCCTAATTTGCCTCAAAAGCAGTACTCTACCATACAAAACAATGTTGCTCTAGCTGACCTCTTGGCTGCTCCCTGTCTTCCTCTCTTCCTGTCATTCTCTAGCGCAAACATCCACACAAACTGCTGCTTCCTCTATTCTGTTCCACTCTAATCCTCAGATTTCAGTGTTGGACAGCTCCCTGTCTGCCAAAGCACTTCAGTGTTCCATTGTTTCAGTCCCAGCGTCATTAGACAGCTCTCCTCATATTTACAGCCCTTGGCAAAGAAAAAGCTTTTCCTCTTTCTCTGCTCATGCTGACAAGCTTAATGTTTACACACTGTGGTTAGTGAAAGCAGGTCAGAAAAGATGGTGATACTGAAGACTCAGAAATGCATTTTGAATATGCAATTAACTTAGTCTGTTATTATCGCTATTGTTGGAAGGGTATGATATTGTTTGATATTGTTTGTTACAGGATGCTAAAATTTTAGTACTAATGCTTCAGGCACTTGCAGGACATTGTGGATATCAAAGCAAATCAACACAGTTTCTTGATTATATTGAGTAGTAATAAAACAATTGGGCTGTTTAGTCATTGTTTTCATTATTTAGATTTCTGAAATTTACCTTTTGTATGCTCCCCAAGCTATTAGACATTGTGCCAGAACACGATTCATTACAACAATTGTGCAATTTAGCTGCAGCCAGCAGCTTGCACTGTGGTGGTCTCATAGCCATCACGACTGTGTATGTGTGGTGTGTGGGTGTGTGACACAGAGAGGGAGAGAGACAGAGAGAAAGAAACAGTGTACTACTTTTGTTAAGCAAGATGACTGGTAGAAAAGAAAGACACTGAGACCAACATAGAACCAGGTGGAGAAAGAAATAGAGAGACACAGTCAGAAGGAGGCTGGGAAATAAAAAAAAGGGGGGGGGGGGGGGGGGGAGAGATAAGAGACTGTCCCTGTTAGAAGAGTGAGGAAGTCTTTAGAGAATAAAAGAGACAGTAGAGACACAGGAAGTGAGCGGATCCACTTTACTCAGCACAAAGCCTTAGGGCACTAAATGGAGAGTGACATTTTAAACAGTATGCATAATGAATAAGGGCTAGCAATGAGAAAAACACTACTGAGGAATAGCCCCTCTGCTGCCATCTTAGGAACAGCACAAATGTGCATGCTGCCAGACTTAAACTGTCTTGAACAGGCAATGAGCATCCTGACAAATATACGGGGAGATTTAATGTTTGGGGGCAGCTATAGCAGCTATTACATTGATGATGGTGCTGAAATGAATGTAAACTGTGGCATTACTGTGCAATGAAGGTATGAGTGAAAGCCCAGCACCACCATGAGAGCTACCTACAGCCATGAAGGTCAAAGATGTCACACCAGTAAAGCAGTTTTATTTTTATCTTTTTTGAGAGATGTCAGTCAATGCAGTCCAGATGTTCCTCCAAACCAGCAGGGGGTGACAGGGAGCAGCTGAATAGCTAGGTTGTCCAATTTATCCTCTACAGTTTAGCAGACCACACAACAACAGGCACATGGAGGGCCACTGTCAAGTCTAATCCTCTTAAAGTAGATATACAGGCTGTCAGGCCTGGTGCACATTACCATATATCAAAAACTGCACAGTGCAGCAGCCCAGACTTAAACTTCTGAAATGGATGTGATGAGAGAACAGTCAGAAATGAAATGGAAACATAAACAGATAAATATCCTGTCATGGATTCTATGCCTCAATATGCCAAAGAAGGAAAAAAGGTGCTTGGAGAAAGCTTTGACAGCAAAACTATATGTGCAAAACTCTTGGTCACAGGGCAGGTGAAAGAAAGACATAGAAAAAGAGATAGACAGAATGTTGTGACAAGAGAACGAGACATAGTGACAGACTAGGGATGAGTATTGGAAGGGGGTATCTGTATTCCAGTTTGAGCCATGTCATCCTCTCCCTAATCCATCAGAAAGAGACAGAGAGGGCATAGTGGGGAAGGGAGCAAGACAGCAAATAAAAAAGTGAGGCAGAAAGAACTTTAATACGTTGTGTATAAAATATTCAAGATCCCTGCTTTAATCTGCTGCCTCTCTGTGGCCACATGGAGGACAGAAAGCTCAAGCTTTACCTGCCTTCTGCCACTAGCACTCCTTTGAGGACAAGGCCTTTTTCATGGCAAGACCATCTTCCATTAACTAGATGATGAAGTGCAAGGGGCATAAGGATGAGCAACGATCTGTTTATTAATCACAGACTGGCACACTGCTGTTTGTCTGATTAATAAACAGGAGACATGCTCCCCTCCCTTGTGTACTGTAAATGCACAGAGGCTGATTAATGGCATCAGTTTGGGATGTGTAATGAGAGCTGACCCCGTGAGCCCAAAGCCCTCACCCACTGTAACAATGCTCACTGGCACAGGCCTGGAGGGGTGCAGTAGCTAATCTAGGCCACCATATCCACACCTGCCCCATCTGGACAAGCAGACACTACACACACACACACAGTCACATATACCAGCTGACCAGCTGTTGTGGATGACAGACATAAGGCTAGGCTAGGCTATTTTATATCACATGCCCAGCATTTGCTTGATTTGACCAGGGTCTGGCTCGGAGGAGGAGTAAGTCTAGTCTTATCAGTGTCCCTGTTGCTCCAAGCACACTATCACTCAAACATAGTACAGGTTACAGCTGGTATCTCACTGTAATCGATCATAACCTCTTCCTATGCTTTATCAGAATTTTCATGTGACTGTACATGAGCCACCCTAACATCAATTCCACACATAGTGCAATATAACACCAAAAAAATTAAACATGGCTATATGTTTTTCTACTGCATTGACCACACCCGACATTTCTCATTCATTCATTGTTTAATCTTAAGTAAGTACTGGTGGATCCCTGTTTATCCCGGTAACACGGAGAGCAAGGCAGGAATACACCCTAGATGGGACACCTGTCCATAGTAGGGTATTTCACACACATTCAAACAAGGGAAATATAATATAGCCAATTCACCTGCCAGCATGTTTTTGGGAGGTGAAACGAAACTGGACTGCCCAGAGGAATTCCTCATCGACTCTCTGTTGCACCACAAAGCTGCACGACTCAGCTACTTCTTGCTCATCTACTTCCACCTCCAAAATTTATATTGGTTGGTGTGTAATCAAATTCATGTGATGAAGTTAAAAATTAGCAAAATGTATTTGTACTGGTGGGAAAAGGCAGTGGGTTGGTTCGTCAGTGCTCTGTGGTTGCACTCTTCCCTTATATAACTACTGTATATAAGCAGTGCAAGATAATATAATTAGCTTAGTTTGTCATATATAAATACATTATATGGCCAAAAGCTTGTGGACACCTGACCACCACATTCATATGTGCATTTTGAACATTCAATTCCTGATTTTGTCCCCCCTTTGCTATTATAATAACCTCCACACTTCTGCGAAGGCTTTCCACTAGATTTGAGTGTGGCTGTGGGGATTTTCCAGTTCAGCCACAAGAGCATCAAGCACTGATGATGGGTGAGGAGGCCTGGAGTTCAGTTGGGGTTCCAATTCATCCCAAAGGTGTTCAGTGGGGTTGAGGTCAGGGTTCTGTGCAGTCCACTCAAATTCTTCCACACCAGCCTTGGCAAACCATTGCTTTGTACACCAGGGCATTGTCAAGCTGGAATATGTTTGGGCTAGGCCCTTCGTTTGCAATGAAGGGCCATCCTATACAAATGTATGCTTCCAACTTTGTAGCAACAGTTTGAGGAAGGCTGACATATGGGTGTGATGGTGAGGTGTCCACAAACTTTTGGCCTTATAGTTTTTGTTATTATAAACAATAAGACTATGTTTATAATAACACTCGTAATCTAGTGCCATTCTAGATTCTGATTGCTCTGAAGGTGATGAATTTTATGACAGCATGCTTCCGACAGTAGACAAAGTTCATTTACAAGGGCTCGTATCCCGGATGCTCTACATAAACGGATTTAACAAGTGAGTAATTATTGATGTAATGCTTTCTGTGAGGAGACATTTATTTAGCAGTAATAGAAGGAGTCTCCAGTGTCAGCAATTTGTAACAGTCAGAGTAAATGCTATAACTAATTTTTCCAACTCAGGAAAGTCTTCAGGACATAGGGCTTTGTGCGTCGCAGTTTCTGTGGTCTGTAATGTACTGTATATACTGTACGTACGTACTGTATATAAGTACGTGGCAAGAGTTTAAATGACTGTAAAACAAGCACCAAAAGCATTTACCTGAAGCAAAAAATTAGTTTTGTCATTTTTCCATTTCTTCCATTATTTTGTCATTGTAAGTTTTGATTTAAAAATACAGCTTCAATTATTTTTGTTTTTCTCCTTTGTTCTTTCACATTTGTGGGAAAAATGCTAAAGGTTTGTATTTCGTGTGGGGGAAGAGCTATAACACTACTAACATCATTGTAAAATGTTTCTGGCTGACATTCATTCGGGATGACTATAGTTCAGGTTTTAAGGACCCAGGTTAGTCTGAAGCTGTCTGTAGCAGTGGTGCCCACTGTAGCACTGAGATCCCTTACTTACATGTGCTCACGAAAAGGCACAGCAGGCATCTTGCTGCAACAGAGTCTCTATACTTGCATTTTGCTTTCCTTTACTGGTGATAAGACTATCCAGTGTCAGCACACCTGAAAATAAGGCACTATGCATCACATCATGTAGGCCTTGCCCACACACTCACCACTACGACATATTGCATCAAACTGCAGACATCACACACATGCCCACCTGTTTGCACACTCATACCCTGAAGTTATGAATCATCCACATTCTATACATAACTGTTTCTTCAATCACACAAAACACGTGTCTCCACTTTCCCCCTTGTGCCTGACCACAAACAGCTAGAGTATTACTCTGTTCAGTGGTTTGTTTTTGGGTTTTTTTTTTTGAGTAACCCACTGCTTGCTTTAAAAATAAACTTCCTTCAGGCATTTCTAGTATTCCTTCCTACTGTGGCTTCTAACTGCATAACACAAACTGAGCTGTTCCTACAGAGAAAATCATCCATCGCCATAACCACTGTCACCCTGCCTCTTTTGCTCTTTCAGTTCTGAAATGACTGCGAGTCAGATACGCAAAACTCTGACCCTATACCAAATACATCTCTGTCTGCTCAGCTCCCACTTGCTACTTGTAAAACCCAGACATGGCTCTAGGAGAAGAAATAGAGCGAGCTGTTTTAATAAAAACGGATCCAGCCCAAAGAACGCAGAGCAGAGACAGGGAAGGGGAAATCCAACCATCTCGCTCTGTGACCCTCAAATCTACCTCTTCAATCTCTACTTAATCTTCATTATTCCACCTAGAATTTCACTCACTCAACTGGCTGGCCTGGCTTGCAGGAACAAGGGGGTACACAAAGGACACACCAGCAATCCACCCACCCAGATGGATGAATAAGAGCCAGAAATTGAGAGATGCATGCCCACAGACTCATGAAATCATACAAGGAAGGTAAAGCTGGGAGTGTGGCTGGTCTTGGCATAACTTCATTCTGCGCACTCAAATATATCTTATTATATCCCTACAGTGGCACAGAGCCTGCTAAGATCAAAAGCTTTCATATCTAGCATTGGAAGGTCTGAGTGCACAGTCTGGCACAGAGTTTTAAGCAGTTTAAGCTCTTCCATCCCTAATGAAGCTGTAGGATGCACAACAAATGTGTGTGTGTGTGTGTGGGGGGGGGGGGGGGGGTATTATTTTTTATGCAGAGATGTCCTCCTGTGAATTGAAGGCTCTATGTAACACACAAGCCCTGAAAACAGGTATAATATAACCACATTTACATATACAGTACAAGTTACAAAGGAATCTTGGGAGTGCTAGGACCCCAAGCCAAGGTCTCCTAGTTAAATTCCATCTGAGAACATCTATGGTGTTTACTGTTTTGCAAAATATATAAGGTGTTCAAGGGGCAGCAAGGTGGAACAGTGGGTAGCACTGCAACCTCACAGCTTCAGTATCTCTGGCTCAAGCTTGAGCTCAGGTTACTGTGTGGAGTTTCACATGCTCTCTCTGTAAGTGTGGGCTTTCTCTGGGTTCTCTCACCTCCCAAAAATTCCAGTAGGTGGTGATTACTCTAAATTGGCCCTTGATGTGAATAAGTGTGTGAAAGTGTGTCTCTCTTGCCGTGGTAGGGTATATTGCCTCATGTCCATTATTACCAGGTGGGCCCTAAAACCACAACCCTGACTGAAGATGAATGAATGAATGATAAGGGGTTTAAGTATTATATTGGTTTAAGTTAAAAGTGGCCCAGGTTACCTGCCACAGGGTCGGTTTGTAATGTCACCGTAGCAAACGACCAGCTCCTACAATGTTGGGTAAATGAGAAAACTGGGGGAAATTAAATGTTAATGGAGAAAAAATTACAGCCTACAAGGTGAGGTCGAGTTGTATTTGTGGGTATGCTGAATTATAAAATTTTAAATTTTAAAATCTTTATTACATAAAAACCTGTTGTAACTTCCAACTACAGTGTAATTTTTAGTCATTGTTCTTATTTGAGGATGCATGTGTGTGTGTGTATGAGAGAGAGAAAGAGAGAGAGAGTTTTAGAAAAATCAAATGAAAAATGTCTTATTTTCTCATGCAATAAGTTATACTAATATACGCTTTGACTAGAAAACTACTGACAAAAACAGAGACGCAGACCAAATAAACCAATGATCAAGTAATTGTGCAGTGCTGGCTACAGCATCTTAGGTATTTATAAAGTAATACTTGCTGATACTTGTAATTAAGCTGTAGAATATACAAATAAAACAAATAAGCCTTTTAATTGATTTAGTTTTATGTTATTTATTGTGTTATTATTGTGTTAGTATGAGCTAAAACCAAACAAATAATACAACAGTATATTTTAAAAATATGTATCTTAATGCTATTATTATTGTTTTATATATTTCTAACAGAAAGTGGTCAAGAGACAATCAGATTGTAAGATGCTTGTAATGCCATGGGTGCCTTCTCAGGCAAATCCACATCACCTGCACAGGCTTTTTATAATGCAGTGCAGCACCTTCACCTCTTCAAGCCCTCCGACTGCCTCACTCCGCGTGCGGACACAGTTCTGTGCCAGCTAGCAGAATGTCTCGATAACTTAATGGTTCAAGGTTTAGAAAAGTTAATATTGAGGTTTATGTTTAGAAAAGTGAACATTAAGGAAATATTTAGTTCTTTCAGGTTCAGCCAAACGACAGGGCTTTTTGTGTTATTTTCCCGCCACGTTGCGGTGCTTTTGTGTTGAGCCGTAAGCCCCTTCACAGTACCACATAAGCACTATGACCCTCACCCCTACTACCCCCAGAGTTAGCTCAGCGACCAGTGCCACAGATCAGTGCACACAACCTACCTGCTCCATGCCCTGCTCGAGGCACTCGTATTTTAGGTGTAGCTGTTTGGCGGCCCGTCTCCGCACTTGGTTCCACTCCACACCATATATTGTCCTCTCGGACAAGCGGGCTCTGCATGATGCTATTATTCATCCTAGCACCGAAACCTGTAACAACACTCTTTTACTTTTCTTTTCTTATCTACTGTTTAGATAAAAAGATAAACTCAAAACCACCATTTATCCCTTTACCATTGCAATAAATTAATCTCTAAAGATAGAGAAATGAAGAAACAAGGAAGACGTAGATACCCAAATATAGGTCTAAATTATCAAGGGTCAAAACCTTTATGGCGCAATATATTAAAATCACACAACTATGACTTTAGAACAGATAGAACCTTAGAATTCAAAGGTATGTATATAGAAATATTAAGCGGACACTCATACACACAACTGCTCACAGTAAGGCTAATAGAAGTACAAAAATTTGCTTTCTGGAATTTTATACTGACATCTGGCTGTGAGGCAAAGAGGAAAGTGAAAGCAATAACCAAAATTTTCCAGGATAATATCCTGAAAAGGTTATTAAATGTTGAGTGAAAGAGGAACACCAGAGGGACCATTCACTCTACATAAAAGCCAGTAGAAAACTGGTCCGGATGCCAAAGCATCAGCAAATAAATCAGCTATGGTACATAGAACTACAAGCTTCACAGAAAAGTGTGGAATAACAATGGCACCTCTAGTTTTTTAAACATCAACTACTGTAGATTCCGTAGCTCCCAAGTGGCGATAGGGGAGAGCTGGATGATGGGTGGGAATTGTTATTTGACCAAACTAGGGAGAGCACCAAAGTAACTAAATAAATATATAGAAACGTGATAACGTGAAGTGCCAGTGTAAAACAAAACATAACCACTTCAAATTGATATCATTTGTAATTGATGTCATTTGTATAGCACTGAACTAATCACGAGTTGTTAAGCATTAAAATCTAACAGTTATCACTATTCAGTCACATTAGTTGCTTATCTGGACATTTGTAAGTAAGGACTTTCATGTAGCTGGACTCTCAAATTTTTTCAACACTTCTGGTCTGGTTTCATATCGGTTCCTCACACTGCGCTTGTGTGTTCTTCTCAGTCTGCCTGTGACAGGTGTTTCATGAGCTGAGTGTTATTGTTCAACATGTACCCATCAATGATTTAATGCCCAACATCAAATGGAAAGAGAGAGATGTTGAGGAGAGTACTCTAGGCAGAAGATTTGATATATAATTCACAATGTTGCCTCACAGACTGGTCCACTGGCATTTTGACTCTCTAAAACACAGAATATAATTGTGGAAATCTTAAATTTTTTTTAGAAAGATAGAAAGAAAGTGAGACAGCAAGACATAGGGCACTTTTCATCTCCAGGGGAGGTTTTACATCATCTCCCTGCAGAAGTCTCCTTCACCATACCAGGATTACAACAGCAAGCCAAACTTTCGGGGTCCAGAAAAAAGTGATGGCCTCTTCCTTACTCTGTACCTCAGGCACACTTAGTCTAACTGCGTCTGAGTCACTTAGACACTCACATGCACATATCCCATATGGCACATAGCACAAGGCTCCCCAAAGTTGCATTATACATGAACAGCGAGCTATGACACTCCCCTGTTTACATAGGTACATCATAAAGCTTGTATTATAAGCTGCAATCATGTAGGTCATGATTGCAGCTTATAATACGAGCTTTATGATGCAGATAACCTGGCTACAACTGAAACAATATGACTGCTGCTAAAGTGTATTGTTCTCTTCATATATTATTTATTAATGAACCCTTTACCCTGACCTTGAACATATCTCAAGTGAAGGCCTTCTTACAAAACCACAGACACTGTAACACAAGTTGCAGCAGTTTGCTTTAAACATTTTTTTTCTTGTCAGTATGGCACATTAATAAGACCATTCTTAATTTTAACAGTAATGCAGTTGTCAAAATATTTCAGAGGAATGACTGCAATTCTCACCCGTTTTATGCAAAATTCAGAATATTTAAATTAGAAATTAAATATTCTTAAAGTGACTTAAATGGGTGACTTCTTTTTGGATGGGTGATTCTAAAATAAAACTCATTCTGCAAATGATTTATAAGAGCTCAGTTGGTGATCTCGCAAGATGGCTCACAATTAAAGTTCTTAGTGATTTATACAGAAATTTGTAGCCACTTAGCCACGTAGAACTGCATGTTAATGAACTTTGTTAGTTAAACTGGCTGATGTCTGTGTATTCAATCATCTTCAGTCACTGCTTTGTCCTGGTCGGGGCAAGCCTATCTCAAGAATACACTGAAGGTACTTTAGCCAGTCCACCTCAGGGCACCATACACACACACAGGTTCACACACTCATTCACATCTAGGGGCATTTTAGCATGTTTTTGGAAGATGGGAAGAAACTAGACAATGTTTGTGATGAAGAAAATCTTTTGACAAGTTTGGGTTCTGTGAAATAAATCAATAAGAATACAGGGGTGAAAAATATTTGAGTAATTGTACTTTATAACTAAGTGTTATTTTTGGGTATTTATACTTTATTGAAGTATTATTAAAATTCAAATCTTGTGCCCTTACTTAATTTCATTTCCAAAAAAAAAAAAAACATACTTTTTACTCTATATATTTTTATAAAGACTTTCAGAGTACTTGTTTCAAATCTCTTCTTGAATTGAATCAGCCCAACAAATAGCATTTACATAGTTAGCTCCAAATGCTATGTACTTGCGTTTGAAAGTGGATAAGCCACCAGACTGTAGTTCCAACCTTTAGGATGAGCACCCATGACCCTTACCTCTGTAAAATGTTTCAATATGCTGGATTAAGCAAAGACTCACATAAAATGAGACATTTCCTTTGCTGTGAAGGCATGATATAATTTGAAAAAGCATGTTGATGTATGTTTTGCTAATTTGCTAGTGTTAACTGGCTATATTTAACTAAGTGGGTCTGTTTACTTTGTTAATGCCAGGTTAGACTAGCATCGATTCTAGGAGTTAACATAAATTGTCTAGGCAGCACGTCAAATTCTAGCTAATGCTAAATCTTGATTATTTACATGATATTTTCCTTCCAGGTACTTCTTGAGCAAACTACATAGTCGTGCATATTGTGTAATGACCAGCTCACAGGAGAGAAAGCAAATTGTGTTAGTCACCAGCAAACTTACAGAGATCGATTGATACTTTCATGCAAAACCTAGTAGTTGCTTATAACAGTTTTAGATAAGTAATAAAAGTTACTTTTCACATGAAAACAGTTAAAACATGTTTTAATACTTTTAAATATTGTTAAATACTTTTTTTTTTATTTAAATACTTTTTAAAAGCATGTTTAAAAAGTAGCAACATTTTTTTGAGTACATTTTTGGCTGGAAACCTCCACTTTTAATTGTGAGATTTTGACACATGATCTATATTTTCGATCTAAGTACTTTCTTTCACTTGAGTTCCATCTCTGAAATAATATATGAATGCAAATTGAGACTCAGTTACTAAAATCACATTTGCATCTACTTGTGACAATTCAAAATAGTTTACTAGCAGTTTACTACTCAGCTAGCTAACTTACCCAAAATTTTGGGTATTTTGTCAGGATTAGCTACTGTTAAATAAATCATTGAGAATATGACAATGCAAATAATACTTCAACATTGAAAGCCCACTTGTATCCACCTGCAAGAAATGTTAGCAAGTTTGCTCGCACCTAACTTGCCAGCTACCTATTTGAGATAGCAGGATGACATGGGGCATAATCATGCATATTCATAATGCATATTCCTGGCATTTCCTTTACTTGTTTAAAGTTACATGGCTAGAAATACACTAGCCAGTGAAAACATTCCATTGTACAACTGTGCATTATTCAAGAGCTGTGTTTTCAGAGCATATGGTCACAGCAAAGACTTTTTGCTCTTTTCACTGGATAAGAGAAGGAAAGTTAGAGAAGAGGAGAGAAGTGTGTCTCCTCAAAAACATCTATGCCCTTTTCCTCCAATCCAGGAAGCATGGTAAGACTCCAATGCAAGCACCCATAACTCACGCTGAACACAGCTGGCTGACAGCATCTAGACTCCCAGTAGGTTTGCTGGTTGCTTTCACAAACTAGAGCAGCAGAGTGCTGTCAGCGATGGGCCTGCATATCCCACATCCCTCGCTCTCTCCTTCTCTAATTACTCCCGCCTCCAACATGGTGGCACTCTGCTGAGAATGTGCAAATCTCACTTCAATTCATCCTTCCATCACTGGGTAAATTGATACTGGAATCCAGGGGGCCCTGCGGGTGTGGAATTCGATAGAGGGGATCTAAGTGGCTGAGATCAGATATGATGAACTGTAATCCCCTTGGCACCAGCTCAGCTGTGTGTAATACTGTCTTGCTCTAGCTATATTGCTTGTTACAGAGAAGGACATGAGCTGCATTCATAGTCTGTAAATGGGACAAGGGTCACAGAGCTCCATGAACGGCCATGGGCATCTAGGTTGCAGTGTCTTACATGCCAGTAATCTGGATAAATTATAGCGCTCTCATAGATCACCATCAGCTGAGCAGGGCTGCAGTGCAGGTCTTTCAAAAGTGAACACTAGGGCTGTACTGCAGTACTCTACTGCACTCCTGCTCTGGTTTCAGACCCTGACAGATACATCAATCCAGGCTTAAGTACCCAATTACCATAAGTGATGTAAGGTAAGTGTACATGCTGAACCCACTTTAGAGTAAAATTTGATGACAGAAAATACTTGAGGTTATAATGCTAAAGTCAGGGTCGGTAGCTTTTTCTTATACAGCTAGAGCAATAAAGCCTGGCAAAAACCCAGCTAGCACAGTTTTAGTAGAAAAAAAACAGATCCTCCTTAACATAGCATTTAAAGTTGTGCTGCTCTTTTCGGTAACAGTGTCCTCTGTCAGTTTGCTAAAGGCGTGATTTCCAGGTACATTCGGAAAGCATGTAGCACTCTATATCTGCACTCTAAAGTGATTTCTTCCTGGGACATTCTTCCCACATTTAAAATAAGGTTTCATTAATTATACATGTTTTCTTCAACACACGTTCCATATGTTTCCCTTTCTGTCCATTAATATTTCAGCCTCTGCCACACCATCCCCATGTGTCCATAATCTCCACATTCCAGTGGACATTTTGCACCCATAAATCACTCGGTGACATTAAGGAAGCCTAAGATGGCCTTCAGTGCCACTTACTGCAGCCAAATATTGGGCCACGTCAACCTCCCTGCCTCCCACTAGACTGTAAAGGGTCAGGCATACAGCATGCTGAAATGTCACTGACAAACAGGGCCAGGCTTGAGAGGAGCCTCTGTCCAGCCTGAATATAGATGGTCACTGGGAATCTGGCTAAATGTCTTCAAATCCATTTCACTATAGGAGCAAAAATATTTTGGGTCAAGCTTGGCTCGGAGATATCATTACCCTGCCAGAAAGCAAAGTATCACTCCCTTGGGGTCTGTCTGTCTTCCTATATATCTTATCTTTTTTGATTGGTAGCTGAGGGTCACATGACAGTCCTGTTGCTGGTATCTGGGGAGAGCAGTGTGTTGATGGCAGCCGAGCCAAAGCCCAGATGACCTCCCCTGGGTCTGCTCTAAATGGATTTCTGTTTTTCATCTCTAATCCTAATGTTTAAGCATGTGCGACACTGAGACTGCTGATGCTGACGCTGCTGCAGCTGACGTGAACAGTGGGCATGCTCCAGGTTAGCACATCAAAACAGCACCGTGTTCGCCTTCACTCCTTTCACCTGAAAGGCGTTCTCTTTGATTGACTCGACTGCTATTTCCTGGTTGTGCGTTTTGCCAAGACTCTAGCCTTGCATGTACACTCCCTCACTCACTGTTTCTTCCTCCGCATGCTTTCATTCCTGACAAAAACTCATTCTGGCACACTACCTTCTGACTCTTACCATTCTAACATGGAAGGTGTGTGTGGAATAACAATGATGAGTCGGTTGGTGTGCCTCTCCCCCAATTCCACCAGCAGTCAGCAAACTACTGTATGCCTCCTCACCTCCTCATACAGCAATGGGGCTATGCACAGAGCAAGTGCACCAAACAGAAACACAGACACAGGACACAAGGGGACACTCACACACATAGGGTGCACAGACAGGCAATTTAAGAGAGAGAGTGAGAGATAAAGACAGAAAAGAAGAAGAGAAAAATAGATAAACAGGAGAAGAAAGAAGAGAGTTTCACAGGAGGAGAAGTAGGTGAAGTGCAGTAGACCTAGGGACAAAGGAAGAGAGGTTCTCAAATTTCACTACTATTCCTAATAGATGGCTGCAGACCCTGCTGCAGAACAAACGGAGATTAATAGAGACATGCCATGTATGGTGGGATCTGCTTGAGTGATATTAAAATGTTGTTAGTCTCTCTGATCCAATTCTTTCTGCTGGCATACAAGCACAGCCTCTCTCAATGTATTATCATACAAATCTCACGTAAAGATGGATGCTTGTGCATCTGGTCACTACAGGCCATTTCATCATGCACTTGCCTAGAAGACAGTTTATGCAGGCTCTGGCTAGAGTGGAATAGATTACATTAAATTGTGATAGATTACCTTACACAATATGGCAGAAAGAAATTGAAGTCTATTTTACAAGCAGCCAAACCTCATCCTTTTATTGCCACTAAGGATGAACTTAAAAACGTCACACATTTCCAACAGTAATACCTATCATAGAATGCAAAGGCCATGTGGAGTGTGTGCTCACAATATCACTAGCCCTAGGGGCAGCTCCCAGTCGTGCAAACACATAAAGCTGTAGTCATAAAGACCTCAGCTCTGTAACCATTGCTATCTCCATCATGCCCGGGGATGTGACTGAGAATGTCGTCAAAACATATATAAATGAGAGCCATGAGGTCATTGGAGGCACTCAAACCCTAACCCTTAACCACCCCCTCCCTCCAGCCCTGGTTCATGGCTGGTTCAGTAATTGCCCTTAGGTACAATACTTCCAGCATGAAGGCAAATTCACATCAATGGCACAGCAAAGGTACATAATGAGCATGTTACTGAATATAAACACATAACCTTAACCACAGAATGTATTTGACATGGAGTACATCCTCATATTAGTGTTTGACCAATGTGTTGTTAATTGGTTAAAATATGTGATATTAAATTATCAATGGCTCACTCTTCAGCATTGGCAGAAATAAGAGGTGCATGCCTATTAGTCCATTTGCAGAGTCCAAATCAGAGTAAAATTTGATACTTTGGGTTAATTTGTTATTTGGTTTGTTTTCTCACTGCATATAATTAAACAAACCAAAAAGCAAAAAAAAAAAAAAAAAAGTAGGCTAAGGGACGTGTACAGCTGAAAGCACATGCAGAACACTCTTTCAAATGCTTTCACACCTATTAGTCAGTTGTTTGGTTTTCAGTTTAGTTGGCACCCTGAAAGTTACACAGGAAAACTGCTTCGATGAATCTGGTGCCTCTTACAATAACAAACAAACATAGGGTAGAGATCTAGGTTGTGCAAATAACCTGCTTGTAGAATACTGGTTTTTGCTTTACATCACATAAAAACATGAAATCCATGTAACCCATCAGGACAACTTCTGCTTGTCTTTTGAGTTGAGGTCGAAGTTTTGGGGGTTTATGTAGACCCTGCTGCATATAGTGCCTGATTAAAGCTACTAGATTAAAGACAAAATATTCACCTGGAAATTAATTATAAGAATGTTGTATCAGTCACTGCAACTCCTGACCATGCCAGTAACCAAATCAGTAATGTTGGATTAAATGTCATGTCTGTTACAATGCAAGGTGTAAAGGAACATTTTTTGCATCAAACCCATCTCACCCATTTAAACTGTTTATGCTCTAGCAGTATACGTGAACTGCTCATGAACTTAGAGACATATGTAAATAAACTACAATAGAAATGAACCTGACAAGTACAATTTGTGCCCATTTTCAAACACACTTGGCAACCTCACAGCATTTGGATATAAAACACGTATCATAATTATTTTAACATTCTTTTTCCATAGATGCATTTTCATTGTGTGGTAAATGGTTAGAGAGTTATTTTAAAAAGCATAATTCCCAAAACAACCTTTTCCTTTTTATTTATTTGCAACAGCTACTATTACACACTTGCTATATATACCATTACAGCAGTATTTGTACAGTATAATAAGATTTGATTATTAGTTAAAAGATTAGTCTATCATAATTCTCATCACTCACAGACAGCCAGTGAATGAACTGGAAAAGTTCAGTATGAGGTGTGTTAAAGGAACAGACATGCATCTCACTTGATAAATTGTGAGACACTGATCCACAACACCTGAGAAGAAAGGAAAATGTCTGTGTTTTAATCTATTTTGCATTAAATCCAGTTATTACTTTAGATTAAAAATTGGGTTTCTGCTTTATGATGTCAGTAAACCGAATGGTATCTGTGAAATTTCTGACCATCTAATACTATTAGCCAAAATTATTGGTTATCAGAATTTTGAGTTCTAAAATTAGAGTTCATAAAGTTTTTTTCAGTCACAACCTAATCCATAATATATACATATATTATTTTAAAAAGGAAATTGTGTTGTAGAGATGATGCACAGACACAAACTTTATAAACCACACTGAGATGAGGTAATGCATTAAGCATCAAGTCCTATGTAAATTGTTGAAATTATCATCTTAAAGTTGATAATTGGTAGTGACACTCACAACTGGTGGCCTGTTTTTAGGACCCTGCTTTCTAAATAAACAGCCTTCTGGATTTGATTAGAGAAGAACATTTAATTAGCACACAGAGTAGTGCTAATTCCCCACTGTGGCTCATCCTCTGGCTACAACTCATGCTGGTGCCATTAATATTTCCCCCACCCCTTTTTCTGAAGAGATGAAGTGATTTCATTTATGCCTGATTATCACATTGCTTTGAGAATGGAGTTACTGTTCACAAAAAGCATACGTGAATACAGAGAGAGATTTGTATAATATACACATACAGAGAGATACACACTTAACAAAAATGATTCTCTGTTTGCAGCTCTTTCATATCTATAATGAAAACCCCTCTAGAGTCAGATCTTTCCTTCTTTCTCTTGTCCTCCCAGTGGTAGAGCTCTCAGACTAGTTTGCGGCCGCTGTCTCCAGTCTACCCGCCATACCTACTGCAGTACTCATATCTTCACTTATCTAAATGGAATCTTTTCCTTG
Organism: Pangasius sanitwongsei; assembly: GCA_037576675.1. Classification (NCBI taxonomy): domain Eukaryota; kingdom Metazoa; phylum Chordata; class Actinopteri; order Siluriformes; family Pangasiidae; genus Pangasius; species Pangasius sanitwongsei. Next base: position 11,792,250 of record CM075014.1, read on the forward strand.
AGACTTGATCTGTGCTGACAGTGCCCTCTTCTCTTAAATTCTTCTCTCTTCACTATTCTCACCTTTCTGTCTTGTTTGCTCTGTGTCTAAGGGTTGCACCTGATAAGAGCACATATCTCCTATGCTTGATCAGCCCTGAGATAGAATAGTCTGGTGCTACAGAAAAAAATAGAGTATCATAGGAAGCCAAGAATATACAGGAATTCCACAAACACACACACACACATATATATATATGATTCCTAATGACTGATATTAAAAATGGGGAAAACCGAGCTGGAAGAAAGATCCATATCCAAGTGTGCAGAGAAAGAGAAAGGACTCATGTGAGCCCTCATTACCATGCACAGCTAATGAGCGCAGCAGCTCCAGCACTATTAGCCTGCTTGACTGGCTCTTTTGTAAGACTGATCTGAAAAGCAGTGTCTATGTGAGTATATCCGCTGTGTTACATACTAACTCTCCTTTGCATCAACAAGCTGAGGAAAAATGACCTACTGTATGACTGAAATCACAGAAAAATAAATTGTTCTATAACAATCATCAAATCACAAAGCCAGACACTGGGATAAATTGAAAAAAGAAAACCACAATTACATATGCATAATGGCTACACAAACATAAAACATATGCACACAGTGGTGCTAAACTGGTGGGTGATTAGACTTACGTGTTCTGAATCGGTGGTGAGGACGAGTGGGCTTGGTAGAAGGCCCCTTGGAAGCACGTCCATGGTTTAAGCGCTGGGTAGGTCTAGTAGATGTAGTGATAAGTGGGGGCACTTGGGTAGTGGCTGTGCTTTTCGCTGTAGAAGTAGTGGTAGTTGCAGTAGTTGTGGTAGTGGTGGAGATTGGGCTTGGTGGTACAGCTCTGGATGAGGGATAAACATTTCGGCTGCCACCTGGACTTGGCTTTCTGACTGTGGTACTGCGTGGGGTCACCTCTTTTTCCCCAGGTACAGCTGTGCCATTCCCTCGCGTGCCAACCCTGTTATGGAGGTGTGGAGCTCGATTCCCAGAGCCTCCCTCCACTGCTCCAGCTCCTCTTGCCCCACTGCTGTTGCTGCTGTGGTTTGAGGATGTGCCTGATTGAGTCCTGAGCACTGTAGAGGTCCCATCTGCAGCTGAACCAGGTATTGGCCCATTAGTATTGCCTGGGGAGGTAGTGGACGTAGTGGTGGCATCTGGGCCCTTTGGCAGGGCGCTAGGTTTTGAGAGAAAGATGGGGTCCTGCCCAATACCCTTGGCATTCACCAAGTCAGTGGGCACGTAGTCTTGGACTGAGCCCACTACAATCCACTTGAGGAGCATGAGACTGAGGCCCAGTCCCACAAATCCCATCAGCAAGGGCACAGCACACAGCCATGTCTGCTGGCGGGGCCACATGGCACAGGGGCCACAGCGGAGGGGCCCCGGGACCCGGGGAGAGGACTCTTCAACCCCAGGCTCCTCCATGGTCATGGTCTCCATGGTGGCCCCTAGAGCTGTTCTCTCACTCATGCTGTTGGAGTTTAGGGCCCAGCTAGGAAGCGATGCAAGCAGGGGAGGGGATTGACCAAGAAACCAGGGCTGGGCATCTCATTAACATTCAAACATGCACTCATCCACAGCTACAGAGACAGATGCAATCTCTGACAGATCATATTAACAGTGCACAGGACTTTAGCCTACACATAACTACCTGAATACAAATCTCAACAACACAATACACAATCACAAGCCAGGAATAATTATGCACACACAAACATGCTGTAGCACAGACACACACTCAGAGAGCAGAGGTAAGTGAGGAAAGGAAAGGGAAGGGAGAGGGGGAGTTTGAGAGACGTGCCTCTATCTAGTTCAGTGTCTAGAGAGCTAAAGATAATTCCCAAGATGCTCCAATGAGTAGAAACGGTGAGAGCAAGAAAAAACAAGGTTGACAGACAGAATAGTGGATCGAGGACACTGCGGCTACCGTTAGAAGCACGCTGTAAATCCAAGGCTGAGCGAGAATGTACCCGGCAACTCCCTGCTGCAGCCCCTCTCACAGCTGCACCAACGCAGTAACCACCACAGCTGATGCAGCCCTGCCTTTCACCGTTTGTGTCTGTGGGTTTGTGCTGGAAATTTCTAATAGCAGTGGGTAGCAAAGCTTCACTCCAAAGGCACGTCTGCAGCTCACTCTTTCCACACACACGCCAAGCTTGCTCCCCTCATCTCTCTTCACTCACCAGTGGCTCTCCAGCCGACTCAGGCAGCCGGTAATCTCCTCGCCAGGAGAAAGCAGCTGAGCGATGGTCAACGATCCAGGGGAATTAATCACAGAGGGCAAAGAGGGGCTAAATCCATTTGATCCTTTTTTAACAATCCATGCCCTGAGTTAGACCCTTCTGCCCACACACATCCAGACAACTGTCCAAGGTCCATCCATGCGCTCAGATTGAACAGCAGCGCTGCCTCCAAGTCTGCTACATTCCCACACTAAGAGACACAGACACTGGCACTAATACAGTTAAGGAGAGAGAGAAAGAGAGAGAGAGAGCACCAGAGTGCTAGCGAAGAAGGAGAGAGCATGTGAGTAAGCATGAGACAGAGAGAGAGAGAGACGGCAAGTGAGAAGAGGATGGGAGGAGGAGGGAGCGCTGCTCTGAAAACTGATGCGGCTGCTTTTCTTAGAGGCTGCAGTCTGTGTGTGTGTGTGTGGAGGGTTGGACTGTGAGTGATGCTGTATTTCTGTTTCCTCCATCACCTGCTTCCTCCTCCTTCTGTGCGACCACAATTTCTATTTAGTGTGTGTGTGTGTGTGTGTGTGTGTGTGTGTGTGTGAGTGTGAGTGTGAGAGAGAGAGAGAGTATGAGCAGTGACAGATTTAGCAGGAAAGGAACAGAATAAAGGGAGGACCAAATGCAAAAAGCTCAGAGAACGATAAAAAAAAAATGAATGAGAACAAGGGGAGAAGGAGTGAAATGAAAGTGGAGTATGCAGTAAGTGTGAGGCAGCAGCATACAATGTAAAGCCCCAAGGCTTACAGACACTCCCCCTGGTTCCCTAGAGGGATATGGAAAGGAAATGAAAGACATTGTTAGAAAGTGTAGAGAAGGAGAGAGATGTATGCTTCTGTTGTTGTGGTGCAGGTGTCACGCATGCAACACCAACCACAAACCACATACACACTATACAATCACTACATGCTTTAGCAGATGGTTGAGGGTCCTAGCATTTTCATATGAACAGAATCATAATGCATAATCTCAAAAATCTGCACAAACACAATAACGGTGTGATTTGGGTAATTTAATAGTAGCCAGAGAGAATGGAAAAACAAGATATATTATGGGTTTTTATGTATAATTACAATACTTCGTGGATTGAGAACGTAAATGTGCAAAAGTATGAAGTGTATTGAGTGGGATTGTGTGGTAGCTCACTGGCTAAGATGTTGGATTACTGAACAGAAGGTGGTGAGTTCAAATTCAAGTACTGCCAAACTGCTGGGCCATTGAGCAAGGCCCTTAACCCTCAACCACTCAGTTGTATAAATGACATAAAATGTAAGTTGCTCTGGATAGGGGTGTCTGCCAAATGCTGTAAATGTAGTTTGAGATATAGTCAGTACTTCTGTCAGAATTTAGCTGAAGTTAAATCCTCCGAAACATATAAACATGGAATAGGCTAAAACACCTAAATGCTAGCAAGTGAAGTGTCTTCTGAATTGACAGAAAACATGGTTGACAGTTTAAGTAGAGAGGGCTTCTTGTCATGACAGGTTGGATGTTGTGCCTCCATGGAAACTGGAGTTTCTACTCTAATTTTATTGACAGCTGCCGTAATGTGATGAGCACAAACACCACAAGTGTGCTCTGACTTAAAAATCACTAACCCCCACCTTTAATAGAAATAAAACAAATGTACAGTGGGATGTATACGTGAACAAAGGTGGTACATTTCACTCCTTTTTAACTGAAAATGCAAACATTGAAGAAATACAACAATGCAAATGTATGCAGTGCCCAGGGAATGACAAGGAAAAACAATGGAGCTGCCTGTAGCAAAAAGGAGTTTCATTTTGCCATATATATGATGATTATGTTTAATCAGTGGCATTTCTAAACATAACAGTTGCGAGATCACTTTATTTGTATGCAGGCAGGCTGGATAGGATGTTTAAGGACATCTTTCATTTCTGGGGACCCTCTAGATGGACTCTCAGTCCCTTGTGTTCAATGTGCCACTTTTTCCTTGTAAATTTCTTAATCAAAGAGTATGGATTCAAAGAGTTCTCTCAGTCAAAGACGTCATAGCGAGCCATCACATTCCTCACAGAATCTGTAATGTGCAGTTAAGATGGAGTGCAGTTAACATGGGAATGTTTTAGTTATGAGTGACAGCTTGCCACAGCAACACTAACACAGGCCTGTCACTAAAGCGAGCCCTGGCTCTTGAATTATAAAATGAGGAGGAAGTGGAGCTCCTTTTGAAGGCTTTCCTACCTCTGTGTCAGAGAAAGACACATGGGTGTTGGGATTTTAGAGGTGGGAGTAAAAGTGCTGCAAGGATGCCAATGTCCCAAACTTGGTAAACCCTGACACACTCCGAAAACCTTTTGGTTATTCCCACTGTGTGTCCCACGGTACAAAATGAGCATACACCAAATAGTAAGGACAAACAAACACATGCACATCCATTCAGACTGCTAGCTTTGAGCTTTGGGAGTGCGTGAAAGGCTCAGCTGGTGCTGGCGTGAGCTGTGTCTAGAAGAGAAGAATTAGGGTATGGGGTAAACAGTCTGTTACAGGAAATCAGCATGCACTTGATAAGGTCTGCCAGCAGGTGGCAGGGTTTTTTTTCTTCAGTTTTTTAAGTGTCAAAATAAAACAACACCCATGAAAGAAAACATTTCTTGTTGAATTTTTTTAGTAGTACAGTGGCTGTTTATATATTGTGGAATAATACACAAACTATACAAATATTGTTGAATAATATATAAAATATACAATTGTTTTATAACCGTATGCTAATTAATTTGGGCCATCTTTAATTTGCTGAGACAAGAAAGCCATTCACTTGGACCTCCTCCTGTGGCCACAACATGGAGATGATTGATATAGTTTCATTTTGCTTGAGCATATGATTGATGCATAAAGACATCAGTGCAGTCAAGTGCAGTCATTTTGTAGTTATTTTCTTTCTGTTCAATGCTTAAAAATTGTAATTTAATGCAGAGAGGAAAAGAATTTGCAAAAAATATACTGAGACAAACGAGCTCTTACAGAACCCTGTGATGTGCAACAAAATTAATCGTATGGGTATCCAGAGGCCATGCATTATCTTTTTTCACCCAAAATCTCAACTTCACAACTTAATTTTGCTCATTATCTTGTGATAACATCATAACATCTGTTTTCTTGGGATTATATCACTGTAGTCAGTAACAGTTCCCTTTGCAACCCTGTAACATCTGTGGCAGTGAAATAATGAACTTGATAGCACATCTTCTTTGTAATAGCTTCTCACATTCTAGCACCTGTCAGTAAAATATCTCCTTAAACAAAAAACTCTGCTCTCAGTGGCTGCCTCAGGCTCTGAAATAGAATGGGCCAGCAACATCCAGGCAACAATTAGGACACTCATGTTGCATGTTGATTTAGAAAGAGATCTTTCTTGCACTAGAATGGCTAAGCCTTGCACTAAGCCTGCCCTGTCTTTCAAGGAAAAAATACATATAAATAGTGCTCCATTTTTGGCATCCATGACATCTTATTTGCTTTAAATATAATTTTGTATTCTTATTTTTTATAAAATAGCTTAAAGTGTGTTATTTTTAACTTCTGTGGAACCAAAAGTAACAATAGCACCACCAACGGTCATAAGATACACAGAAAGATATGAAAGAGTGAGTAGTGTTATCAACTCTTTTCAGGGAAGTAGCTAATGCGTGCTGAAGTTGGTAGAAATCACCAAAAGACATCATAGGCTAATTTGCATATTCATTTAAACATCATGATCATTTGCATATCGAAATGTGTTACTGGAAGATTTTCTGAAAACACTTAGAGAATATACAGTACCCTCCAAACATACAGGAACAACAAGGCAATTTTTTGTTTTTGCTATACACTGAAGACATTTGGGTTTGAGATCGAAAGTTGAATATGAGACGATCGATCAGAATTTCAGCTTTCATTTCCTGATATTTTACACATAGATGTGCTAAACAACTCAGAACATGACACATTTTGTTTGAACCCACAGATTTTTCAAGTGATCAAAAATATTGGAACATGTGACTGACGGGTGTGTCTTGTTGTGCAGATGTGCCATTACATTTACATTTATGGCATTTGGCAGACGCCCTTATCCAGAGCGACTTACAATTATCTCATTTATACAACTGAGCAGTTGAGGGTTAAGGGCCTTGCTCAAGGGCCCAGCAGTGGCAGCTTGGCGGTGCGGGGACTTGAACTCTCAACCTTCCGATCAGCTACCACTTCCCTATCAATTGCTTAATTAATAGGTCTGAATGTCTACTCTTGGTTTGAGCCCTGGGTTTCACCTGTGAAGACTGCATTTGTTATTGAAAAGGACTATTGGGCATAGCCAATGGTGTTCTAACAACCAGATATTGAACAGGTCAGCCAAGGAAAACAACAGCAGTTGATGACAGAAACATTGTGAGAACTGTGAAGGAAAAACAAACAAAAATAACAGTCAGTGACATCACCAACAATCGCCACAGGGCAGGGGTGAAGGTATCACAATCCACCATTCGAAGAAGACTTCGAGAGTAGAAATAAAGAGGCCATACCACAAGATGCAAAGCACTCATCACGGAGAAACCCCACAAAACAAACAACTGAAAGAAGCTGCAGTACAAGCTTGGAAAAGCATCACAAAAGAAGAATGCATCAGTTTGTTGATGCCAGTGGGTCACTGGCTTGATGCAGTTATTGCAAGCAAGCGATATGCAACCAAATATTAAGTGTTATTTACTTTAAGACTATCTGTTCCAATACTTTTGCTCACCTAAAATTGGGTGGTTTGGAACCAAATTGCCATGTTCTAAGTTGTTTAACACATATAGGTATAAATATCAGGAAATGAAAGTTGAAATTCTGCTCTATCCTCTCATATTCATCTTTTGATCTCAAACCCAAATGTCTTGCCATTCCAGTACTTTGGAGGGTAATACAGTACAGTTTTATGAGAATAGAAAATAATACATTAAACATTTCGTACAGAAATAAGTTCTTTTTGGTTAGTTCATCACAAATTACCTATTTACATATATACATTTACAAAATATCATTTCTATCAAGAACACAGACAAAAATAAGCAGTGGTAGAGGGTAGGTGGGACCATGAAGGAAATGTTACAGATGGAATAACTTGTTTTTTTACTTATATATATAGCCAAGAAGAGAATTCCTAACAAAGATGATTCTGATCAGTGATTGGTCATTGGGAACAATGTTGATCAGGGATTGGTTATTGGGAACAAAGCTGATCAGTGATTGGTTGTTGTGAACATGGGCTTGAGCAAACAAAACTCAGTGAGTCTTTACATACTGGTTGTGAGTCAACCAAATCTGCTCATTTACCTCGTATAACCAGTAGCTGTGATGTGAGCTGAAGGGCGGATAAGGACAGTCGCTAATTTTGTCACTAAGCCTTTTTTTTTTTTTTTTTTTTTTTTTTTTAGAGTCACCAAATGTAGTGATACAGTAGCTTAGTTGGAAACACTGGAAGTGAGGCTCAGGCTGTTTTCTTTCTACCAAAGACAGTAGAATCAAGCAGCTTGTCAGTGACAGTCATGTCAGGTGATTATATTTGGTGAAATGCCCTAGATTTACATGTACAATAAATCATTACAGTGATTTATTTAAGGCTGCATCACTGACATATCCATAACATGTCTTCAGTATTGATTGAGTAGGCACATGTGAAATACAATTGTGGGTCACTGATCATTGATTTTTCAAAATGCCTTTGGTGAAGAAACTAGAAATAAAAAGACTAAGCAAACATTGCCCAATCAAAGTACAAATTACATTAAGGGACAAAGACAGAACCATGCATTTTTACCAGGTTTGAACGAAAGAACTGTCAGCTTTTCTGTTTACCATGATTGCTATTCAGAAGAGATGTAGCATGATTACAGATTTGAAGCACTTGACAAATAAATCGCTATCGTGAGTGGTACTGCCTGTCTATCTTTCAGTGGGTGTGTTCCTATGTGTATGTGTAATAGTTTTATGCCTATGATGAGACCCAGTGCTCTAAGTCTCAACTATGATGGTTTCATTATACTAATTCTGAGTAAGTAAGTAGAATGTTTTAGCTCAATCATTCAATATTGTGACCAGGTTTTACTGTGCTCAAGCATTTAGCCATTACAGTTTGCTTGCACTATGTGTGTGTGATGAAAAAAAAAACGAAGCCAAAAAGTAGCCTTATAGAGAATAATAAAAACTTAATAAGTCAAATTTGGTGTATAGTGAAGACCTCCATTGTGTTTTGTACAGATGAATTGCTCCTTAGATGACTGCACTGACTTATTGATACACAGCTGTCACTTCGCTTCATGGACCCACAGTTTCAAGGTGCTCCCTCCCTAGGGAATGTGCTCACTGACCTGTAAGCCAAACTTAAAGTGCAAGACTATTTCTGGTGTAGTTGTTCTGGAGTTTGTCTCCTTCCTTCTCTTCATCTTTGCTGATATAAATTACTATTTTCTGATAATATTCTGAATGAACGCTTTGCTTTTTCTGTCATACTTTTTTTTTTACAATCTTTCCTTCAGCTCTTGTAAATTTGAGCCCTATGCAGTTGTTTTTTTATTATTTCCGTAAGCCAAAGACTCATGTATTGAAATTTTGTTTCATGTCAGACAGATACCAGATGGAAGAGGAGTTGCAGCCTTCATTCTATCTCCATGAGAATGAATGAACAAAAGAAAGAAAACAACTGGAAGAGTAGGGTGGCATGTTTCAAAGCTTTGATGGGCCATGCTGTTTCCATCCCGAAGGGATGAAATGTAATGTATAATGTACATTACTATAATGTAAGATGAACAAATAAATAAGTAATCATTTGTTTAATAGGATGGTGGTGTTGTTCCTATCTGAGCATATATGCTAACACTGAAATGCTTACAGAATAGTGGATAATGTTCAAGCTGAAATACAAACATTGCACATGGATACACACTGGAGCCATGTGTATGAGGCAAATGATGTCCTGACCTTTCTTTAACAAGGCTGGTTAAAACTGACCTCACCCATGTTTTAAGTTAAGAGCTATTTCCCAGAGAAATTATAATAGCTAATAGAGTTTCAGTGAGTCGGGCCCATGATAGCCATGATGACAGGAGTGGAACCTGATGTGGTCTTCTGCTGTTGTAGCCCATCCACCTCAAGGTTTGATGTGTTGGGGGTTCTGAGATGCTTTTCTGCTCACCACAGCTGTAAAGAGTACATATTTGAGTTACTATAGACTTCCTGTCAGCTCAAACCTGTCTGGACATTCTCCTCTAATATCACTCATCAACAAGGTGTTTCAGCCTGCAGACCCTCCGCACACAGGATGTTTTTTGTTTTTCACACCATTCTGTGCAGACTCTAGAGACTGTTGTGTGTGAAATTCTCAGGAGATCAGCAGTTTCTGAAAAACTCAAACCAGCCCATCTGATGCCAACAGTTATGCCACAGATCACATTTTTTCCCAATTCTGATGTTTGATGTGAACATTAACTGAAGCTCTTGACCTGTATCTGCATGATTTTTTTTGCATTGTGCTGCTGCCACATGATAGACTGATTAGATAACTGCATGAATGAGGAGCTGTGCAGGTGTTCCTAATAAAGTGGATAGTGAGTGTACATTTTGTAATGTTAATATTGTATGCCTAAAATCCTCAAGAATATTTAAGCATTATTTAAGAACTTTTATCTGACAGAGAGAGAGTGAGAGAGAGATTCATTATGCTTACATGTCATAAATGCCATAAATGTTACATTAACATGCATATCACATTTTCCCCCAAAATAACAGTATAGCTGCTATGCAGGTTTATTTCATTATTTACGGCAGAGTTCATTAGTGACAAATATATGGTAGAGTTGTACATTCCAGCAGACCAGGGGTTAAATTGGGGCAGAACCCCTGTATCTTTTGGTGAGCGTAGCTCCAGTACTGTAATTTCATGGAAATCATTAATCATATTAATCATACAATAATCATATTTTGATATTATTCTGGCACCAAAACTGACAAACAAGGAAAACTTAAAATTTGAATTTGGCTGCAGATTGAAGTTAGTTAAATAAAGCACTTAGGGTTGAAACAGAATATCAAAAACATATTTTCATTTCCATGATATCAATGTTCAGTAAATAACAAACCTCCTCAAAACAGTGTATAAGTTGAATAGTACTGTTTCCACATGAAGGCAGTATGGCTTCCCAACATCCTAAACCCAAATTTAGGCCCAGGCAGAGACTCAGGAACAATGACGTGACAATTAATATTGATTGCTAGTTCCTGAGTAAACAGAACGATATCAGGAAGGTATGTGCAAAAGGGGATAGTACAAATCCACACATTGAAAAGAATCGTTTTATCCAACAGATGCTGGAAGAAATCATTCTGTCCATAACAACAAATGGAAGCGCTTTTGGACTGATACTGGTCCTCTTAAATTATGCAATGCACATCACTGGCTAGTTCATTGTTCCTCAAGTAAATTATACTTTATTCAGTTACAATTTATCATTTAGAAACATTAGTATCTAATGCCACTCTGATTCTGGCAACAACAGACTTTAATATTGCCATCACAAAACACGAGTAATTTCCTGACAGAAAACCCATTAGAGCAGTTATTGCTTTAATGAAGCACTCTAAGTTTGAGTGTTCCCATCATTTGCTTCTCTCCCCTGCATAGCTACCCAACCTGGACTGGAGCCTCATGTAAATTGACCATTTTGATAACTAACAGGCTCCTGAATGCATCGTTTTCTCTCTGCCTCTCTCACTTCTGCCAGTTGGCTAGTCACAAAAGCCCAGTGTCAGATTCTGGCAAACATTTACAGCAATCTGCATACGTTTGGGAACAGTAGGTTGGATCTTAATCTTACTGATTCACACCAGTAAATGCTGAGTCGCTAGTTATGGTCAAAGAGGCCATGAAGCAAGTCCACTGTGCCTGGCATGAGATCCAGTGTGGGATTATAGGAAGCAGGAGAGTCACGCAGGATAGAGGGGGGATCTTTCTCATTTTCTCATGCACAGAATGTGTAAACATAAGCATGGAGAGAGGCAATTGATGATCATGTTCAATCAGGGCTAAATCAAACAGAGAGCTCTCTCTTCTCTGGAGAACCTTCCCACAGACAAGAGACTGTGACACACAGGAGAACGTGAGTAGCACACAGTCACATACACACACACAGCATTTGCATGCAGAGCAACGCTCCAGCACAGCCTAAATAAGAAAGTGAGTCTGTTGAAGGACAAGCAGCAACACTGACACGATATCAATACACAATATGTTTCTGTAAAAAGAGAAATACTGTATCGCTCACTGTCCACATAAAAATGATTTGATTTTAATAATGTCTTATTAATTCCATTATGGTCCAGTTAATTTGTGTGTGTGTGTGTGTGTTAGATTTTGATTTATGGCTGAATGGTGTCATGCAGAATAGAGAGAGAGGAAACCTTTTATATAGCTATACACCAAATTCGTACCCATGCATTTCTGCACACATATTTTCCCTCATTCTGACACTGGCACACAAATTCATAAATAAGCAAACACCAAATACAGAGTAAAAAAAAACTCCCCTCTGCCCAGCTCTTTCATCTTCAGACATGACAGGAGTGTGCATGCTGCTGTGTTGATTATAGGGTGATGCAGCGTGGTGTTTCACACATGCACATCCCCACTGTCCAGCGCTACAGCCTCAGGAGTGGCTTCACCCATCCATGTCACACTTCTAAAGCTATTATGTACAACTCTGTATCAACTCTACTAGGCATGGATTAACCCTGCCACAATACTTTTTAGCAACAAATTTTTTTTAGTCCTTTTTTATTATTATCCCCAGAGTTTTAAATTTGTTTGAGCAAACTGTTTAGGGAAAGGGCAGGTGTTTAAAAAAAAGAAGGTTTGTTAGAGAGGTCAGCCAGAAAAAGAAAGGAGAAACCAAGAATGCTAATGATTAGAAGCTCTCTCTCTCTCTCGCTATATATATATATATATATATACATACAGTCAGGTCCAGAAGTATTTGGACAGTGACAGAGTTTTTGTGATTTTGCCTTTATACACCACCACAATGGATTTGAAATAAAACAATTTATATATAAATTTATATATATATATATATATATATATATATATATATATATATATAAATCCCTGATCAGGTAGGTTATTGGGCTACTATCTGTTTGTTTAATTTGTTTACTATCTGTCTAGTAATCTTGTAATTTTTCTATTGGTTGTTCAGATCTCAGATTTTGACACACAGTCAGTAAAATATAGTAGTTTAAGGACAAACTGTGACTTTTAGCACCTGTGTCTATTAAAGTGGAGTCTATAAGCCACTAAAATCACTCATGTTAGGAAATTTTGCACTTTTTCCCATATTGAGGACCCCATAAGAAAAGAACTGGCCTTCACTGGTTTAGACAGAACACAAGTTTAGAAAGATCTAGACAGATAGAACACAATTTGGTCTTTATATCTGCCAAATGTCATGTGGCTGGGAGTAATATTTCTGGAGATTTTAAATCTTAAGCAAGGCTTCCCTTTTTTAAATAGAAAAAATATATTTTTCTAATATTCAAAAAAAATGTGATGTTAGAATTCAGACTAAATATTTTACAGAATTTGGTTTTAGGTCTAAGGCAAGAAATAAAAAAAAATGATCAAAATGTGAGACATGCAGCAATAACCCTATCTGAATTGACATGGAATAATCCTAATGGTTAAAAGACTTGGGAAGGATCACTGCAAAGGCAAGAAGACTGTGGACCACTGGATGCACAATGGGAAATCCACAATGGGAAGTGAAACCATTTCTTTTAGTTTTTTTTTTTACCTGGATTAGACTTTCAGGCTTAAATACACTTGAGACTTTAATAAAGAATGTATTACTCAAAGGAGGTGTGGGTTATTAATTAAATGTATAAGGAAGGGTTTTGTTTTGTTTTTTTTTTTGAAAAATGGTCCTTTGGTTTGATATTCTTATCTACCAACCAATTTTAATTTCTATAAGTAAAGGAATAAAACACAGCGGCCCATGCTATTATAGGAAAATAATCCACAATGGCGTGGTATGATAACAGCATGGCCCATTGTGTTTTATTTCTCTCATACACACCCCTTTGCCAAAATTACAATTTTAAATGTATTAATTAAATTCACGTCATGCTTTTTAATCACATAAAATAGTATAGGTGCATTTAATGTTGTGGAACGTCTGTGAAACAAGTTAGTCCTCTTATCATTTACATTATAGCAGCTATAAACAGCCGTTTCCTCCCCAGCATCTCTTTTTTCTCCCTCTTGAAGTTAGTAAGACAAAAAAAATACCGCAGCTTGTCATGGTACAAAGAAATTGGAAAGCACAAATCCTCTGTCCTGTCCTGACCATATCAACAAGTATAAGTTTTTTTTTCTTATTAATTTATTAGACTTAGATTATGTAGAGTGCTCGGCATTAATATAAACCTGTGATTTGAATTATAGTCATCACTATTGTCATTGTATGATTCTGACCAATCAACCCTAATCCTCACCCTAAACCTGACCCCACCCTACACACCTTCCCACATTATAATCTTATATATTTACAGTCTGTCTGATACCATTTTTTTATTACGATTAAAGAACTAGACTTGGCAACTCAAGGATCTATTATGCAGAACTGATTGTTAGGGTTAGTAAATATACAGCATACACAATACGTGAATTCTGAATTCCTATTATACACCATTATTATTTGGTTTTTCAACACACAGTGACACATTTTAGCTAGAAGTGAATGCATCTAAATAAATACCTTTCAATTGGAAAGAATGCGCACACACTTCTTTTTCATTCATTATTTTTCATTAGTGAATACACTGAAGCTTCTTTGTAACTGCATTGTAAACATTATAAACTGGTTATAAACAGAGGCTTTTTTTTGCAATTTGAGTTGCATTGTTGACTGCAATTCATTCAGTGTCCTTAAACCGGTTTGCTGACTAGGGGCCTGTATTTAGAGAACTGCACTGTGCATTGCTGTGTGTGTGTGTGTGTTTGTGTTTGTTTGCTTACACTGGATATGAATTTGGGCAAATGTTTGTCTTGTCTCTGAGTCCTTTTGTTATTCTTCAAGGAAGGGTCTCATATATCTGCCATTCAGCTGGTTCGTTACATGTGCTACCATTGATCAGAGACAGAGTGTTTCAGTAAAATGCCAGCAAGGTGGCGGTCAATGCAATAGAACAAGTGCCTAAATCAATTCCCATCACTTCCCCCAAAATGGAAAAACTCTCTTTCAACAAATCCCAGAGGAAAATGCTATATCCTTCAGTCAGTCGCTCAATGGATTTCAGTTCAGGCAGCTTCCTGCTCATGTTAATATGAGCACATTTTCAAGGATAAATCACTCTCTCCTTGAACTTCTGTATGAAAAGCCACTTGCATAAAGCATGTTGTTGTTTAGTCCTGTTCTTTCAGTAAAATTATTAAAAACTATTCATATTATTCTTACCGGAGAATTTTTAATGGCGTCCTGCACAAATAGATGTCTTTATTTTGTTAATAATATATAAAATCCTCGGTCTTTATTCTGTATTTTTTTTAAAAAAACTATGTAATGGTACATACTGCAAAAAAAACAAGAAAATATTATGTGAATTAGGTTTTCCCTCCCTTTGTATAGGAAACAGTTTCATGTACTTCAATTCAGCTGACAAGAATGTTTCCCAGTAGTCAAAATAATGTATGAAAAAGAAATTTCATCTGAATATGTGGCTAGAAAAAAGCTAACTTTATGCTAAATGTTTTCTTAAAATTACTCACTGCTAAGGCTAGGACCCAAAAACATTCAGTTCACATAACATATATTTGTTTAATTGATTTCTTTTGATTGATTTCACATTGTCCCCATTCCTACGAAAGACAATAACCATAACTGTATCAGTTTAAATGTATTATTAGCTTTAATGGCATCTTGCTTTTTTACTACATCATATAAATTGACAAAACATTTCACCCTTAAATGTGATCTGTTTTTGTAGTGCATTTTCCTTTCACTCCCTTTCTTTGGGCTTGAAGACAAGTGCTTATCTTCTACTCAAGTAAGACCTGAGCACAGCACACAGATTATTCCCCATGCCAGATAATATATTGATATATTGGAACTTAAGTTGCCGACTCTGAATATGGATCTGTGTGAATTTATCCTCACTGCAAAAGTCAAACAGCTGCTGCCCTGATGGGTTGTGTGGCTTTTATATTTTCATGTGATGGTCAGGCAAAATCCTGTATTTACCATTTATTAGCAAAAGTATTAACACTACTAATTAAGTATTAATTAATTAAGTATTAACCCCACCTTATAGGATGTTTGGTCAATATTATCACAGATATTACTGTCATCTGCCTGTAAATGTGTGGAATATTTACATGCTTATAGGGTGAATTTATCGACTAAACAATGCATCAGTCAGGCCCTAGATTGTAGGCAGCCCACAATAAATATAAAAGATTTGTTAGGCGATGGAGCAAGATGGATGATGTCAGAGGGAATGTCATTATTCATTCATGCCAATTTGGAAATTAAACATTCAGATGCACATCACATTCAGCACATGAATGGAATCCAAAAACATTGACTGTGTTATTCCATTTCCCAAACTGCAGCCTGATACAGCAACACACACACCCATCAACTCTCACACACAAACACACACACGTGTACAATGACTAATTCAAAATGTTGTCATAGTTTTGAAAATGAAACCCCAGCAGTGATTGATACTGCTCAACTAATAGTAAATCACAGTGACAGCGTCTTCCGCTATAAAGAGTGTGTTCCGCTGAGCAGCTATTTGCTACTGTAATTACACACAACACCCTGTTTAAATGACAATAGGCATATAGCAGAGCCATGTCCATGCCCATAAGTCTTTACCCTGCAGGAGATAACTGATTCATTTAGAGCTCAAATGAACAAATGAGATCTGATTGGCCTTTTTCCCATTTTCTCATTTCTTATGATTTTCTGATGCTGCTCTCACATATTTTCTTTTCAAAACCTCTACACAGCATAATCTGTGCTTTGAAGAATATTGAAATGTTTAGAGCATAGGAACACACACACACACACAGTAATAAGGACAAAAGGACAAGTCCTTGTATAAATAAGAGTTCTGCACTAGTTCACCCCATTCGGTAAGTGCAGAGGGAGAATGAGAAAAGTAATTGGTTTTCACTCTGATCACACAAGCACAGTGCCTAGACCTCCATGTACCCTTTCATATATATGATTAAATCATTACTTTAAACAAATACACTGTGAACTGGTTCCTAAATTAACATTTACACTGACAGCATTTAGCAGATGTCCTTATCCAGAGACACTTACAGATGTTCTCTCCATCAAAACTTATCATGCTAGGAAAAACAAGTAAGGTGTAAGAATTCTGTTAAACTGGGATAAAGAGAACAAGCTTATGCATCTTTAGGTTTTTGCAAGGTATTATTGTTTCACATAGATTCTCCATTTTTCCCTTAGTGTAATCGATTCCTAAACTTTGAACCATTTTCTCTGTGAGTGAAGAGGAAAGGCAGGCTACCACTAAATAATGACTCACATTAGTGTCTGTGCCAGCAGACAATCTGTGTTTCAGCCTTATCTGAGCCTCCCACAGCTACTCTGAGCTGCTTAACCAGACGCCTCAGCTTGCTGCTCTCAGCCCAGCAACAACAAGCTTCACCTCAGGTGCCACTTCATTGAGTTTTTACAGAGGCTCAGCTTCTTATACTGAACAACCCACAATGACAATTATGGAGTGAAGAAAAAGCCCTTTCAACCGCTGCTTCCAACCAATGGTTATGACCGTTGAATGACACTTTGTTTGGATTGTGCCTACTCTTTTTGAGTTTGTATGGCCACTCCATGGTCTAGGATCAGGCATTTGGCCTGTTCTTGAAGCCCACATATTGTGTCTAAGTACTTCTGTTAGCTACTGTAATGGTTATGGGATTATCGGGCCACAAAAGAGCAATCAGAATGGAATAAAGATTGGAGCCTGAGAGTTATAGAAGATATGGAGTGGGCTGAGGGAGAGAAGATGACAGATGATATAGGGATTATGACTTTGCTTGTACTTGATTTCATCACTGGACTGGTAAACAGTTTTAAAGATACATGTAATGGGCAACTCACACTCATATTTTGTCCTGTGCTTTAATTGTTTTATGCTTGGTGATATGTGGCCATGTGGCATAACTCAGCATTGAGCTATGCAAGGATAGTGAGGATTTAATACCAAAATTGCACACAGGTATTTAGACATCAGACATAACTACAGATGAATGCAATACTCACACAATTCCACTGAAGTTGAGTGGGCGAGTGGAGTTTGTTTCAAACAGAGGCATTTCTCATGAAATGCATGATTTTAACCTTGAGATGTCGGCTCAAACAAGGAGCAGTATTAAGCCCAACATAACTGTCTGACAATTTTTTTTGTAACCACAATATGTCATGCTGAAATGTATGTTTTGGCCATGTAAATACATGCAAAATCAAGAGCAATATTATACATAAATATGACCCTATTCATCAATTAATCATACCATCCCTGTTAAATCCACACAGCAGACATCAGTGGAAACAGCATCTTAATTGGATGCATTAACTATCACGGCTTGCTTATCTTGCAATGACTGGACCGTATTTTATATGGATATCCTTTAAACCATGGGCATGTTTTCTTTACAGTAGAAACCATCAAATTAACAAAAACATTGGCATTCTTTTATTAACTGAACTCAAAATAGAGTATTATATGCATGTTAATATAGTATACATCCTATGCACATATTACAATTTCCTGACCTGAAATTTTATGACCATGATCTAGTATCTATTTTAAATAAGCAACTGTGGAAGCCTTGTCTGAATATGGAAAAAAAATTTCCCTGCATGCATTTTGATGTAAAGTTTGGGATTTTGAAGTCACTGACTCTGAACACAGTCCATGGAGTTGAAAAGATTGATATAGAGACAGTGTGGCACATATAGGAGCTAGACTGTGGGAAGAAAAAAGCTCCTGGGGTTTTAATCTTTTTTTTGCTCTTATATGCTGAACAGAACCCAGAAGAAATCGCTCTATCTCACTGTAAAGTACTCCGTAAAAAAAAAAAAAAACTTTTACATCAAGTAATCTTTTGATCACAACTTAGGGTATTGCTTTCTTCAAGGATGCTCTGACTAAATGCAGTGGAAGGAAATTTAACTCTTTTTTTTTTAGCACCATGATGGGATTTGAATTTGTGACTTGAGCCATTTTACCACTGACTTTGTATGCGATTGTGCGACTGAGCTATTCACTTCATAACTAAGATTGTACTTTAAACATTAATGTAATGCATTTGTTGTGTTTTTCTGAAGCACAGATGTTTCGTGTTTCATTTATTAAATCATTGCACTCCAAACTGTGAGCATGTAGAAACAGCTCCAGTGTGAACAGCCTCAGTAAATTCTCAAAATGTAGTATTTTATATAAAGTGGAAAGCGAGTGGTTTCTAGATGAAGGAGCTACATGGATTCAGGTTTTTAGAGATTATTTATTGTATCTTAATGAGAAGATCAGGGAAATCAGTGGTCACATGTCCTTCATGTCCCACATGTCTCCTTCCATGTTTTATTGACTTTTTCAGACTTCCAGATCTCTTATGGGGACAAATAGGTATCATGATGATGTAAGACATGGCTCCTCTAGCTGGAACAAAAACTAGATGCAAGTTTGTTATGCTAAATAAACCTGTAATATGAATTGTCCCAAGCCTGGGGATATCAAAACCTGTGTATCTATTTCCATAAATTCTTGCACTGCAGTGGTATGTATATATAGTTACCCCACATGGACATAATTCTTCACAAATCCTACTAAACACAGAGGTAATGGTGCGTGTTTTCCATGCATGTGTGTCTGCATAGCATTGTGCAACTGTCAGTCTCTCCCACACCTTGACATTTGAACAATGGTGGTGTCTCCAGCATGAATGCTGAACATCAGCTTGATGGCATCAGTGAGACAACTCAGAGGAGGATCTGATAAATATCAATGAGGTTCACATCACTGCAATGTCGGTACAATGCCCATAGTGTATCCCCATCTAGTTTCAATGTCAGTGTCTCTACCCAGTATTATACAGAGTATAAATTACACAGTGACATTCGGGGGTAATTGAGTAAGTAGGTGTCTTTTTTTTTTTTTTTTTTTTTTTTTGCAGGGGTTGAAATCTTAAATGGGGGTGGTCACATTTAGGGGCACTATTTTTGGCTATAAACTGTAAACGCAGCCACTTTGTTCCCCCTAGCCACCACCAAATCCTCCTGCTTAGAATCTTGTTCTGGTTCAAATGAAAATGTTAGTGGCTAACTAGCATGTTTCTAGGACAGGATGTGTTAGCTCAACTCCCTTTTACTTTTCTAACTAACTCACTAGGTAAGAACAGCTTAAGCACTGATTTGATTGTTTTACAAATGACATGAAACATCTTGTTTAGTTGAACAGCAAAATATTTAATTTTGCACTTTTTAATTGAATAAAAATTCACTGATGATATTAGTGTAACTTTATATAGCAAATAACAACTTTCCAATCTTATGCTAGCTAACTATAGCTAGAAGTCTCAATGCAAATTCATCGTCAGTTATTTTTCAGTTGGTAACTGAGATATTTTGATTAACTGAGGCATCAGTAGAGTATGCTGAAAGGACTGATTTCCATTTGGATAGTAAAACTATGATTAAAAAGAAAAATTCTTCTTCATTTCTAACTGGCAGTTTAACATTACTGCAGTACAACATGCCAGTATAAACAACGGGTATTATAAGTAACTGATTAACTGCAACCATGTTAATTGCAACCATGTTTGCTCTGTCAGCCATTTCTGAAGGAATTATACTCTCTTCAGGTAGCATTTTAATCAAAGACTGCAATTAATGAAGTTAAAGTCATCCTACCGTTCAGGTTTTAGATATAATTAAAAGCAGCTTTACTTATGGGAAGTCTTGTGATGAACTGTTTATAGATAATCAGTATTATATTGTTTATTACTAGCATACCTGTACTGTGAACATAATAATGTATCATCACATTATCTATTGTTTGTAAAGTATCATCACATTATATATTGTCTGTATGTAAAAATGTAAGGGCACGCTGAGATGTGAAGGGCAAAGCCTGCTTCATGTACATGCATACTGAAGAATGATATATGTTAATAATACACATAGGGTATCTTTTTGTAGGAGTGTTTGTGTGCATGTGTGTGTGTGTGTGTGTGTGTGTGAGTGGGAGATGTGAAGAGGCGGAGATGGAAGCGTCTCCACACTCTGCAGGAGATGAAGCAGAGTCCTCCCACTGTAACCTTGAAGCACAGAGCATGGCTGAGTCAGTCTGCACTCTCAACCTGCCACCATCGCAAATCAAATGATTGTACTGAGGTGGGGATGACAGTGAAATTGTCTCCTTAAGCTCACTCTTTATTGCTGAGAGCCATCCCCCCAATAGAGTATAATTGTATAATGAAAGCAAATGAAGGCAGAGGCAGAGAATGAATAGGAGCATATACAGTCAGGTCCAGGGGTATTTGCACAGTGAGAGAGTTTTTGTGATTTTGCCTTTATACACCACCACAATGGATTTGAAATAAAACAATCAAGATGTGATCGAAGTGTAGACTTTCAGCTTTATTTTAAGAGGTTCCACAAAAATATGGCGTTTACCATTTAGGAATTACAGCCATTTTCAGCAAAGTACCTCCAAAATACTTCTGGACCTGACTGTATATACTGTATATACTGTGTGTGTGTATATATATAAATATATATAGATAGATAGATAGATAGATAGATAGATATTAGGCTCTTAACCATCCCCATTTCAGCAGAAATAAAAAAAAAACTGGATTTTATTGGCTCCCCTTTCTGAATGATATGTTTATGGTTTATATGTGTCTTATTGCACTTCCCTTAGCTAAGGCAGGGAGAGACATTTATCAGATGATGAATACAGCCACCTATCTCTACATCATTTTGCTTGTGCTGTAGAATGGCACGTCTGGAACTGTGTGAACTAGTCAGAAATCCAATTTTCTGCATTCTAGACATTTAATGTAAAAAAAGAAAAAACACATTAATATGATCAGAGGCTTAGATCTACCATTTCCAGTGTGTGTATAAATAGTATCATATGTAACCCTTCCTTCAGTGTGAGGTTTGTTTTGATACTAACGCTAGCCTGCCATGTTCAGTACAAGAAAACCATCACAAATGTTTTGCTACTCTGACCACCACCTCAACAGTGTAAAAGAGCTCAGCAGTAGCATGTTGTAAATGTCAGCAGCTGTTATATCTGTTCCTGTGTTGTGCTTGTTGTTTCCAGGCAGAGATGCAGATCCCTTTTGGTCAGCTCTCCACTTGATCTCAGGCCTAGTCCACACTGTTAACATGGGTAATTTTCAAAATGCTCTTTTATATTACGGCCAAACTTTCCCATCCACAATGAAGATCCAACACAATCAGGCTTGCAATTCATGTGGTAATGATGTATGATAACACGGGTGTTTTCAAAAACCCCGAGGTTTTTAGGCTGTACATTTCGGCTACTTTCTGCATTTTGAAAATACCTTTGTTACCATACAGGGTTACCACATGACTTCCAAGCCTGACTGCATTTGTGCAGAAGAGGAGAAGTTAGGCTTATTTCATAAGCCTGGTCAGTCTAATCATACATGCATTTCATGAAAATCACAAACTTTATGCATGAATTAGGCTACAATCAATATGCTTAAAAAAGTGATAAAAATTATTTATTACATAACAACTTGCTGCAGTATTTCAGCAAGCCAATACAAGTACTTGAAAATAAATACTGCAGCAAAGCCAATAAATATATAAAAATGCACCTGGCCATAGTTCAAGGACTCTAGTTTCCTAAACATGAATCATTGAGGCATCTGTAGCTGATCCTTAAAGGCTTTTCCAATCATTTGTATTTATGTAATACATTTATTTAGCCGAAGGCAGCTCATTGGACCAGAGACTAGCTACAGGGCTAAAGACATTAAGAAATGTGAGATTTTTCTGAAGTTCATTTAATTATCCCTCTCTGGACTTATTAGTGAATGGACAAAAGAGCTTGTTTAAAAAAGTAGTTAACAAAAACAGAACACTTAAAAATGATTGGATAGTAAAGTATTTGTTTATTCTTCCCACGTCAAATTCAAAATAGATTTCTCATCTGTCCATGCCATGAATCATAAACTGAAGCGCCACTACAGAAAAAAAAAAACAAGTAGTTCAAATTGTATTATTTATAGTCATAATCATTAATAGTTAAAAGGTGACTACTGTTGCCATTCAATCATATTAGTTGTTTATCAGGACCTTCACTAAACTTTTGTTGAATACCCCTGATTTATTGCATGCCACAGCACTGCTTGCATATTCAAAGCAGTCACACATGAAATTGAAATTCAGTATACAGAAAACAGAATCACAATAATGTGGAGATCACATGACAATAATTCAGCATTTTCAAAAAGCTATGTTTTCCCTTATTCACATATCCCTCATTTTCAGATTTATCCACTTTGGACTGGATTTGGAGAGTACTTTCAGAGCTCATTTTAGGGTTGATGGAAAGGCAAAATAGATAAGAAAATATTTAAAATTTACCCATGTTAGGCTGCACTAGGACTCGATTACAACAGCACATGAATCTAGAGCTGGTTCTTCTGACCCAGGCTATTCACCTCACAGATTGCTCATGGTTTCACCAAGCACGAGCAACACATTCAGTGGACCCACACAATCAGGCAAAGAGATAAAATAAGAGCTGCAGCAACTACCTGAAATGTGCAAGCAGACATGTGTGTAAGTTGAGGCAAAACGGACCTAAAAACAGATCAGGCTAGAGCTCTGATGGCTCTGTGTCATAGGTTAGTGATGCAAAGTTAACAGGGTGAAAATCAATTACATGCCTGGTTCACCTAATTGATATCTACTGCAGCATGAAGATAACACCCAAAGCGATATATTTGTATAGAGCATGAGTTAAAAACCCAATTTATATTCAAGAAGATGAGGTATTTTGATGCCATGCACAAGCCGCCAAGACTCAAATTCAGATTAAAGCAAATTAGACCCTGAAAACTGCGGCTGGATTTTGCCCAGGTGGATTTGTCAGAATGCAGGTGTGCTATCTCTTTTATGGGATTCAGTATATCTACAATGCCAAACATCACAGGGCTTTGTCAGACGTAGACGGCTTTATCCAATGCTTTTGATCCTGCTTTGAATCAGTCAATAAAGATGCAGAGTCTGCCATCTCTGCTGTTCCCTGCATATGCAGTAGACTGTCGATCCTCTCTCACTGCTGCCATGACACTGAGTTAGTATTGACCATTCCTCTGACTCCAGGCTTAAAATAGCAGAGCAGTTGCCATGATCAAGATCGATACTGCTGTGATATAAATAATACCTTCAGTCACTGGACATGCAAAAAATAGGAAAACTCTAAAGCCATGTCATCACTGTAGAGTCATATGATCTAAGCCTGGAAGAACAACATATGGCAAGGCAGGAGAAGAGATCAATCCAGTCTTAAATCTCAGTGGTTAGAGAGAAATATCAGTCAATGGCTGCTGATAATAAGTGCTGGAGAAAATAATGCTCTTAGAAACCGATATTTGAAGGAGTTTTTGTTTCAGAATGTTACACGGCAGGGCAGACACTGAGAGGTTGAATTACATACCAGCATATTTCTGTTGAACCTGCTTCACTGGGTTCTCTTTGATTTGCCCACTTATATGCCAGGATTTCAACTAGGAGAGGTTTGTGATGAACATGAGATAGCAGGCGCTTACTCATGGAGAACTGCATTAAATCACTGTCATGTTTTCATTTGGTGGAAACACTGTTAGCCCTTATCCCTGAATTGCCTCAAAATCTGAGCTATTACATGTCTATCATTCAGAGGAGCTCTTTCCACTGCTTAGAAAAAGGAATGTCAGAAAAAAAGAGGTGGTAACTATACAATTACATGCTTTATTTTATTTCACATTCATGGCACCAAAAATAATCTTCGCTCTCAAATAGTATTAATGTCATCATGGCAGTTGAGAGGAAGTCAAGTATGAAGCCTAGTAGTTGTCACCATTCATAACTGGGCTGCCAGATTTAGGGGATCAGTGCAAGCTTGTTGAGAAGAAACGGGTCAAGAATGAAAATTCACTGTCAACTACATAGCCGTTCTGGGATCAAGCATTATTTAAGTGTCTTCTGTTCAGCTTTGCATGCAATCACTTCATTTCTTCATCCACTTTCATTTTTATTAATAGTATGATTTCACTGATGTGGATTATAATTTGCAGCATGTGGATTTATTTCCATTAAGGGAGCAAAACACTCCATTTCACTGATACTCCTGAATCCATGCCATCAAATGAGGCCGGGGCTCTAGCAGTGCCCCCTTAAATCATTAAAATGGAGAAGCAATGGGGCACTGAGTAGGGTGGCAGGAAGACAGAGAGTTTATTAGAAAAGAAAGAGAGAAGGAGATTATTGTATGATTAAATCAATTGTCACCACAAATGTGTGGAGCAGCGGGATTTAATAAGCCAGGGAGGAGTTCAGCTCCCTCAATTACATAGTTATAATTCAACTGAGGAATTTCTACCAAAAAAAAAAAAAAAGCTGAAAAATAATGACTTCCTATGGAGGCTGTATGAGTAAAGATCAGGGTATATCCACAATCTCAACTAGGACACAAATCAGTAAACCTCCCAGCTATTATTCTCACAACAGAAAAAAATACAACTTAATGGTTAATTGTAATATTCAAGTACTTCTATATTTAGTGTCATTGATTTTCATTACAAAAAATAAATAAATAAAACAATTCTGTGATCGTGTTCCATGTACTCAGAAAACAATTAGCTGAGTGTGGCTTCTGAAGTGCATTCCTGGCTGTTTCTCAATATGTTACACAATCCCTTGATCTTTATAATCCAAAATGCTTATACAAAAATGCCTGAAGTGGAACTGCACAATAATGAAACATCAAACCCTTTGGTAAAGGGAAGAGATGCTGTGTATACATGTGCCATGTCAGCTGAACAAATGTGTTTCCAATATTCCCTACTGAGGTTAGTGGGAGGCTGTTTGTATATGGGTTAAAAATAAACCTAGCTGTGACATATTACAACATTTGCATAAGAACAACTGTGAAAATGCACACTGAAACAATTCTTACTGGCTTTCCAACTTCAATTATTGCACTGTTGAGTAATATAGTATTACACAGCTGCTAAACAACAGAAGCACAAAAAGGAGATGATTGTCTCAGATAGGTACGGCAGACTGGAGTGGATGCTGTGAGCTTATTCAGAGTACATAGCTCTTGTACATAGCTTGGTACTGTTCATGGGTTGGTTTATTTATCTATGAACTAATGTCGCATGGCTTTATATGTGGTGTGTAACTCTGTATTGTTTATACCAGCGTCTTCTTTTTTCTTGAGGGCCCTCATTTATCAACACGGTGTTCTAAATTGTTTCTTACATATAAAATTTACAAGTCTTATATGTACATTTGATGAATCCCAATTTTATTGTGTATATATCATATGCATAAGCATAAGTAATGGCGTTTAATAAATACCAATTGTAGCCAATCCTAGCCGTCACACACACGCATGTCGCTGCTTATTCAAATTCAGTATGCATCATTTCAAAGCGTACCTAAAAAGGACTCCGATATTTTGCTAGTGCCACAGAGAAACAGGCAAAGAAAAGAACCCTTTTTTGAGGCAGAGTTTTAGAATGTGATCAAAAAAATAAAAAAGTAGAGAGTTACTAACATGTGCTGTTTAATATATCTGTCTTTTTCAGAAAAGAACATTAGTGAACATTAACAAATGCACATTGTAAGCCAGCAGCGCATACATAGAATAGAAACCTTTGAGATTTACATAACTGAATTTATCTTAACTGTGACAAGAATACAGTCAAGCTATTGATGTCGGTAAAGCCAGCGATTGTGTGGACGTCCTGTTTCACATGTGCCTGTTGTGCATTGGTGTAAGGGAACTGGATAAAGGTCAGGCCAAGAGAAATGATGGCATCCAACACTGTGAGCATAATCCCATTAAATGATTACAGAGAAATACATGCTATATCATCAAGCTCTCTCTGAATGTGCCTGGTTGAAAGAATTGGGTATGCACAAGTATCGCATTTGTGTACTTTGTGTCCCTCTCCAACCTAGGTCCCAGCTGATTGCACAAATTCATCAGTATTGGTTTTGGGAATCAGTATCTGCTGAAAAGCCACTCTGAACTTTCAGGTTAAAAAATTGGTCCAGTCCCTGAAAACATGCTCATTCCAAATGGCACAATGTGCAACATCCTCCAACAATGAAAGATTGGCCATAGTGCAAACATTAACATGCCAGCTCTGTTAGCCTTTACAAAATCGTTTGTATTTATCTCTAATTACTTTCATAGGTAATTCAATTCATTAGCAGTCATACGATTTAACAACACATTACTTTTGGCTTTGTTTTTCACCACTGGCTGCTTTTTGCACACATGGTTAAAACTCTGCATATAATATGCACAACTCTAAGCAAACATTTGTTTTTGATAAATCATATGCATTTTATAGTGCATTGTTGATAAATGAGGGCCAAAGTCTCTTAGATTCATATTTGGACATTGATAACCATTTAATTTCAGCTGACTTTTGATTATCTTCGAAATATTACAAGTATTAATACATATTTTTACCTGTACTTACCTTTGCAGTCAAATATGCATGCATTTACTGAATTATGTTACTTTTTAGCATGGTTTGCTAAAGTATACTTTTTATATTAGTTACTTAATTGGAGATTCAGCTTTCTAAGTATTGCTTGCAATGTAGTGCCACTTTTTTATTTATTTTTTTTTTTACATAATTTACTATGTACTTTAAAATCAATAGCTAATTACCACATACTTACCTATTAAATACGAGATCCATACCATACTGTAAAATAGTGTTACACTAATTTTATTTGTATGTGATGTCCCTGAAGTAATTTACAGTTGCATGTCCATGCAATCTTGTTTGGTATGTACTAGAAGTGAGGTGCACATCATTAAATTGCTCTAATTGAGGTAAAGGTCACTGAGGATGCATTCAGGGGCTTTTCGTTTGCTGAATAAACACATGCTCTTCATTTTTTATATTAATTCCTTACGAAATCAGTTCTGGTCAACTAGTGATACAATGTACCAAATGATTCCAGATGACTGAATTACTACAACATTCCATTCAGTGGCTTTATTTATTGGAGCAAGGGATATAGATGCAGTGATTTCTATTTTGTTTTGGTACAATTGCTTTATGCCTGTTTTTAACCTGACGATAGCACTTCATCGACTGTTCAAGTCACCCACCAGCACAATGCAATGAAAAGAATTTGTGCTATGGTTCCTTTCTTGCCAACAGAAATAATAGAGCAGGGATCACAAGGACATGGCTTTATTCTAGGAAACAATAAATCCTCGATCACTAATTTCAGATTCATAGTACAGATTCAAATTAATTCAGATTATGTTGTGCATATCAGCAGAAATAAAGAAAGCCTCTGCCCCAATCGGCAGGTGTCAGATCCTTATTGATTATATGATTATATGATTATATTATGAGGTGGCAGTAATGATTCTGCTGGAATTAAGGTAAGTTTACAATAAATTACATATTGCATACATAAAATATAAAATATTGAAATATCAATCAGATTTTTGGATCTAATATTTTTTATAGCATATATATCAGGAAAAACAAATCACAAAAAATTTAAAATGTAAATCAATTTACTACTATTCAGTAAAAGTCCAGAATATTTCATAGACAAAAGAGTTATGGCTCTGTTTATTTCAGTGTCATAATTCCTCCAGGCCAGAACACATGGCATATGGAGTGTTGATGTATGATGTATTGCTGAGTTGGCACCACATTTCCTTCTCGCTCTGAGCTGCAGTGTGGAGCTGCTCCATGGCAGCCATGCAGAAGATAAACCAGAGTCATGTCATCTGGGCTGCGCTGGATTACATTTAGCTCAGGGGAGTAAGGCTACAAATGACCAGTCAGGCAGTTTTCTGCTTCGCCTTTTCCATTTATCTTTATCACTGCAGTGCCTGGCTCATGTAATGCACAGAACTCATTTGGACATCACAGTATTTACTTAAGCCAATTGGCATGACTTCTAGGTGCATAAATACATGTGTCTGTGTGTGTGTGTGTGTGTGTGTGTGTGTGTGTGTGTGTGTGTGAGAGAGAGAGAGAGAGATGAATAACACCACAGAGGGGAGGTACAGCATGTATTAAAACTAAAAGTTCGGTAAGAGAGATAATGGGTAAACTGTTGAAAAAGGGGAAGAAATCCTGTCCCTGAAGCAGAGCCACAGTGCAAACATAATAAAAGTGCCATACTTTATTCTCTCTGACAACTAAAAAAATGTGCTGTGTAATAGAGCAAAGCCTTTAGAATGATTGCATGTTTTGACTTTTTCCTTTCAGCTACAAAATGAAGTGATCTCTCACGATGATAAATAGCAAAAAAAAAATCACTGCATATCACATTTTGTTTCTACTTTTCTATGTACCAAACCGGATAAATCTGATTTAAAAGCACACACACACATTCATTGATTGGAATGAGTGAAAGAAATGTGGTTGCAACCTTGTACCTTATTTTGATGTCTTCTTATCTTTGAAAGACCGCCACGCTTGCCCACTGACACCAGCCACCCCTGGTTTTTCTTGCTTATGAACTATTGTGACATGAATTTAACTCATTACAGCCACTGTTTGAAATGGATTAGAAAAAGAATTTTATCACAGTTTTCTCACAAGACATTCGTGATACACAAACATTTCATGCTTGCAAACTCAAATTAGTAGAAAGTTATGACATTTAAGTTTAAAGTCAGGATTGCATTAATGTTGCATCCATTAGTGTTGCGTCTTCTGATGCCATCGATAAGACATTGTGATATAATGCACTGCTCAACAGTAATAATTTCACTGCTAATAGATATTTAGCCTTCCCATCTAATAGCAAGACCAGTCATCACTGTATCTTACTTATACTGTACCTACCTTCTCTAATGTGAACAAAAACTTGACAGCTTCAACAAAACCACTTCCACTACTAGTAGATCTTAGAAATGCCTGTGTTAATCCTAAAAATGGCAGGCATTTCTGTGACAGGAACTAGCTGTGAGAGTGTGAGCTCATAAGATCTGTGAACTGAATGGGAGAACTCTGCTTTAATGAGTGGTCATCATGTCCATCTTGAAGACTGAAGGCTTTAGTCTAAGTGTGGTAAATGTGAAAAAAGCTTTGTATGAGAGAGTCCGTCTGCCATCCACAGACATGGGGCAATTTATATGCATATAAAGAGAGCTTTTATTAATAGTGCGCTCTGACTCACAGCCTTATTGCTTATGTCTAAGCTCTTGTATCCTCTTTTTTTGTTCTTCTGGCTCACACAAAGTGGCAAGTGCTCGTCTTTTGGGTACCTATCCCAGCTTTTGGCCGGAGGGCTAAGCAGTGTCATGTGTCTCTCTCTCTCTCACACCAGCTTGGAGAAGCTCCATCTGATTTTTTTTTTTACTCTCTGCTCCAGGGTATCCCAAGAGCAGGCTTCCTCATTGTTTGCCTCCAAGGAATCTGCGGTGTATCTGTAATGCCTGACTGTCTGCATGTAAGCTCCTGTGTAACTGGACAGAAGTTGGTGAAGTCCTTTTAGGCCTTAACACCTTACCAATGGGACACATGTACAGTTGTGTTCTTCAAAGAGGCCACATCCAAACTACTCAGCCTTATACTGCCTGAGTCTAAACACTGGAACAGAATAACTGTTTTACTTGTAAAATATACCAAATCTTAGCCATTTCTTCAGTAATTATGTCTTTGAAAGAATTTATTTAAATGACAGACCTTCTGATTAATAAATAAAACAAAGCAAGACTAGACCAAAAATCTAGGCAATTTGGAAAAATTGCCTATCACATCTACCACCAATTTGTGTTCTGGCAGCATTCCAAAGAAATAATGCTTCAGTTTCAAGCTATCAAGGATATGTGAACCGAAGCAAAATGCATATGGTCACACAGATTATACAAATACAAGATAGAATCTATGCTTTACTTTATCTTTTTTTATGTTACGATTTTATGGAACCACTTATTCTTAAATACAGCTGAAATTCCTTCATTCTTTCTGTTTAATAATCCATGCAAAGTAAGACTAAAGAAAAAATGTAGGCAATTTAGGATAATTCTACAATTGTATGAAACACTATGAAGAAATGGAAAGGCTCAGAACAAACTGAAACTTGAAATTGGAAGAACTTGAATCTTGGTAGAAACTGAGAACTTTTTTTTAATCAATCATGTTTCATTACCCTTGTACTGTCATTAAATAATATATAATTGCAATTTACAAATGGTAAATATATTCTGATTAATTATGTCAGTGAGTCCATCCCTCCAAAACAGCTATAATTGTACTGACAGCCTAAATAAGATTTCTGAAATATTCTTTATAATCACGAATAGCCAGTTTCACCCTGAAAGGTTTAAAAAAAAATAAGCTGTCTTCAGGCGTGAAAGCAGAAGCTGCAGAGATGTGCTGGAGTTGCAGCCTGAAGAGGCAGACCAATCGGAGCTGAAACAAACAAAAAGAATAGGAGGATTTTCCCATTTTATTCCTCTTCTAGCACAAAACTTGACTTGATCTTTCAGTTGAGACCTCATTCCCAGGCCAAGTGTTAGATTAGAAGCAATATGAGCAATAGAACATAAAAAATGGTGGAGGCTTTGATGGGGCTCAGAACACACAGGTAGGAGAGCATGCGGGGAGCTGGACACAGATTATCAGGAAGAAGGAGGTGACATGCCAAAATAGGATGTTGAATGGAAGAAGTTCACCATGAGAGAGAGAGAAAGAAAAAAAAGAGTGTGGCCATGAAAAGTAGGAAATGAGAGCCAAGAGAACACAGACGTGAAGAGAAAGGTGCTATGTAACATTTGCAACTCCTGCCATGTTGTTGCTAGGTTACTATCTCATGATTAGTATAAACCAGTGCTCTGTATACAATGCACATGTGCAGCGTTTCTCATACACACACTATACTCCCAAAGGACCCAAGCACCCAAACACATTTTACACAATGCACACAAAATCCTATTGTTCTTTCGTTGCTAAGGAATCTGGTGTAAATTCCTGTGCTTGCATCACTTGCTGCTTTAGTATGCCATCTGCTAATGCATCTCACATTTGATCCTGTTCTCTCTGTCGGCAAGGCAGCCTTTCTCATCACAAATATGCTAATGATCTCATATCCCTGATCCCACTGAGTATACAAAACAGGCAAATGAATCTGCACTGAAAACAGCCATCATCAGCAGTGGGGTGAGCTGATCTGAGATGAGACTCATGTTTGTTAGCAGCCCTATGATTGACATAATTACACCCCATCCATGGTAAGATGGAGGTAGGTAACAGTGTAATATGCACCCACCGTAGATGATTCATACATGCATTTCACTGTTTGTCATTAGCTATTGCATTACCACAACGGGGTGTGAATGTTGTTTATACAAAGGCTGACATAAGCACAACATGACATAAAATGATCTTAAAGTGTGAGCATCAATTATACATACATTATAGAAGTCTAATGGTCAGAGAGATAAAAACAGCCATAGACACAGACAGCTAGAGGGAGAGATGGATGGTGTAATATGGAAACAATCTGATTAAGTGACTATCCTCACATGGTTTTCCTGTACTGACAGTGCTCTAGTTGAATATTTTTCATATGTCTGACATCTTGAATGAGCTGAAGAACGTGAGACAGAAGCAAAATCCCAGTGGATGGGACGATGCATTATGTAGAAACACTTTGAAACAGATGTTAGAAGTCTCATGAAAAAAACAGATGTCTGAACCTTTTGAGTTCGTCTCCAACATCTGATCAATTCCAAAGTGAATACAATATGACAAGCAAAAAAAAAACATATCCAGGATGAGTCTAAATTTTTCAACTGTAATAAAAATTCTCCCACATTGATTTCACTGATGGAAATACTATCAACATATTGCACTGTCACCTACCACACTGTATATAAAAATCCTGCTCAGGGACTCAGGGGATCCAGAGCCTATCCCAGGAACACTGGGCATGAAGCAGGAATAGAGTCACCACTTCACCTATTGGCATGTTTTTGGGAGGTGGAAGAAAACCAGATAACCTGAAGGAAGCCTATATAGACAAAGGAGGACATGCAAAACTCCACATAGGCAGTAACCTGAGCCTAGAATCAAACCAGGTACCCTGGAACATGAGATGTCAACACTACAAACTCCACCACCGTGCCACCTCCAACCATATTAATCTAAACAGCACTGCCACAACACAATGATCATGTTTATGCATCCCAAACTAAGGTTGGATTGGGCCAGAAGGTGCTCTCATTGTTCCGCAGTTTGCATTGAGCACTATTAAAAGGAGCTCCAGATTGCCATTGACATTACTGAGCCTCTCACTCAATTTGGCATGTGAAGCAAGCCAAGTATTAGTTAGTTGATACTAAACTTCCATATTGTGCACATCTGTGCTGTAATTGCTTACATTTTTAACCAAATTAGAGAAGACTCAATGCAGCATTTCCAAGGGCTCTAATTAAAGCTCCAACAGCTCTGATGAAAATCACACTTTCCTAAAGGGTCTTCACCATCACTCATCTCTCTCTCTCGCCATCATGCCTTTCACACATCCACCACCAATCTCTGATCTGGCAGCGTGCCAGAGAAATCATCACTCTACATGGTTATGGACCATCAAGGACCTGGAAACCTAATGGTTGGTGAACCAAAGTAACTGCATATGGACATGTAAATAGACAGAAGGTAGGTCTGTTCTTTATTGTATTCTAATGATCTCATTCTCAACATTTTATGGTGAACATGGCAGCTTTCCTTTCCAAGTAAAGTGAATTGAAATTTCTTCATATGATTGAGAACATTTGTTTATGCTTTCATTCTGGTGGTTGTTCTTCTTGGATTTGCTTTTTTATGAATATCTGTGTTGCAAGCTCTACAAACATTTATAAGCCACGTCTTTTATAGTTTTCTCTCCAGGTCCAGGCTAAATGTGTGATGTCTGTATTATAATCTGATCATATTTTACCAGGACTTTGCTTCACAGCAACTTTATAGATGAAAATATACACATTCTTTCTCCACACCTCCTCCGCAGTGAAAGCACTGTTTCTCTCCAGTATGTGCTGTTCATTCAGGCTTTAAGCCAGCCATCATGCACCTATATGAGACATTTTTATATCCCCCCTTTTGTTCTCAAAGCATGTCAGCTTAGTTGCAGAAAAAAAGCAAACTGCATTTAAGCATGCAGATCATTAGATACCTACAGTATATGTGCTTGGTTCAGCATTTGCCATTGTTACCAGACAAACACAAATTTCTTCCAGACAGCACCTGAGGGTTCTCAATGGTGCTTTTTCCTACCTCAGAGTGAGGGTTCCACTCGGCTTTACAGGAGTAGTGCATGTTTGCAAATGTTGGCTGATTTCACCCTGTTTGCTCAAGGCTCTCCTGAGTGAGATAATGTCAGCACAAGCTAATGAGCTGTGAGGACTGCATTCATTATAGCACCAAATAAAGAAAGAAGGCTACAGCTATTAAAGGTGAGCAGGGTTAAATTGCGCATTTGGAAACAATGCTAATTTCATAGCTCTGATTAAGCAGTCATTGGGTGACAATAACCTTTCCGGAAGGCTCATTAAACCTTGGGTCACCCAGTGGCAGGCTGAGAAAGACTGAGTGACATCCTAACTGGAGACAGCTAAGTTCCATTAAGGAGGTCAGAGAGCTCCAACTCTCTCAGTCAACTCTGAAAATGTGGGCTGAAAATGTCTGGTATACTGCATGTGATGTTCTTATTGATCCATCATGACTGTTTAGCTGATGCAGGACACGGTGGAACTGGACAGTAGGACTCTTGATGGCCAGAGGGGAAACCGAGCATCCATCATTCTTGATCAGGCTTCTATTTTCTTGTGACTGATTTGCTTTACTCTTCTGTAGAAGCAATGATTAAGTGACAATTTGTCAGAATGACATGAGGATAAACTAGCCCTTAAGTTGTCCCCTGTTTTCATCAGGATGAGAGGTGGCAATATTCTGCTCTGCAGTGTCCTTTCATGCTGTTCATCATTTTGTCTCTTAAATTCCTCTCACAAACAAATATAAACATTGATGTCTTGTCTAAAGCTCCCCCTGGCCAATGCTATATACTATGACAAAATGCTTTTTTTCTGGTGGCTTGGTCTGGAAACTCTTGAGGAGGTTCAAGATCAGAAAAACTGAAATTGGTAGGATCCTAATGTATTGTGACGTCTTAAAGAATTCAGGAGGACTTTGAGCATTTACCAAACATGTCACATCAGAGCAAACAATGCTCTACAAGCTTTGACAACTTAGTATGCAGCTCAATCAGCCCATTTTGCATTATTTATCTCTTTAGAGAATACATTCAGCAGGCTTGAAATACCCACAACCCCATATAACCCATTTACTCAGATGTAGTGGGGACTCAAGTGTACTGCCATATGGTAGATTTAAAAAGGCTACTCCTGGCCTTCTCAGATCATGCAGCATTCCTTAACTGCTTAAATGCTTGCCTCAGGGTCCTGACTGTACTACACTCATATTCCGTCCCCAGGCCCAGAGCACACATTTCCACCAACCACACAGCTATCATCTTCCTCTACTTTTATTACATCCTCTCCTCCCACACAGACATCCAGACTCATGTTTCTCAAAGATATGCTATTAAACCAGTTAACTGCATTTAAACAGGAAAAATGACTGGATTCTGTGAGTCTGAGCTCAATTGGGTAATGTTATTTCACTTGTGTGAGGTGGAGAGACAGGCTTGTTCACATGTGTGGCTCAGACTGTAAAAGATCTGGATTATGTGCAAGGTTTAATTATCAGGGACATGGCAGAGTCAGTCAAGAAAGAGGCTAGAGGTTTACAGAGAAGCTGAGAGGCTTTTATTTTTAAGACATGACCCATTTAGATCTCAGCAGAACTTTTGTTATAGCTCATTTGATTAGTCAGTTCATACAGCTCAGTCTGTACCTCAAAATATCCACAGTGTAGGGTTAGCTAGGAGGTGAATTTTGCAGTGTGAGACCAGCATGAACAGACTTCTAAAAATGTGAAACACTGACAATAACTATTGCTGACTTTTGTTTCAGCCTGCAGTGCGTTACCATGGCAATGCTCTCACCTTTCTTCTGCTGTCATTGCTAGGCTGCAGAAACAGAAGTCACTCAGATGATTAGCATAGTTAAAGCTCACGGCAGCACAGTCCTACCAGCACAGAGCCCAGCAGTCACGGAAGAACGGAGCAGGCCATGAGAAACACAGCTTAAATTAGGACTAATTAAATTGCACACGTCATGCTCTCACTCCCACTTGCTGAACTTTTACTCCACTCTCCAACCAAATGTGCAACTTGTGCAGGCTTGAGAGGACTCACAGCATGGCCAAACTCCAATGTGGTTCTTCTCGAGAATCGTGACTGAAGGAGTGAGATGAAGTCAGCAGAGGGAAAGCTTGATCTGTGTGTTTACTGTAAAAAACAAAATAGCATACCCAAAAGAAAAAGCATCCATGTTTCTTGATCATAAGCTGATTTGCTTCTCTTTGCCGTACAGGTGATGATTAAATGACACTTTCCCAAAGGGACCAAGGACAAACCAGCCTCTAAATCTCTCCCTGTTTTTTTTTGCCAGGATGACAGCTGTCCAATATTTTACTCTGCTTTGCCAGCTTGTGCCTATCATCCTTCTGTCTCACTCATTGTCTCACAAGCAAAATTAAGCACCTTTAAGATGTCTAATGCTCCCTCAGTCAGAAGCCTCCCACCAGGAGCCAAAGAGCAGTTCCCTGAACAGAAAGGACCCTTCATCCAGGGGTATAGAGCGCTCTGCTGAAGAACATTGAGCTGCACAGAGGAGGGTTGCCACCTGAAAGAGTGCTCTCTGAAGACTACATCAACAGACAGCAATGTCTGAGCCTCTGACATTTGCAAGTGAAGGAGCGCCAAGTAAAACCTATTGACATGCACACCGGCCCCCTGTGGCCCACTGTTGTCTTTCAGCAGTCAGCAGATACAGACGGACCTTTGACAAAACCGGCACTTGCATTTCGTTTATATTATTTATTTCATTTCAAGTGCCAGTCGTGCATGGGCATATTGGCTGGTGGACAGAGGCAGTGGGAGGCAGTGGGAGGCTATCAGGGGGCGCACTTGACACATCAGTGAGCAGGGCAGCAAAGAGGAACAGTGCTGTTGCTCTGGCTGGAATTGGTGATTTTTAAGGTTAAGCTGTGAAACCTGGACACCAAGGATTTTAGTGTGATCCTTTTAAATTCTTGTGAGGTGAATAAATGAGAGACAATACAAATCCGTGCATTTCTTGCTTCCCTATATCATACCTTGCTTCATTAACTTTCCTCCAGCTGATCATTTCACTCATCATATACTATTTAAAAATTTTCCTAATGCAATTAAGTGGATAAATGGAGTATTTGTTTGTCTCATGAATGTAACTATGTAACATTAGTAGATAAGTACTGGTAATGATGAGGTCTTACATTCATCCTCAGTAACTGCTTTATCTTGGTTAGGGGTGTGGGGAATCTGGAGCCTAACACATGCTGGATGGTGTATCAGTCCATTGCAGAGAATCATGCTCACTTTGCTCACGTGCTCATTCACACCTATGGCAGTCACCCAAATAGTCATCAAACACCTACCCTTGCTACCTTTTGTCTTCTTTAGGGGGAGTTACACCACACAGACACAGGAAGAACAAGTGAAACTGCACAGACAGTAACCTTAGCTCAGGAACAAACCAGGGACCCTGGAGCTGGTAAATAAGCATTGGTACTGAGGAGGTGCCAAGGTTACAGTTTCAAATCTCACTAGCAAAGACACAAGATTAAAAACCAGAGAGCTGCGTCCTTACCTGTGTCTCCAGGTTGTAAGAAACCTGACACTACATAAAAGCAAATTCCAAATACCTCTAGTGTGAGCTGTTCATTAGAGTCATGTAGATTCTTTAATTAGTGATTAAATGTGACAATTTGATATTAGGATGGTGTTATCAGGGCAGAGTAAACTCAAATTATTTATAAAACAATGTCAGGAGGACACAAACAAAAATTTGCATACGGAAGCAGGCTGAAGAAGGGCAACTTGTTTCTCCCTGGAGCTTTGGGCATGTAACAAGGCAAACATGATGTGATCACCTGGAAATGAAGCACATCTCTGTGGGAGGCAGCCATTTGTCTTTGTGTGTCCTATTACTTGCAATCAGTTCTCAGCTGATTAAAAGTGGTGGTGAATACAGAGTATAATGTTGCAAGAAGAGGAGAGAGGAGGGAAAGATGTGAGCACCTGGTGAAAGAAAACAGCTGTTTTTCCTCTCAGCTTCATCTAAGATAAGATACTTCTGTTCTTCCTGTGATACTATCATTGCAAGCAACAAATTCCATCCATGAAGAAAAGTCAGAACAACGTGACATTTCAGAACAATTCCTAGATGTTGTGCTGGGTTGGTAGTATCTGAATTTACTTCATGGTTTCAGATTTCACATCTTAGTGGGAGAGAAACAAGCTGATTACTGTCTTTCTATAAGCTCTGACCAAGTGCAAAAGCACAGAAAAAAACAGCGCTGTGTAATCTAAACAGCTGTATGCTTCTAGTAACCAACAGTTATGGAGAAATTGGACATGTTCTGAGCAGGGACATATGGGAGATGTCTTCTCACATCATACTTACTCGTGATAGGAATGCAGATCCCAGTGTGCCACATTGTACAACACTGCCATCTGTTGATAACCAAGCAGATGATCGCATTTTGCCAGAAGCACAGGGCTGAGAGACGATTTCATTATTTTAAGCAAAAGGTAAGAAAGAGACAAGCTGTATATGGCAAAATAGCACTTAAAGAGACATGGCTGGAGATTGTGTATGATTGCAGTTTGCAGCAGAGACATGGTGGTAGATGATAGCTCTTGTCTCTGTGGGGTGTCCCTGACTGCTGAAGGACTCTCTTTTTATCTGGCAGCAGGATAACACTCACAGCCTCAGATCTGTTTTGTGTCTGTGTCAGAGGGCATGGCGTGACTGAAATGAAATCTAGTCCACACGCTACACAACACTATGCAGCTCAGAATCTATGAAATTTTAAAGACAGCTTGCTTGTACGTTAGCTCAGATCATAAAGATAACTGCTTGATGAATACTTAGTTTTTGCTGTTACAGAAAATAACCCTTTCGTTGGTTAGGTAATGGTATATAAGGTGCATTGCTTGACAAATTGTTCCTCGGATTATGGCCACTAGATGGAGGGCTCTGCCATTCATATTACAGATGTGCACCATAAGGCCATTTTACACTCAGATCTAGACTACTGTCATATGTGATCATTGTTAAGATACATATCTGAAATGTGGCCATGTGACTTGGCTTTACACCACACCTCACAAAGTATGTGCATATCACTGCCATAGCCATCCATCAGAGCTGGAGATACAGGGAAATACCTGCTCTGCCTAAAACACAGAAATGATACACAGAAAATCCATACAGAAATGATGAATTGTCTTTCAAATATTCCAGGTTTTGGGGTTTTTTTTGTTGTTGTTGTTTATAATGCATGTGGATCAGGCAGGCACATGAGGTTACTGACAGATATGGGTCACATACAAATGTCATTTGTATAGACAGAGGTTTGTTATAATGCTGGACATGAAGCAGACTGAATTAATAGAGCAACAGTCATGAGTTAACACAGGCTTTGCAAATTGTCTAAATTTCGACGCATGGTACCCTTTGAAGACAATGAAACATTTAGTAAATGTGTTATTCAGACGCACACCTGTCTTTACTCATTATCATGTATTCTTAAAGACAATTAGCCAGTTAATTAAACACAATTAAAGTATGATCTACATCATTTACAGTAATCACTTAGATCCAGATTTTTTTAGGTCAGTTTTTTTTTTTTTTTTTTAGGTCAGTCATATTAGTGGCCTTGACTCCATTAGTTTATTCATTCATTCATCGTGAGTGCTTTGTCTTGGTCAGTGTTGCAGTGAATCCAAAGCATATCCTGAGAACAATGGACATGAGATGGGAAAGTTGCAGGGCAGCATGCACACACATTCACACCTAGAGGCAATTTTGGGCCACTCCATATGTATATATGTGTATGTATATGTATATATATATATATATATACACACACACAGCTTTTCAGTGAGAAATTTCCCTGTTATGATTATACAGGCCACATTATGAAGATGAACATTAATCCTTTCTCTTCAAATGAATACATTCTAATGGAATCATAGAAGGAGGAGTAATAGGCTGTAGTGAGGGGGATCTGATTACATGTCGATCCTGAATCTGAAATGAGAAATCAATTAGCTATACAGATAGCATTGTTTAAATTACTCTGAATCAATATATGAGACTGCTTATACAGCATGTGCTTCAAAGTGTGATTAATGCAGCAGTGAATAATTATCCACAGGACCTATTCCTCATACTGGACACTCAAGTAAAGATTTGTGGGTTTGACACATGCAGAATACGACTTTTCCTCTTATCCTGCCTGGATAATTGAAACACCATATATGATACTTCCTACCACAAATCTCACATTGATTTCACTTTTATCACCACTCAGATAGAAGGACACTGTAGCACTCTGTCTGATGAGACTCATTGGCATAACAACCAGGCACTGTTATAATATGTATGTAGGGACATCCGATTTGTATAATGTGTTCCGAAGCATCTCACTCACGTCGAAGGTATGAGTAATGCACACAAAAATGAACAACACAAAAAAAAATCACATTTTTACTGTCCTCATAACTCTTTTTGCGTCTTTCTTGATGTGTGCCTCTTGTACACACATATGCGTGTGCACACACACACACACACACACAATACCATCAACTGCCAATCTATATGTCAAGGAAGTTGTTTAGATCATCTTTTTGCCCTTCACAACACATAAATTACAGTCTTAATGTGTGTTATCTTATTTAAAGATTACATAGTCACATAAATTAGTGTGTAACAGAAGAAAGCTTTCCTTTATTACTGAACTAATGTAATCCTGCGGATATATACAATTGATTTTGCAATCAAACTTGCAAGTGATTAAAGGGTAGCCTTCAATTACCCTGATTATTTGCTTTGATGAAACTAGCTAGCCTCTTAACATGAGACAGCAGTGTAAATAAGTAGGTTGAACTTTGTGTGATATAATGATACTGCTGTCTCCTGTTAAGTGGTTGATTAGTTTCCTGAAAGAAAACCAGCCAGTATTTAAAACAAATGAATCACTTGCAGGTATTTACCACTAATTGTCATGTCATCTATTGTATGTAATACTGGGTGGTAATTACATACCATATGTGCACTGTTTTATATATATATATATATATATATATATATATATATATACATATACACACATATATATACACACACACACCACAGTCAAGTATGGAAATAAGAAGAAGGTGTTGATTAATTTACAGCATGGCTCTGACAGTAGTTCTGCCTGTTATTTAAGTTATAGGTTTATATTTATGAGCTAATATATTATTATTATTATTATTATTATTATTGTGTATTGAATGTTTATGGAAGGAGTCTCGAGTGTCAGTACTTTGTTTTTACACGGTTTTGTTCAGTAAACGGTCTTCTGCCGTGGAAAGTCTTCAGGACAGAGGACTTTCTTTCTTCG
Source organism: Pangasius sanitwongsei (assembly GCA_037576675.1). NCBI lineage: Eukaryota > Metazoa > Chordata > Actinopteri > Siluriformes > Pangasiidae > Pangasius > Pangasius sanitwongsei. The sequence goes on from CM075014.1 coordinate 11,833,457, forward strand.
TACCATGACAAGTTGCAGGTTTTTTTGTCTTATTAGCTTCAAAATATAGCAAAGAGAGAGGCTGGTGCGGAAGCGACTGTTTATAACCGCTATAACGTAAGTGATAACAGGTATTAACTTGTCTCACAGATGTTTCACAACATTAAATGTAACTATACATGGTTTAAAATGCACATTTAAATTACAATGTAATTGTTGGCAAATTGCTGTGGTATAAGGAGACTAAAATATAGGTGTGCTGTCATAGGAAAATAATCAACTTCAGGGTGGTAACGCACCAGTGGTTCAGTTTAATTCCTGACATAATAAAGGCCTGTTAAAATTGTACACATATACCATGCATTAACAACAATGTATATATGACCAGGCCATAAAATGAAGCTGGATAAAACACCAGGACTGGACAGTGGAAATAAAGAATTTGACTATCTTTAATTAACAGTCTTTTAATATGATACTCGCATCCTCACAACTCCTTCTGTCTGATCAATGATTAGGATCTGCAGCGATCTTTTTTGATTCATGGCACAACAGACTTCATTTCCTAGAAGGCTTTTTCAGCAGGATGTCACTTATTTCCAAAATTGGCTTTAAATATTGATTAGGCCACTTATTGACTTCTTTAAGAAAGTGCAGTGCTTAATTAAATCTTATTTGCCTAATTTATTACATTTTAAGCTGACAAACAATATCAATATCAATCACAAATGTGTTATGCTTTTGTGAAATTCATACAACACAGCAAATAATTGATCTTGGATCTTCACTTGCTAACATGCTAGTGAAAGGCAATCAAAGCAGGGTGAAGATCTGGAGGCGATAAATTGGACGGGCATTTGAGTAATTATATAACTATATATTCTGTTAAATAGCTGTGACATTTCATGCAGCATTAATGCTATAGCTGCAAAACACTTCAACGTGCATCTGTAATTTGATAATTTACCAATGAATCTAAAGAGTGATCAGACATCCTTCCAGTTCCTGCTAGACATGACTGCTACTATACTCACGGTGATGAAGGTTAATATTAAGCATGGCAAAAAATTTTCCAAAAATGTGTCTTTGTAGAATATTTGCATATTAAAATTATGAGAGAGACTTATAGAGTCACTATATTTGCAGTGACAGAACATGCTACACTCATGGCTAAGTTACAGCATTTAAACCAGTGTGGAACCTTTCAGACATAAACCAGTGTTACAGCATGATATTTAAATGTGAAAGTTTCTCAAGGGTTCTTTGGACAGTTGAGGGTTCTACTTGCAACACTCTTCTCCAGAAGCACAACCCTTGATTCAACCTTTTTTTTCCAGCAGTATACACAGTATATACATGGCTTGTGTTCACTTGTGTCTTGGGAAAAATAAAACAATGACATGACAATTAGTGTTAAAATAAAAACATAAACACACACACACACACCTTACTACCTTTGTGACATAGATAATAATTCAGCTAAGAAATAGTTAAATAAAACCTTAAACCTAACCAGTTTTCTGTAACCCACTCTATATACATTGATCAGCCATACCATTAAAACCACTGACAGGTGAAGTGAATATTGATTATCTTGGTACAAGGGCATCTGTTAAGGGGTGGGATATTAGGCAGCAAGTGAACAGTCAGTTCTCATAGTTGATGTGTTGGAAGCAGGAAAAATGGGCAAGTGTAAGGACCTGGGCGACTTTGAAAAGGGCCAAATTGTGATGGCTAGACGACTGGGTCAGAGCATCTCCAAAACAGCAGGTCTTGTGGGGTGTTCCCGGTATGCAGTGGTTAGTACCTACCAAAATGGTCCAAGGAAGAACAACTGGTGAACTGGCGACAGGGTCATGGGTGCCCAAGGCTCATTGATGTGCATGGGGAGCAAAGGCTAGCCCATCTGTTCCGATCCCACAGAAGAGCTACTGTAGCACAAATTGCTGAACAAGTTAATGCTGGCTATGATAGAACAGTGTCAGAACACACGCTGCATCGCATCTTGCTGCATACGGGGCTGCGCAGCTGCAGACTGGTCAGAGTGCCCATACTGACCCCTGTCCAGAACTGGACCATGGAGCAATGGAAGAAGGTGGCCTGGTCTGATGAATCACGTTTTCTTTTACATCAAGTGGATGGCTGGGTGCATGTCCGTCATTTACCTGGGGAAGAGATGGCACCAGGATGCACTATGGGAAGAAGGCAAGCTGTGTGATGCTCTGGGCAATGTTCTGCTGGGAAACGCTGGGTCCTGGCATTCATGTGGATGTTACTTTGACACGTACCACCTACCTAAACATTGTTGCAGACCACTGACAGGCAACAGTATCTATTACTATCAGTATATATTTACTATCCTTAACTGCAGTGGCCACATTCAGCAGGATAATGCGCCCTGCCACACTGCAAAAATTGTTCAGCAGTGGTTTGAGGAACATGACAGAGATGAAGGTGTTGGAGGTGCCAACTCACAACTCAGGACTTAAAGGATCTGCTGCTAACAAGTGGGTGCTAGATACCACAGCAAACCTTCAGAGGTCTTGTGGAGTCCATGCCTCGACGGGTCAGAGCTGTTTTGGTAGCACAAGGTGGACCTACACAATATTAGGCAGGTGGTTTTAATGTTATGGCTGATCGGTGTATATACACACACACACTTGGGTGTCTCTAACATAAAATTAATGAATGTTATTGACAGGTCGTCACCCATTTTACCCTTAAAATGCAATCAAAATGTTTTAAATTATGTAACCCATACTCTGCATATACTCTAAACTAACATATTCAATGATCTATTTTCTATATACAAAAGTAAATAATCACACGTAGAGGTCATTCGTTTTTACAGTACAGTGACTGTAGTTAAAGAATGTTTATGGCTCCTGAGGCGTGTTATTATCTGATATCACTGTGAGTGAATGATAAACTGTTTTGTGTGATACACATATAAGTTTATACGCTATATTTTGGGTTGGAAATAGAATATCTATCACAAGCAGGTGACGCTATTGTTCTCTTTCCCTGGGCTAACTATAACGTGGATCCAACTTAGCCAAAAGCAATGCAGGATAATTCAGCAGGAAGGGCAGCAGAGTGAAAGTGGTGCAGACAGTAGCCAATCCCAAAGCAGGGTCCGGGAAGATGACGTCGCTTGTTTTAGGCGCAGCGGCGCGTCCATGTTTGGATTCACTTTAAGTGAAGCGAGTCAGAGAGCGCAGGGACACTGCGCCCCTGTGGGACACCCGAGAGGGTTGGAACAGCTCCGTCTCGGGGTTCACAAGCTGACCAGTGGAAATAATATGCGTCTAGGATCGAGAATTGGTCACAAGTACAACTAGCGCGTCGGGACAGACTGTAGTCGTAGAAAAAGTGTGGCGAGATGAACAGGCGCTGAAAGTCCGGGTGCACAGAGCCAGTGGAAACGCTCTCCAAACTCCAAACCCAATTCACGCTTAGATATCAAGCAGAGACGGAAATGAACCTTTTTGCAGTTCTGAAAGCACTTCGCTTTCTGCTTTTGCTGAGGACATTTAACACGCCGTTATAGAAAAGACACCGGGGATGTCCGTTACGCACGGGGGTCTGTACTTCCCACTGGATCGTTTTGGTTTGTAATACCCGGGGAAGTGATTGAGTTTGTTTGGGTTGTGTCCCGATACAATATCCAACTCAAATCGGAGTGTCAGACTGGATGTGCAGCTGCGCTATGTGTGGCCACGTTTCCTGGTGCGGTGCGCAATCAGCGCGCAGAGGATTTATCTGGGAAACCTAACGTCCTGCAAATTTTAACAAAGTTGCTCCACTGTTAAAAGGGACTAAAATAAAAGCCACGATGACCTTCTTAACTTTTTGGATATTGTTTCCTCTTCTGGGTAAGCTGACATTACATGTGTAGCTTATTAAACTAATATACTTGCAGCACATTTAAATGACTTCTAATTTGGACCAGTGAAACCTGTTTCCATGTTTCTGTTGGAGTTTTGCTTTCAAATAGTTTTCCTGCATGAATATATTTTCATCATAAATACTTAATTTAAAATGTGTTTTTTTAATCTTAGCCAAATAATTCTTATTAGATATTCCAAAGAATACAGCATTCTAATTTTCTAAGGTATATTTCTATACAATATATAATATGTAGTGTACTCATACGTACTCATACTCATGTGTTCATCACCTGTATATTTACTTTTCAAGTGCTTCCACGTTTCTTGGATTCCGATACATAGATAAATCTTGTTTTGTGCAGATGTACTACATGTGTCAGTATGTGCTGAGTTGGCGCAGACTCGAGCATCCCGGCTGGATTGTGTCCGGGCTCATGAGCAGTGCCTGGGCCGTTATGGCTGCAGCTCAGCTTTCCGCACAATGAGGCAGTGTTTGGCGGGTACAGGGGGCAACTTCAGCGCACTAACCGAGCCCGAGGCACAAGACGAGTGCAAGAATGCCATGGAGTCCATGAGACAGAGCTCTCTATATAACTGCAAATGCAAGAGAGGCATGAAGAAAGAGAAGAAATGCCTGCGCATCTTTTGGAGCGTCTATCACAGTTTACAGGGTGCGTAAAAAAATGGCTGTTTGGCTTGAAATCATAAATAGTTCCTCATTTCTGAAGATGAAGAGTTTTGCTGTAAACATGCCATGCATGACAAGAGCACTCTGCTGTTAAGCGTCTGGAAGTAATCTACATTTTGACCTTGAGTTGAAAAACTTGATTAGAGGAGCAATGGTAATTGAGAATATGACTCTAGAGCAGCACATTTCAATCTAAATTGGGGTAATAATTCTGCAAGCTGCGTTCATGTATGTAATGCTTTGCAACTGCACTATGCAGCCTCCTGGCACTTCTCCTGGTGTTGTTTTCTAGTGTGCTAATTGAGTTGTTTGTTCTCATTTTCCAGGCAATGATTTGCTGGAGGACTCTCCATATGAGCCAGTGAACAGCCGTCTGTCTGACATATTCCGCCTGGCTCCCATCATATCAGGCAAGCCTGCTGTGGTTATAGCATAGCCTGCTGAAATAGAAAGCATTACAGAGGCAATATCACAAACTAAAAGTCTGAATATAGCTATGTTTTATGCTGGGCCTATTCACCCTTGTTAGGTTATATGAATGTGCTCAGTTGGCATCGATTCTTTTCTGTTTCTTGTGCTGCTTTATCTTCTTTACCGGCTATTATAGTGCCACAGCTACACTTTATACACTGCTAGTGTCAAGGACGATTAAGTCAGTTATCTTTGGTATACTGTAGACGGTAGACCTGAATTGATGATTGACTTCTCAGAAGTGTGAATGCTTATCAGGGACAGCAGTTTATTTATCCTTGTATTTAATGGTTGACTGCAAGACGTAATGCTATGACGGAGTTGCATTTGGGAGTAAAGTAATGCTCTGCAGGTGGTGCTGTTTAACCCCAGGTAAACTTCTACAGATAGCTCTACAGGAATTTGAGCACCATATCTTTTACTAAGTGTCCTTCTTCGTGAACCTTTTAAACCTCAAACTGTTCATGGCTGCTCTCATTTCTTGTTCTATCTCTGTAGAGCCATCTGAGGGCTTAGTCAAAATCACTTTTGGTCTGATTATGAATTAGATGAAATATTTTTTTTTGCTTAAGGCTCAGACTGGGCGGATTATGATGCACAAACTCATCCTCATAGCTTCTGATCAGTGGGCATCTTCGAGAAAAAGTCTAGCAATCAATACAAATGCATTACCTTTATAAGATTAGAAGATTACTCCTTTCCCAAAACCATCACAGCCACCTAGCTGCATGTCAGCGTTTTGTCACCGTTGGAGCAGATGAACACAAAGTACAACCCAGTAGAGGTAGGAAACATTGTTCTAAATGGTCGGGCCTCTACAACTCATATAATTACTTTTTGCCCACTAGTGGAAAATAAATAACAAAGCAGTGAGATTGAGGTGTTTTTATGCCTCAGTAATGTTCACATCACTCTGCCTGTGTGCGTCAGTACGCTGCAGGTGCATTAAATCATGTGAGTTTTACAGACTGAGCAAGGGGACTGCACTTAGCAGAATTATCTCCATATTTGGAAGAATTGCACAGAGACATTAATCTGGAGCCAAATCCAATCATGCGTCCTTTCACCTAACCATCTGAAGTCCAGCAGAGGTTTGGTGAATAAAGGGCCACTATAAAAGGGTGCAGTGGTCCTGGCTGGTCACAGCATCCTTCAGTATTTGTTCACAGCTGTCCCATGCAGGAGCAGGCACCATTTTTATAACTGCCACCACATATCTGTACTGAGAGTCCATCTGGCAGAGCTCTGAATGGTGAAAGCAGTCTGATTCTTATCCTGAGCCTCTCACTACAGGAGGCATGAGAAGTACAGCTTCACTGTGTAACCGAAATAGGCAGCCAAGCTTTCATAGACAGAACAGATGAAATTTTAGAGGTAAACCCTTTTAGAGATAAAATCCTAAAAAAATGTTTGTTTTAAATGTATGCAGTCTATTTTACTAGTAACATGAATGCCTGCATCTTTTATACCTGACTTAATCCACCCACCTGAAAGCAAATGTGTTCATGAAACATAATGGATGACTGATCCTAATCCCTCCCGCCACTTCCTCTCAGCTCCTCTGTGCTTACTATAGAAACATGCAGTGGGGTCCAAAAGTCTGAGAACACACTGAAAATCTAGGATGTTTTTGTTTTGTTTTTTTCCATTTAAAATTGGACATAAACAGAAGGTTTTAGAATTTGAATATTTAAAACACAGAAAGTAAATGTTCAATATTTGAATATTTAATATTCATGATTCTGCACTATTTCTAGGTCCCTATTTAAATGTAAGCAAATTTGTGATACTGACCATGTTAACTGCTTTGTACAAAAGGTCAGATTTTTCTCATGACTAATCTCTCCTATTGAAACGTGTTCAGATGACACTCTGATGGATTAAATGGATCATAAGCTTTTGCACAAAGTTTCTACTTTTCACTTTATCACAGTTTTTGTCAATAATATAATTTGTAGTGAAAATTGTTGTAATAATTAGAAATTAATGCAAAATAGAAGCATTTTCGCTAGTGGCATCAGACATTTGGACCCCACTGTATATCCCTCGATAATAAAGAAAGTTGTAACACAGGTCAATACAACACATCAGGAAACCTGAAGCTAAATGAAAAAGCGATGTAGTCATCAGAGTATCTACTTTCACCAAATCTTTTAAAGTTATCAACAGGAATGTCTTCTCAAATTGCTACAGTAAGAGGGCCTAATGAAAAAAAACCCCATTATTTTAGTAAATGCCTTTACTAAGCCTTTACACTTCCTTTAAGGAATACTACACAGTGGGATCAATACAAATAGCTGCATTAACAATCAGCTTATTGCTGAGCAAGACACTTAACTTACATACCATGATAGACCAAACCCTAACAAGCCTGCCTTCCTTACAAATTCATCTAAGAAATAATAATGATAAATCGTGATGGAGATTATGTATCTGCTAATAAAAATGTGATCCAGGCTTGTTTTAGAAGTGGCTCTCAGATATCAGTGGGACTGTAGTGCCGTTGTAGAGCCACTCTCACAGCCGGGGTTGTATTGCAGCTTTCTGTTCTTTGATGTGACACCACCTCCGGCAGGTCCACATGGCTTTTGTCAGCATTAGGCTTTAGTAACAAATCTCCTGTAGTTACCAAATGAGAAAAATTAAATTTGATGAAAGAGGCAGGAAAAACAAGCTTCAAGTTCCTAGAGAATAGCTTCTAGGAACCAGGGGTAAATTCTCTTACATGTGAAGTGAAATGGATAATAGTTGCTGGTGGGTTGCCCAGCTAATGACAGTTATAGCGATTATGGTTTCTATGGCGTTATTATATTGTATAGTATTATACTGTTTGTTTGCCTTAATCGCCATGGATAAGGACAGAAGGAAAAGAAGTCATGTACTGGCACTGGCTGCTCAGTGGCTTGTGAGGAGCCTCGCTGTGACTCAGGCCTTTCCTCAGATGGGTTTATTACACCATTTATCCAAACCAAGCAACATGGTGATACACAAACTAATACCCATTAGAATGAATTCACAAGGAAGTGTTTGAATTAAAACATGCCTTTACTTTATAAATCAGTAGAGGAGGCGGCCTGAAGAGATTCAGCCACCCACAGTGGGTTTCCACCTGAACAGAGAAGGAGAGAAAAACAGACAGCAAAAAAGGAGAAACAAATGCAGAACGAGACACATGAATGAGCAGCTGCATATCATAAAACGATGAAATGATCAGTTGCTCATTTGGTTTCAGATAAACAAGCAGATGCATGTTCTCGCTATACACCTGAATAAATGGCTTTTTGTGCTGTGATCAAATTTTTTAAGGGAGAGGACAACTTTAAAAGCAACTCTTCAGAAAATTGCCAGAAAGCTGTGTTGTTAGTAAGCCATTGATATTTCAATGTCAACATTTCAATGTTCAGTGCAACTTCTACATTTTTTTTTAGTTTTAGGGCTTCAATAATATGCAATCTTACAGCTCCATTTAACTATGCCTGTAAACAGTAGCCTAAATGCTATCTGGTTTTAAAAGCTCTTCCCTTCTCTTGCCTCCAGAGCCATTCAGGCAACCAGCCTCCTTCTCACCATAATAAGATTACATGTTAAGAAAATAAACAATCTTGATTATTAATAACAAATGTAATCTAGATCTAAGATAGTCTGTCTACCCTGCTGACAAATACAGCTTAGTCTGACCAGCTACCAAAACACAGACTGAGCTGGTCAAACTGGTAGACCATTTTTGCTAGCTGGTAAGTGTTGGTATAAAAGGAAACCATTTCTCAATTTTTGTTACTAATGCTACATCTTAGCCAAGTTATTTTTAAGAAAAACAACAGTAAGACTATTAGGAAAAAATCAAACATGTACTGATCAGTTTAGTCAATTAGTAAGGGCGGCAAAGACGGTCTACCAGGTTTACCAGCTCGGCCTGTGTTTTAAAAGCTGGTAGCTCGTCAGAGCAAGCTGAATTTTTCAGTGTCATAGCTAGAACTCAGTAGTAACAGTGCATATATCACCACAAAAAGGGCTCCAGCCATTTCTTCATTTGCACAAAAATCATTAGTTTGAGTAGAGCCTTGGGCTGGAGGGAGAAGTGGTGTACGTTAGGACATTGACAGGGCCATATTTACTGATTGACCATTCTTAGCCACTGAGATGGTAATAGATCTCACAACAAGCCTTGTTAATTGATTTCCTTGTGTCTGCTTTGGTCTGCAAGCTTGTCAATAATTTACTAGACACAAAATGGCATTAATTCGTCCTGAACCTGCACATCTTCCTAGCATAATTGAAGTATTATGCATTTATACAGGACCTTAAAGTCTAAGAAAAAACACTGTTCTATGCAACAAACATTTGTCTCTATCTAGAAGTGAGGAGAGAAGCTTTGATTTTCTTTGCGAGAGAGTGAGATGTGAGCTGTTAAGTAGATGGTTTGGAAAAGTAATGCAATTTGTTTTACAGAAGTTGAAATGAATCTTTAATGTATGGCTTCCCAGACTTTTACGTCAGAATTTAATTTGGCTTCACATATGCACTTCTGCATTTGTGCGTTTGACTGATGAGATCTGGACAATCAAATTATACAAGTATTGGAATTCTGCAACGGGACACAGCATTGTTTATGTATCATCTTTCAGCTGAATAGTGGTATTTTGAGGAAATATTGAATATATTAAGATATATTATGACCATTTCTACAAGCTCCATTTCATAATTGTTATCATCATCCTAAACTTTATGATGCTTAATTCCTCTCCAAGTTAATGTAAGGATGCAGTGCATACGCACCTCAGAAACAAAAATGAACAAGCTTAAATATGCATGCCCTAAAATGGCCTAACCAAAAGGGAAAAATACAATTTAAAAAAATAGGACAATGAATGATGGTGGCTTCTTGACTGGCCGCTTATTTTGAGAAATGAAAAATCTAGAAAGCAGCAATGGATTCTCCTAATAACACCTCTCAAGGTACACTAGTTTCTTGGACAATTCAGTAACAAATCCCACAAAACCTCTCTCTTGATATAAGTCCAGAACATGTCCATGGCTACTGTCCTGCAAGATGCTGAAAGAGGGCAACTCTGTGTGTAGATCGTTGCAGTTAAAGTGTGTGAGCGGATAGTACAGGTCTGTCGCTCAGATGTAGGGAAATGGATGGACTTGAAACAGCATGAGTATATAATTAGAGTGGAAATGTGGGGGTTATTAAGAAGCTATTGAATAAAGCTGAACGATTGTTAGCTGAATAATTATAAATATAGAGTTGAAAGTCTTTTCATTTCCTTTTTATATGAAAACACCACTGATGTGACTCTAATTGAATTCTGGATATGAATATGTTTAGAATGGGATTTGATTTTATTAATACTTACTTCTAAAGCCATAGCTCAGTACTCCAGACAGTAGATTCTCTCATTGTTTTAAATATTTGGTTTGGTCTAAATCAGACTTCTAACGTAATATTCTGTTGAATTGGCAGTTTGTTTTATGGAAAAATCCATTCAATTCATTCTCTGCTATTGGCCAGGCTATACAAGAGAGAGACTTTATTAAAAATGGAAATATGGCCCTGTCAGCGGTTATTGTTTGGAAGTGCAATTCGATTCGGTCTCATTTCTCAGCATTGATATTGACACTGGTGCAGGCATGGTGTATGAATGCCAAGTATCCAGTCACCAGCAGCATGTGAGCGGGAGAAAGAGGAAAGAGTGAGGAGTTGAGGATATCAAGTAATCTATATATCAAAAAGCAACTTGTCTACTGTTTAACTGCTAGTGTTCTGCTGCCTTTCACACCTGCACACGTGGAACACATGGAGGATAAACAATGCTGTAATGTGAACTTAATGAACCTTCCTCCCCTCAGTGAGAGTATCATATAATATCACACTATTTCAGCAGGAATGTGAACTCTGAACCCCTCGGACCATAGTACTAAGCACACTACGTCATTGTCACGGAGTGTTGGCTTTGATTAAAGAGACATCGCTTCACATCATACGTCTTCCAAGAAGCTTGTGATTTGGCCCTGAACATTACACATATATATATATATATATATATATATATATATATATATATATATATATATAATAGTATTCCTGAAATAGTTATACTAATATACAGTATTACACCTACAGTGTGCGTGGAATATATTGCAGTCACATATAGTACACTCACCATCCACTTTAATAGGAACACCTCTACACCTGTTCATTTATGAAGTCATTTAATCAGCCAGTCACATGGCACCAGCACAGTGCATAAAATCATGCAGATACAGGTCAAGAGCTTCAGTTAATGTTCACATCAAACATCAGAATGAGGAAAAAGAGTGATCTCTGTGACTTTAACTGTGGCAGACTGGACAAAGAATTTCAGTGTGCTGTAATGTATATGTGACAAATAAAGGCTTCTTCTTCTTCTTCTTTTTCTTCTTCTTCTGGACAGTTGAAGATTAGAAAAGAAATCACCTGGTCTTTTTCCAGTCTTCAGCTGTCCAGTTTCAGTAAGCCTATGCTCATGATAGCCTCAGATTCTTGTTCTTGGGTGAGAGGAGTGGATGACCCGATGTGGTCTTCTGCTGTTGTAGCCCATCCAATTCAAGGTTTGATGTGTTCTGAGATGCTTTTGTGCTCACCACAGTTGTAAAGAGTGCTTATTTGAGTTACTATAGACTTCCTGTCAGCTCCGACCAGTCTGGTCATTCTTCTCTGATCTCTCTCATCAACACATTTCACACCATTCTGTGTAAACTCTAGAGACTGTTTTGTGTGAAAATCCCAGGAGATCTGCAGTTTCTGAAATATGTAAACCAGCCCACCTGACGCCAACAACCATGATACAGTTAAAGTCACAGAGATCACACTTTTTCCTCATTCTGATGTTTGATGTGAACATAAACTGAAGCTCTTGACCTGTATCTGCATGATTTTATGCACTGTGCTGCTGCCAAATGATGTTTGGATAACTGCATAAATGAGCAGGTGTACAGGTGTTCCTTTTAAAGTGGACAGTGAGTGTATACTGAGTATATTACTCAGTATCTGTCAGCAAACTAAAATATAAAACACATTAAGAACATGCTTAAATTATGTTTCTAATCTATGAACTTGTGTATCATGCAATTTAATTCATCATACAATACAACTGAAATATACTTTGTAAAATATACTAGAGTATAGATTAAGCAGGTAAGCATGCTGTATGCATCCTGAGTGTTCTTGACCTAAAGGTAATCTATTTGAGTAGAAATAAGAATTTTCATTCAGGAAACTCTATCCTGGCCTGCGTGGTTGTAATTATTTCCCCATCTTGATAGATCAATATCAAGCTAAATTATAATAAACTTTAAAGTCAAATTGAAATGTCAGATTCTGGACCTGAAGTAGAGATGCTGCAATGTGAAATCATGAGATTAGACAGAAGCACTGCTATGCTTTATATAGTAGGTGGCCAGTGAATATTAATTGTAATTATTTTATCAGTTTTAAGTCATGGTTAAGTAATATTTACATTTGAATATTAAAGTTAAAGCTCAAGTTCCTAAAAAAGTTGAATGTACTCAACAGTATCAGTTCAGTATTTAGAGTCTATTCATTTATTCCTTATTCCCAGCTCTGTGTGTGTATAGACTGCATATCGTAAAAAAAAGAAAAGAAAGGAAGACCATCCATTAACATAAAACTGCTGCAAAATGATTTTATAATGAATACAATGATTTTATCATAAAGTTAAAGATTTATTCTTTACAGCACACTACAGCACAGAATTCATAATTCCTCCTGAGTTATAGTAATGTCATTACTCTCAGACAGAGTAATGAGAATGATTAGTTATCAGTCATTAGTATGGGTCACACTGGGGCTGTACATAATATGGGATAAGTATGGTGTAACCATATTTAACTTCAGATTCTGTAGCAGTCTGCAATGCCGAGAATTGACATTGCTTCCCAGCGTGGCAATGATACATCCATCATAAACAGTAGAATTGTTCCCGCAGCATCACTGGGTGCATCGAGGTGAGAATGCTGTTAAAGTCACTGACTTCTAGCTCATAAAAACTTCCAGCTCATAAAACGATTAAGGCACAAATTCCAGAGGGGATATACACACGTTTTGACAGAAAATTTAATTGGACATTATTTATTGTGAGCTGCGTCATGATTCCATATGCGTAGAAGCCTAGTGTAGCCTGTTTCGTTATCAGTTAAAGCCAATCTGTAACTTTTTATTAGCAGCATGGCATTCCAGCGGTTCTTATACTTTAGAGGGCAGGGATTCTTCCACTGAAAAAAAAAAAAAAAATCCTGGACCCCCTTATGATGACAATACAAAGTAATATTATGAACATAATCTAACTGTTTAAGTATCTACAACTACCATCCACTATTACATTTATGGTGCTGTGAGAGATTTGGGTTCCTTACATTTTCTACCTACAAAACCTAAACTAGTTCCATGGAGTTAAAGTGTAGATTTAAAACATTTTGTATAATTAACAGCACTTTCCCTAGTGTTATTAAAACTGTAGTAAGATTTAAGTTGATGTTATTTATACTTTGTTTATATGTTTTGGATTTGAGTTATGGAACATTAGATGGACAGCCAGTTAGGATTAAAATTATAATAATTAAATTATAATCATAAGAACGTAAACCTGTCACAAGTCTTTCTAAACATGTTAAGGAAGATCCCTGGCTATGCTTCGTCAACCGAGTGTACGAATCGTGGCCATATGTTTTCAGATATCTAGTTCTTTATGACAGCTTGTTTCCAAATCATCTCTGTGTCCATATTTTTGGGTGACTCATTTTCTTTGAAGATTTAGCATATAAAATTGCACACATCATTGGAGCTGAACGCTGTCTGGTTTTTTTTTTTTTTTTTTTTTTTTTTTTTTCAGCCTGTGGGTACCAGAGACGCAACTGACATTTAACTTTAGAGTTGGCATTCGTCTAATCCAGAGGTACTCGTACAGTGCAAGCACTTTGTCATGTGATTTCTCCCAGTGTCAATCATACAGTTATCAATAATCCTATAGTGTAAGCCCAGGTTAGACCTGATTTAACTGTTATAGAACAATCAATACGATAATCAATACAAATTTTCTGCAGCTGTAAAGTGTTAAAGTGTAAAGTGTTAAAGTGTCCAAATCCATATAACTGTTCTGTTTACATGCAAGTCAGACTAAGAATTTGAGTGACTGTCAATATATACAAAAAATATACCAATAGCAAATTCCAATAAATTGGATTATCTATACTGTATACTTTTCAGAAAAACACATGATGTTATTCCTCATATCTAATCAGATATCTTTAAAGTATAGTAATTCTGATTGTAGATGTACGTAACACATAGTTTTACATTTAAATTGTTATGTCCCCCACTTGTTAGACCAAATTTGTACCCCTGGAATAAGAATTGATACAGTACCATATTAGAAATACATGAGTAGTGAGCAGGAAGTGAGGAGACTTTCTTCGTGCTGTGTATAAGTGAGGCTATCACATAAATGCCATTAAGAATAAAGCCCACAAAGAGAACTGAGGAATGGAGTGAGAATCTCTGTTATTTTGATGGCTTGAACTGATGGCCTTACACTGACAATGCTTGATAACTGATTCCTCAAGTGTGCATGTGTGTGTGTGTGTGTGTGTGTGTGTGTGTGACACGCACACACACATAGAGGAATGTATGAAGTCTGCTGTAATTATGGCTCTTGAGACACAAGCTGTGTGACAGTTGAGAGATTCGAGGGCTTACCATACACCAATTTCACCAAATATATACTCTCTTGTATATAGCTCTGGTCTCTTGGACTCACTCATATGCAGAATATTTAAAACACAGATTAAAACACAACATACCTCTTGTAATGTCTACTCAAGTACTGGCACTGAAATGTATGAGTGGCAAGTACCTTGAATAATGAGCTTAAAAGAGTGTCCAATATCCATTTCTGCACATTTCTCTTATGTCATGTAGCTGCAATGAGCAGAAGCCTGGGAACGTGCCATTTGGAAAGGGTCTAGTCAGTAGTGTCACTGTATTTCATTTTCATTCCTGTAATGGTCCAGTGCTGGCTTCATTTCTTGCTGATTAATAAACAGTGGTTCAATACTAATGCATGGAAATTGAAAGCATGGCCCTATGAGTACAAAAATGGCAGCGGCCAGTGCTCAAGCAGCAAATGACATAATAAGCTTATTAGACATTGATTTTTCTGATAATTGAACCACCCACATCTGATGCTTTTTAAATCATACACATGGTCTTGATGTGGTTTGACCCGATGTTCGTATATCGCGTTTACATACTGGGTTTCAGTGTGCATGACAAAAAGAAAATCGGCTGCTGCGTCTGTAAGATAGCAGAGGAGATCATGCTGTGGAGACATTTCAGAGCCGTTATTACTCCTAGATCTACACACTCACAACCTGACACACACTAACTGTGGACAATCACATTACTCTCCCCAGTATGACACAGTGTTAAAATGGAAATGGGTAAAGCTGCTGCTTGAATTGCATTTCACTGCTCTCGTATTGGTGACCAAAACCCTTGAGGTCCAACAATTATATATGGGACCAGTGTTACATGGCAGAACCGTCAGAAATCTCCAGTGGCCGTATAGTGTCTGTTACATGAACCTGTTAGACGTCAGGAGTTTTCTTGTACTGCACACATCAGACAGCTGCTTGTCACTGGAGACAGTGTAGTATTTGAGATGGAGTACAAGGGGATGTGATCCATGACTAAATTATCCCCTTGTTGGTTATATATCGTAATTCAATTCATGAGAAGTATAACTTCAAGTTGCGACAGATATGTTGGGAGTTCATGTCAAAAGAACAAGTGAAAGATGTGAATCAGTTAATAAAGCAGTAAATTTTAGTTTATAATATTGGGAGATTGTGTCAATATTGAACTGTTCCATCACATTTATATTAGGATTTTATACTATGTGATTAGTTCATATGTTGTTGTTTTTTCTGCATAGTTAGATTTTTGGCATCTGTCAGGATAAAACCATGCTCCTCTGTTGTATGAACCCATTTCATGATTTTTCTTTTAGAATTTGAACACAGAAAGCAAGAAATAACTGCAGTAAACTGCTATATAAAATGTTCTTCAAGCATTCTTTGATAGTTTAGGGTTTTTAGCTTCCTAAGGAGGATGTATATGGAGCCTTGAACCTTTAAGTGACAACTCTTGAACTCTTCTAGAGGGACAAGGCAAAAAAAAACTCTTTTGTTGCTAGATGGTTTCAAGTAGTTTCTGGATGTTTCTTTTTTTAATAAATAGTCTGCATTTATAATTCTTGAGTCATTAACCAAAAAGATTTATTTTTACTAAAAAAGTCTCTAGTTATTGAGTAAATCCACTTGCAAACTGATCCACTTTACAGGTTAATTACCGTTAAAAGCAAGCTAAAGGAAATCCTCTATAAATCAATAGACTCTTCCTCAGTATATATTGTCCAAAGCTAACCGATGGCAGGATTCCCTCAAAGAGATCCATTAAGTGTCCCTGGGCACTTGTTTATTGGAATGACCATTTGCACAGAGCACACAGTGCTGTTTAACTAATGAAGCCTTTCATTAAACGATGAAAAGATGACCATAAGAGAGTCCATCTCATAACCTGACTCAGTGTGCTGAAACAGCACCTGCGCCGATTGATGGAGACCTGGCAGCATATTGATTCTTCCTCAGAAGATGTATATGTGTAAGAACAACTAATGATGAATAAGTAGAGAGATAGATGAGTGTGTGGTGAAAAAAAACCGAGCAGCTCTCTGTTGGAGAGAGCAGGACAAGAGTGATAGAAAGAGAGCATGTAAGATAAGAAATGAAAGAGAGGAAGAGAGACGCTATTAGTTCTATTATGAAGGTCGAGTCCTTGTATGATTTGATTTGCTACAGCAGTGTGTGTTTTTATTCAAGTGTGGCAGCGACACTATTAAGCGCCACTCAGAAGAGCTTCAGGAGCCCTCCATCAGCACTTGCTGCCTCCACTTATTTTAAATCTACATTTAATCTATTATTGTACATCAACAGCCAGAGCATGCATTCAGCCAGCCAGGCTGCTGCACCAACACTGTGCCAAAACACACACAGATATGCCTGGATCATTTTATAGTGGACTGGTGTGACTCAAAACAAGATACTCTGTCCAACTCTGTATACGGAGGATGAAAGATAGAAGGTCACAAATATCCAGGAGAAACGCCTCTCCAAGATTTTATAATATAGCATCCAGAGCAGGAATGAAATAGGCTGTTACTCGAGCTCTTATTATTAGGACGGAATATTTTAAGTCAGTTAGTCACATTAGTGGGCTTGATTTTCTTATGGATTCTTTCATTCATCTTCAGTAAACACTATATACTATATATAGATATAAACACTACTATAAACCTATCCCAGGAACACTGAGTGTGAGGTGGGAATACACCCTGGATAGTTCACCAATGTAAACAAGCACTCATTCACACTCATTTAGAGCCACCATGTTTTTGAGAGGTGAGAGGAAACCGGAGAATACACCTGAAACCCACGCAGACATGTGGAGAACATGTGAAACGGGGAATCCGGGGCTGTGAGGGAGCAACACTACCCACTGCGCCACCATGTCGTCCCATCATCATCCTGTCACAAAATTTTGGAATATGTGGTTAACCTCTAATTTATTTACAATCTTTTTTCACCCATATGCATTCACATTTAATCATATCTAACTCCCTGATGCACAAACATCCACAATAAGTCTAAACACCACATCAAAAGTGTAATTAGCGAATGTAGTTTTCACTGCAGGAGTTAGTGAAGTGAAATTAGTGAAGCTAATAAAGAGACTTAAAAGCACAGAGCAGCTTCATTTCCCCCTTCTGCTGAATGCACAGAAAAATAAAGGCTAAGTGAAGAGCAGATGCGGGTCTGCATGGAAACATGAATTATATTAAATATATACTGCAGGATAAACACTGGAAGAGCATAATAACTGCATTTTTAAATATATAGTAGCTCATTTAAGTAGCCATTAAAGATTTAGAGATCAGTGATTTAGGACTTTAGAGTGCCCATGAAATGACTGAGCTAGGCTCTGTTACAGTATATTGGCATATTTCCTTTTGAAACAGGAAGTCAGGGAGGAAGTTGGTGTGATTTCCAAAACAGCCAATAGCATTCGAACACAAAACTGGCTAAATAAATCAGCCAAAGAGTTTAAAGAGAGTTTGTTTTTAGTTGTGCAGCACTTCTCACTGCTAATTTGCCCATTGTGACTTTGTTGTGTTCAGCACCATAGAGCAGAGATTCCCAGTCATTCGGTTCAATTTTATTTGTATAATGCTTTTAAAAATAGACATTTTCACAAAACAGCTTTGCGGAAATCCACCACGCCTCATCAGTTTTTTCCCTCCTCCACAGAATTGAGGGCATTAGGCTTACCGCAGGGAAAAGATAAAAGACTAGCACGAGGCACGAAAATAAAACTTTTGAGAAACAATCTTTTTAGGCAGCACGCAAACGCACCCAGACACACAAACACACACGCACGCGCGCGCACACACACACACACATTAACGTACAACAATATCTCCAAATGCTCGCTTACTTGCCAAGTCCTACACAGATATGCATTAGCTGCGTGTACACTAACTGCTCAGTGCTGCACATGGACCATTAGTGCACCTCATGGTGTTTTGTTTGTATATGTTTGAGCTGAGATCAAGATCAAGAAGAGAAATGAATGCAGACACAATGCAGACAACCATCTTTTTCACGCACAGAGAATTGAGGGATTAACATGTAGGAATCTGCAGCAGTACATCAACGACCCATGTTTGACCCCAAGTAGCTGCCACTGTAGAGCAATACCATCACTGTGTTTATGGGGCGGGGCAAGTGCATTCTAGAGAGTTTAATTGGATGCAAATTAGACAAGTACAGTCTGAGCCATCAAAATTTAAGAAGGATAATAACCATATAAATCTATGTTTAAAAATATATCTTAAGTAGAACTGCATGATAGTCTAAAATAATAATCACATTATTATTTATTCTAAGAACTGAATAGTTTTTAGGATTTTTTAGTTTTTAAATCACCAGAAAACACACTTTTCTTTCACATTGTACTATGTTAATTCAATTACATATGCGGCCCTTTTATATAGACTAATTTTAAACAAATATACTTTGTACATGTCTTATTTTGTGCAGTTTTACAATTTGTTTTGTTTATGTTTTGCACTTAGGAAGTCCTCCAAGCAAAACATAGCCACATATTTAAACCTTATATTACTTAATGTTTGTTCAAGTATATTAGACAAGGTGGGAGCAAAATGGCTGAATAGATTCACAATACGGTATGTTCTAAAGAATCTATCAGCCAGAGTAGAAAATTTACTGAAGGAGAAAAAAAGACCACCAATTAAAGTAGCCATATGTTTACAGTCCCACCAGACCAAGAATGTCAGACTGAGGTCCAGGAAGGATACAGCCCTGCAGAGATTTATATTTTCCCTCATCCTGAGAAAGCCTCAGTAATTAGCTGATGAGTTGAATAAGATGTTTTAAGTGAGGCAGAATGCTAAACTATGCATCACTGTGGCCCTTGAGGACTGAAGTCTAACACCCATGCATTTGACAAAACAATTCTCACACATTATTTAAATGTCAGTTAAATCATTGCTTATGTTTGTGCATAATGAATTCAGTATGGGTTCATACGCATATGATTTAATCATGCACTCATGTAGACATTCACAAACTCATTTGACATTTGCACAGACACAAAATGACCATTATGGCTGCTTTTCATGACTCTTCTGCAATTCCTTTCTCTGTCTGTGTAGGTGAAGCAGCTTTTAGCAAGGACAACAACTGCCTGAATGCAGCCAAAGCCTGCAACCTGAATGACACGTGTAAGAAATACCGCTCAGCCTATATCAGCCCATGCACCAGCAGGGTCTCCACCACTGAGGTGTGCAACAAGCGCAAGTGTCACAAAGCCCTGCGCCAGTTCTTCGACAAGGTGCCAGCCAAGCACAGCTATGGCATGCTTTTCTGTTCGTGTCCTTCTGGAGAACACTCGGCGTGCTCAGAGCGCAGACGCCAGACCATCGTGCCAGCATGCTCCTATGAGGACAAGGACAAGCCCAACTGTCTGTCCCTGCAAGCGTCTTGCAAGACCAACTACATTTGCAGGTGGGCCACGATTCAGCTTAAGGAGAGGGTGAATCCTGGATTTAGGCAGGTGGTAATGTCATTAAGAGTAGAGGTGAACAGATGAATCATCACTTTCCATAATGTCTCTTTCCTACCTGATGATGTGAGTGTCTAGGAAATGATGGCTCATCGCTCATACTATGTTTTTCATAGCATGTGAGGTGATCTGATTCAAGATGGATTTTTATTCATTCCTGGTGCACTACATTAGGTCTCGCCTGGCTGACTTCTTTACCAACTGCCAGCCAGAGGCTCGTTCGATATCCGGCTGCCTGAAGGAGAGCTATGCTGACTGTCTGCTGGCTTACTCTGGCCTTATAGGTAAGTCAAACATAAAGAAGAATCAGCTCACGTAATACAGTAATGATCTCGAGGAATACAGTAAAACATGATAGGGTATTCTGTTATAGCATGTCCGGAAGAGTTATATTCCTCTTCTACCACAGTAAATTGCCAGTTCTCTTTTTTTACTTAAGAATGTCATATTGTAAGTTTTATCTGTTTATATTTAATGTTGTGGAACATCTGCAAAACAAGTTATTTCCTGTTCTCGCTTACCAGCCTCTCTGTTTTCTCTCCCTCAAAGATACTTAGTCAAAAAATATGCCTTGCCATGTTACTGAAAAATAATTTTAAAAAAAGCCCAAAGAGCTCCATCCTGAAGACTTTCCCCAGTTAGAACACCTAAAGTTACAGCTTTATCTCCAACAGTTACAAAATGCTGACAGTGGAGACTCCTTCCATAAATGCTAAATAAACATCTCATAGAAAATTTCACCATAACACCAATTACGCACGTTTGTTAATCCGTTAATCTGCTATGTATGTTGTTACTACAGAAACAATATACTACACATTACTATATATGATATCCAGAACAACATCAATATCAACCACTAATTTGACTTTGCCTAGAACTACTGACAGAGACAATGAATCAACACCTTCTGACCAATCACCTTTTGAGAATTCCAGCCCTGATGGATGAAGTTTTATATCACTACAGCTGTCTGGGCTACAGTACACTCTAAACTCAACATCACTGGTTACTGACTACTCTTCTACCTTCAGTAATTAGTGTATGCTTACAATGTACACTTCAAGGTATTTTGAAGTAATTGAAAAATCTACTCCATGGTGTGTCACAAAGAGAGGCAGTAACACACCAGGGGGTTGAGCCACCTAATTGTGGACAGGACATATGGATGGGTGAGAAATTAGGAAAATCTGGTGGCTCTGTAGGGGACATGTTGCTGTTATGAGTTGGGTCCACTTAAGTTGTTGTTTTTCCCATTAAGCCACTGTCTGTAGTTGCATTAAAGAATATCTGTTGCAAAATGAATGATATTGGATTCATAGTTGCTGCATAGTCCATGAAACAAAAGGGATTTGATGAAAATACTAAAAAACACCAGTGATGATTTAAATCAACATGGGATACAATTAAGTAAGTCTGAATTAATTCTAGTTGAGTAATAATTCTTTTAGAGATGTGACTAGGATGGCAGCTGTCACTCTGTACCACCCATGTGGCCAAACCATTGGCTTACTTTGAGTCAAATTATTCAATCAAAGAATACTTAAACAATGTTTTAAGTGAATGAAATAATTGCTATGTGCAGAAATTACGAAGTCTTTAAGTTGGCACTTGGTTTTTGTGAGCCAGGTACGGTGATGACCCCGAATTACCTGCGCTCAAGCATCAGCGTGTCTCCGTGGTGCGACTGCACTAGCAGCGGCAACGGGAAGCCCGAGTGTGACAAGTTCTCAGAATTCTTCACTAACAACCGCTGTCTCCGTGAGTCCCTCTAATCTCACTAATTCCTCACATCAGCATGCTCCTACTTGTCCACTCCTGTTTGACTGACAGCTCACTCGGTGTCTGTCAGTCATGTCATTTGTTGTACTACACAGTGGGTTGACTGACAAGAGTCCTACAGTAAGACAAGTCATGTCCAATGCTGCTTTGTTGCTTCCTTGTGATTATTCATTAAACGTACCTGTAAATCAGATCTGTGGACACTGCGCGAACATGGCACGCTCATCAGGGGCAGTCAGACAGCAAATAGACAGACAAATCACGCTTAAGTGAGACAGCTACAGGGAGGCCTTGACAGAGAAAGGCAATAAAGCATTATTTGGGTGTCTGAGCTGGGGAGAAGTGGAAAACTGGCATTATTTTGTCATCAGCTTATTCAAAAGCATCCATTTAGATGGAGTGGGTGTGGGGAGATAGACAGTGAGGAGATGGGAAAGAGGATATGTCTTTGTGAGGCACTGGTGGGAAGGACAGCTATGTCAGTGCAGAAAGCTACACTTAGCATATTATGACACATTAATTAAAAGTGCAGATAGAGACATAGAGTTATAGCCTTGTACAACACCAGAACATCTCAAATGGCATACTGTGCATGATATAATGCAGTCTATAATCTATGTACTTGAGTATGTAGTATGCAATTTTGTAGGACAGTAACCTGTCAAAAAAAAAAGGTAACATTTTGCTTACTGATTTTAAAATCTGCAATACTTAGTATGCAATAAAAGTATGCAACATATGCCAATTGAGACGCAGCTATGGTTACGACATTATTAATCTATTATGATATGATTGTGAGGTTTATCAGGTTTCCACCTTTCTGTTTAAAGGGAAAATGCTAAGAAAAGGTCACAGAACAGGAATGCACTTAAACAAGGAAAATAAATGAATCTGGTTTATTCACAACATAATGTAAGTTTCTCTAATAAACCTGAAATGACACTATAAATTTTCTAATAAACTCATTCAAGAGCCTTGCCAAGGACCAGACTGAGCAGATACAAATCAATGGAGCATTGTGCCAAGAGGCAGACATTATTTTTACAGAACAGGCTATGCACAACAATGAGGCAACACAATGGAACTAAGTGCCTTTGAATATTAAGGTGCTATACCTTTAGATAAAGTTAGCTCCAGAATTATTGAATTAAAGAATTTAAAATATAGTCAAAATTTAATCACCTTTAATATTTTGGATTCTCTCCAGTTTGGTCACCTGCCAGTTCTCAGCCAGCTCTCCCCAATCAGGGCAGTTTAACACACTTGGAGGAAATAGCTATCTACCCTCTTCTGCATACATGAGCTCACAGATACCTGTGATTGGCTAATGTCCCTCTGATTGAAAATGAATATAGAAAATGAATATCATGTGCCTTGAGTGATTATTTGAGCTTTAACATTGGGACGTTGAATAGTATTATTTTAATACTATATTTTGTCAAACATATATTTTCTTAAATAGTGCATAGTTTCAAAATTGTTGGCACCCTGACAACTAATATTTGGCAATGACTCCTCTGAGAATCCTCTGAGAGAACAACAGCACTGACCTAATCTTGACCAGTTCTCCATGCAAAACATTTCAACCTTCATTATATTCTCAATTTTGCCGTCTGACCTCCGAGAGTCAGACTTTTTCTGTAGTTGGACTCAACTACAGAAAAGTCTGACTCTCGGAGGTCAGACAGCCCTCCTTCACTGACCCATCACACTCAGATATGCTATGTTTGCTCATGCAGACACTGTAACAAATTAGAACGTCTTTTAGCCTCTTACACTAATTAAAAAAAGAGAGAAAGAGTGAATAGTGACCTTTCAAGGTGGCTAAAAGAATGAATTTGTTTTAACAGAGGAACCTCTGTTATAATGAGCCTTCTTTTTATCATCCGAAAATTACACAACCCTCCTGAGGCCTGTATGTTTAAGCAATAATACTCCTGTCTGGAGCCTCTATGAACTGGGGATCTTTATCAGCTTATCGGCTCTGGCACAAAATAGAGTGGACCATACCTATTAATATTAGCTCTACACAAAACAAACAGTGATGAATGTAATTCCTTGGTCAGCAGGTACGTGGGCAGCATTTTAATCTTCATGGGTGCATCTGTGTAGGTAATGCTATCCAAGCATTCGGGAACGGTACAGATGTTGGTGTGTGGCAGCCTCAGCCACCCATCCAACCAACTGGCCACTCCAGCACTCCTCAGAGAGGACAGGAGAGGACAATTAATGGACTGGATGACCCAGCTTTCATTAATGAACTGGACCCCAGCAATGGTCACCACCTCTACAGCTTCTGTGGAAACCTCCAGGTAAGATAGGTGTGATAGAAGAACTAAGGTTTTAATGGACTGGGACTGGAAACTTGAAATAGAAAATTCATAAAAAGTAATGATGCATATTTGGTAATTGACCTATTATCAACCTATTTTTATGATTAGTTTCTTACTATGTGGTGAATATAATATTGATCTCTTCACCTAAGAGATTTCTGAATTTCTTTTTTTTTTCCTGCCATTTTCTTCTGGACAGTTTGTATTGGGAATAGGTCTATTTGGCCAAAAGTATGTGGACACCTGACCATCACAACTATTTGTGGGCCTTCCCCGAATTGTTGCCACAAAGATTGAAGCAATTATCTGTATGCTATAGCATTAAGATTTCCTTTCACTGGAACTAACAGGCCCAAGCTTGCTCCAGCATGACAATGCCCGTGCACAATGTGCGGTCCATAAAGATATGGTTTACCAAGGTTGGTGTGTAAGAACTTGTGTGACCTGCACAGAGCCCTGAACTCAGGCCCACTGAACACCTTCAGGATGAATTGGAACGCCAGGCCTTCTTGTCCAGCATCAGTGACCAGCCTCACTAGTGCTCTTGTGGCTGAATGGGCAAATCCCCATAGCCACATTCCAAAATCTAGTGAAAAGCCTTCCCAGAAGAGTGGAGGCTGTTATAGCAGTCAGAGGGGGGGACCATCTCCATATTATTGGATATGGAAAAGGATGTACAACAGGCACATCTGGTTGTGGTGATCAGGTGTCCACATACTTTTCATCATATAGCGTATGTACAAACCAAAATTAGCTATTTGATTACATCAGCTACTCCTTTACCCCATCACACACATCTTTCCTCACTCAACCTTTTGACCAAAAGCTGATTCTAGCTAGCATTTAAGGCATTCTGTACATCACCTTTAGCACATCAGCACATGTGGTAATGGCAAATAAAAAGAACACAGAAGGAACCAGAATTAGCAAAAATAGCTGGATTATAGTGAGATAAATGCATTCTTCAGCAGTTGCCTTAGATGTCTATGCCTAGGTTGGCCTGGTTTATTAATTAGACCACAACTGTAGTGCCATTAGTGTTTTAGTAGGCAGTGAAATATGAGATTAAAGTTTATTTTAAACCCAACCTGGTAACCGGTGTTACTTGCGATATGATACTAGGCTAATAAGTAATTATATAAGTATAATAAGTAATAATAGGCTAATAAGTTAATTTTTTTTTACATTGCCAAGGCAACCATTTATTATTATTGGCAATTGTTATGATTAGGTGGTATATTGGAGTTTTGTGCCATTTATTCATAAATAAATTGTAGTTTAGAATGTATGTTTCTTAAATCTACCTTTGGTAATTGCTTATTAGATGGCAGAACATTAGTATCACAGAATATTGAATATTTGACCCCCAAGTTGCCAGAGGCTTTGTACTACTGATTGGAAGATTGTGAGTTCAATTCTGTGCACCATCAAACTGTGACTGAAGGTCACTGAGCAAGACTCTTTACTCTTAACTGCTCCAATAAAGCATCAGCCAAATGAATGAATGTAAATGGAAGCTGGGTGAGTAGCACTGGTTATCTAAGCTTGTGCTGTGGACACTGATTCACAGAGACTCTGAGAATTTCAGATACATACTGATTGATGCCACTGTGGAGATCTCCACACACACACACGCGCACCAGCTGTGGCCCTTTACAGCGACACACAATCCGTATCAATATTACAGCCAGTCGTTTGTTGAACAGATGAAGTTTGCTTATGAGATCTTTCACTTTTCAGTTAGGACTCACTGGTGAGATGACAGCTCACTTTTGACTGATGGCTGTGGGCTGTCATAATGATAACGTAATGATTCTCACACACACACACACACACACACACACAAGCCCTTTGGATAGAAATGAGATACGTCAAGCTACCAGAGCTGTCATGTCACGGCTAATTAGCTGTCACATTAACACAAGGAACAGCCATAAGCAGGAACTACCCATCCATAGCACTCTGCCCTAACACCAGCAGCATGCTGACTCACCCAAGCATCCCATATCTGCCCTGATCATCTGCTTCATCTGACTTTGCCTAGCTAGACAAGCAGCTTCACACACAGCTGAGAAACACACGCATGCACACAGGGGCTCAGAATATTTCCAGGGTTTAGTGTGGCTCTTGGATTTTTAGAACTTCCAAAGATTTCTGTAGGAGCATCTTTACAACAGAATCAGATCGCATTAGATATACACCCATATCTTTCGCACAGCTATACATCATAATGTTTTAATAGTCATAATATGATTTATTAGTGCGCACATTTTCTTCAGCAGGATAGACCTCCCGGAAGACCATTAATCATGTTTTGCCACAATCCTAGACCCCAAAATTACTTCCATTCTCTCTATTGTGCAGCAAGTTTATTATTTTCTTAACTCTCTATGGAATCACTTTATCATGCCACCAATTCCATCTGTGTGTGTAGGATTGTGAATAGCGCAGCAAAGATTTTATATATATATATATATATATATATATATATAAAGGGTATTATAATATATTGCTCTGTCATACACACTAATCTAGTCTGTGCTGCCAGAACATAACTATACTCACATTGCTCACACAGATCGATTAGTGAGAGATAGGTCCAGCAAGAGTTCACCACAATGAGTTGGGATTATTTTAATAATGTTACATTTCTTTAGAGCACCAGCTTGTCCAAGCAGACAGGCTTTAGTAGGAGAAATGTCTCAGTCCTCACTGGTTTTTCTATTACTGAACAGTCTGATGAACATCTTGCATCTTTGTTCATTTGCTATCTCTCCGTTTAGGCACAGAAGCTGAAGGTGAATGTCACAGTGGATGGTGTGTGTGTGGTAGGTACAGCTCTTGTTTAAATACCTCATGAATATTTACTGCTTTAATTAAAATACCAGGAATACAGTTAACACTCATTCTTTTCCACTGA
This sequence comes from Pangasius sanitwongsei, assembly GCA_037576675.1. Classification (NCBI taxonomy): domain Eukaryota; kingdom Metazoa; phylum Chordata; class Actinopteri; order Siluriformes; family Pangasiidae; genus Pangasius; species Pangasius sanitwongsei. The sequence continues at coordinate 11,860,782 of CM075014.1, forward strand.
CATATGAGAGAGACAATAAAATTGCTATACAAAGACAATTTATTTGTCTGATTATTTGGCTGACTAATGGTTTTAGGTTGTACCTGGACCATTTCTGAATTTCAAGTGGCATGGTTGCTTAGTGGTTAGCATGTTTGCCTCTTACCTCAAGGATTGGGGGCTCGAATCCTACATCCATCCTGTGTGCACGGAGTTTGCATGTTCTCCCAGTGCTTCGGGGGTTTCCTCTGGGTACTCTGGTGTCCTTCCCCAGTCCAAAGACATGCACTGTAGGCTAATTTGCATCTCTAAGTTGTGTGTGTGTGATTGTGCCCTGTGATGGCTTGGCACCCCGTCCAGGGTGTCCCCCGCCTTGTGCGCCGAGTCCCCTGTGATAGGCTCCAGGCTCCCCACAACCCTGTGTAGGATAAGCAGTACAGAAACTGGATGGATGGACACCACATTTTAAATAAATTCCATGGAGCTCCGCCTTATTTTATGAATGTAATCCAACTATACAAATATTAGAATACAATACAGTAATATTCTAGTTATTTATTAGAAGCCTAGAGATTTTTTCCTGAACTTTCCACTGACAGAACACATTAGTAGTAATGTGTCCCACTTTGAGAAGCACTGCTTTACACATTCCCCCAAAGGGACAAATCATAAAACTTTTCACCTGCTAGTTTGAATGTTTTTTTTAAGAGTGTATCTAAAATTGTTAATCAAGGCTCATTAGCTCTTACCATTCTGTTCCACAGGACCCTCCTCTGGCTGACCCAAGTAGCTTCAACGCTATATCGGGAAGCTCATCCAGCCTCGTCCACTCATTCACTGTAGTCTTTGTTCTCCAGCTCTTGAATTTGTAGCTGCTCTCAGTTCCAGACTGCTCCTGTACCATACTCACAGCTCCTCTAACGCAACTGATGCTGTACCAAGTGTGATGTCTAGATGTGCTAAAGCCACTTTCCTTTTTGATTCCTGATGGACAAAAACAGAGACAGTGTTACTGACATGGAAATAAAAGGTCACTGATCAAGTGGACACCTTTGTCACTATTTGCTCTCAATGTGGTAACTTGTGTTGGAAATTATATTTTGTTTTGAAGGTTTATCCATCCATGGTGTTGAAAAGGAGTTGTGGAGAAATATAAGGATCATTAAATGTATTAAGATGGACCCCCTACTGCAGCAAGTCCCTTTTGGCTAATGGGAAAAGACTCTACAATTTACAGATGTTAATTTTCCTAGAGACAAGCTTGTAAACTCTTGTGCTCAGCTGTCCATGCTACAGCCAAAATCCCACATCACTCAGAAAAGCATCTGCCTTCTAATCCAGTCCATTAGCTCTTTCAACATGAGCAGTTGTGGTTTCCCCTGTGTGTCTCCAGCATGGCCCTGATGCACACTGAGCCTTAGGGCAAAAGCATGAGACAGAGAGAGAAAAAAAAAGGAAAAAGGAAAAAAAAAAAAAAAAAAACCTTCAGGACTATTTTACAAACAGAGTTTTTTTTTTCTGCTCAGTGTTGCTCAAGTAAGACTTTAAAGGCCAAATGTTCAGCATCAATTGCATTTTCGGGGGAGAAACATTTATCTACTCTGCTTTTAAAATGCCACGTTTTGTTTGGGATGTCTTTTAATTTATCTGAACACAAATTTAGCACATTTATGCCAATGATATGGCCACTGCTGGGGAAAATATCACCTGATGTGTTTTTACTGTGTAAATTAATGTTCAATTGGAAGCAAAAAAGAGACAAAGATTTGAATGTTAAAAGCCATTGAATTTGTAATAATGAATTTGCCTCGAGGTTTGATGATGTGTTGTGCATTCTGAGATGCTTTTCTTCTCACCACGGTTGTAAAGACTGGTTATTTGAATTTGCTTAGCCTTCCTGTCAGCTCGAACAAGTCTGGCCATTCTCCTCTGATCTCTCTCATCAACAACTGGTTGTTTTTTGGTTTTCGTAGCATTCTGTGTAAAATCTAGTCACCGTTGTGTATGAAAATCCCAGGGGATCTGCAGTTTCAGAAATATTCAACCAACCATGCAACAGTAGGTCACTGAGACCAAAATTTTTCCACATTCTAATGTTTGATTTAAGCTTTTGACCTGTATCTTCATGATTTTATGCATTCCATTGCTGCTAAATGATTGGCCAAATGGATATGTGCATGAATTTGCAGGTGTGCAGGTTCCTAATATAGTGGATGTTGAATGTATTTCAATGCTATGTATTATTCAACCGTGTTTAAATTTTTTTTTTTAATTAAGAATTCAATTTCTTTTAACACTCAAATCTTTAGGTCTCTTTTTTGCTTCTGTATTAAATCAAAGCAAAGGTCGCCATACAAAAGGTTGATGATGGTTGATCTAGAGCACCCTATGTATAATGTGCTGTAAAATAAGTGAACATGGTTTCTTTCTCTTTTAGATGAGGTGTTCAAAAAAATTTCACTATTGTTGTGGTACCGTGAACTGTTAAAAAATAAAATGAAATAAATACACGTGTATAACAGGGCTGTAAGTAGTGATACACTGAAGAATACATTAAAACAATCAAGGAAGAACCTTTAATCTCTGTGAGGTCTATGTCTTTAATCTTTGTTCTTTCAGAAATCCTACATCATTGTGCATAATATGAGCCAGGCCCCTTCTCATCTACCGAGGAACAGGAAATACAGAGGCCCTGGTAATGAGACTGATAGTCATATGTATTCTGATCATTATAGGTTATAGCACAATGCTAAAAGTCTTAAAGTTTATTATTCAGTAACTACAGTGAAACTAAGAGTTAAGGTTATGAATGTGAGGAGTGCGTGGAGTCTGGTGGTCAGCTGACCCACTGTTACTGAACACACACACACTTGTAATCTAATGACCATCGCTGTCCATCTGCTCAGCTAGGAAGGCAAGACACAAAGCCATCAGAGCACTGATTTGGGAGAACTATTCAGATACCCATTTCTGCTTGGTTATTTCATTCAGAACAGAAATGCAGCCATTGCTGATCGTACACAGTAGAAATCCAGCAGATGCCATGGGATCTTTTCAGCACGTTACATTTTACTAGAGTTGACAGTTAAATGAGGTGTCATAAAACGCTGGCTATTGCTTTGACTCAATTTCTGTCTCCCTGGCAGTTAAAAAGCAGTATTTGTTTTATCAGTAGCAACTTGAACACACCGTAAAAACAGATTATACATCAATAATAGCTATAACCTCAATAAATATTCATTCAGTAACTTTCAATAAGCACTTTCTCCTGGTCAAAGTGGCAGTGGATCTGAATCACTAGAATCCCTGGATGGGAAGCCAGTCCATGTCAGGGAACCATGCACTCACATTCACACACTTATTCACATCTAGGGGCAATTTAGTATAGCCAGTCCACCGACTGGCATGTTTTTGGGAGGTGGGAGGAAACAAGAGACTGTGGAGGAAACCCTGGCAGGTATGGGGAGAATATGCAAATATCTCAGTGATTATTACATTGTCACACTGTCACACAGCCATGAGAATGAAAGGTGTTTATAACTGGCAGACCTGGGTACAGGCATGAGCCTGGCATTTCAGCACAGCAGGAAGCTTTCCCATTTTACCCCCTCAGGGCTTTAGGTCTGTGTCACCTGGATTGTAAAGTTGTGCTGCTGTGACTCGATGCTGCCTTAGTGCCGGTCTGCCTGCTCTGCTTATCAGCCTGTGTTAACTCTAACTCCTAGCAGGCAGGATTAAGCGATAATAGGGACGCAGAGTGATTGTCAGTCAGATCACATCTGTTTGTTCCAGAAGGGACAATAACACACAAGGACACAGCCTGTCCCCTTCACATACACTGGATGCCAGACGTGACGAGTCGTGGTATTTTCCTTTTTTGACACACATTGCTGGATATACTGTACTTTGTCCCTGGGAAATGGGTTTGAAAGACATTGTAATTTGTCAGTTAGTGTGCTTAACATTTTATTAAAGGTGTCAGATCCAAATATCCACAACTGCAAAGTCATATGAATTTCAATTGTTTTGGTTTTTTTTTCTAAATATCGCCTCTGATTAAAAGTTGGCCACATCAGGAAATAAAAGATTAAAAAACATTATTTACAGAAAAAAAATTAGCATTATTTACATTATTTAAAAACCATTATTTACAAAAAAAATAAAATAAAAATTATATGACTAGTGTTTAAAACAACAAATTCTTAAAAACTTTTGTTTTTAAGTAAAAAAACATGGTGCAATATATGCTGTCCCTGGAAAGGAAAGGCAACGGGAAGGAAAGGAAAGACAAGACAAGACAAGACTGTTTATACTGCATTGGAGCGATGCGTTCAAGAACATTAAAAAAAAAAAAAGAAAAAGAGACCAGAGGCAAGATTTAATATGATCTTACGAGACTATTGTGAGGAGTCCAAATGCTTCATTGTACTTGCACAGCTTGCCAGATCTGCATCGGCTCTGTTATGAGCTGTGAAACCAAATGAAAAGCAAAAATGATACGGTAGCAAATAAATGAATAACATGCCTGGTTTATCTCGGGTAGCTGTTCAATAAGAAAGCAACCCTGATTAGAAAGAAACACATTTCTTTGTACAAGTATATCAATAGCAACAGCAAAAACCTCGTAGATGAAAGAGAGAGAAAGTGACCCGTCGCCCTGAGATAATGACTTTCTTCAAATAAAGGGAAGGAGCCAAGCAGGAGAGATAATGTAATCAGAGTGTACTGTCTGCTATGAGAGAGGAAATTATATCTAATTACTTCACCTCTGACCTCAGTGCCTGACATCACCCACACATTCACAGAACTCTTTTCTGAACCCTTGCTGCAGCACTCACCTTTACAATTCCACAGAAAAGCACCTCTTCCACCATAAACACATTGCTTTTTTAATGTTATTGTGTGCAGTAAATGTCATGCTGTGTGTATCTGGCTTGAGAGATCAGCTGAGAGCGTGTGTGCAGAGATGATTTCTCCTCAGAGCTGGAGAAGGGCACAGGTAATAAGCCGGGATAAGGATTTGACTTACTGATAATGTTGACAGTGTTTGACCCCATTTCTGAAAATTCCAAACTAAAAAGTGAGACAGCCATTCACTCTCTCTACGCAAGAACATAGCGAGAAGGAGATGTACTCAGAAAGTCAAGTGAAGCTCAGTTGAAATGGATCTGCAAACACCTGAAAAAATGAGTCAGAGAAAGCTTTAAAATTGTCTGAGTGACTACTTCTGCTTCATGCACAAAGTTGCAAAAGATCAGGTGACAATTACAGACGAGAAGAAAGAGAGAAAAACGACTCGAGTGCAACAGAAAAGTAGTAAATGTAGTAAATTTCTCTCTCTAGTTGTGAAAGGAATCTTAACCTTCCACAATGTGAAAGTCGCAAAATGTTGTAATGGATTGAGCAAATTGTTCAACTGAGCTAGATTATGAGCAGCTCTTGTGAAAATCACTACTCACAGATCATCCAGCCATGATTTCACCAAGCACAACTAGCTACACGTGCAGCACATCATAAGACAACCAAGCACCAGTCTACAGAAAAGAAAAAACTGAGCTCTGCCTATAGACAGGAGGTCACTAAACTGGGACAAGAGACACAGGGCACATGAAGCTCATAAGGGACTTATTGTTACTGTAAACAAGAATAATGAGAGGGTGTATATCCTCCACGCTCATTTTAGGCAACTAAAACGCCAGAGGATAAGCAAAGCCTTTGTGACCAGATCAGCTACGTCTATGCAATTTGCAGCCTGCAAGCAAAAAAAGACCAGACGTTAGAAGGGAAATGACAGCAGCACACAGAGCTGAGCCAGGGCATTTATCTGCTCAGCAAGGTCAGCTGCTTGTCAATTTTCAACCAGAGCTCGAGGCTCAGTTCAGAAGGTGCTCATGAAAGTTCGAATAAAGAAGCCTCTGAGAGCACTGCCAGAAAACAAAGCAGAACAAAGAGCAAGCTAAGCACATATGCAATATCCAAAGAAGGGCTTGTACAACTTGAGGGGAGTTGGAAAATTACTATGTAGGAGTTGTTGCATGATTGACCACGAGCACATTTCACTTCACAGGAACTGACTGCTCAGCCTACGCTCTTAGGTAAAATACTGCTCAGCAAGATGGCATTTCCATCAAATACTCAACAGGGTGCTTGAGTAAAATGTACTTTAGCTTTAACCCTTGAGTTCTCATCCGTTCAAAATTTCTTGATTGAAATTTTTAGCAAAGGTGGAACATGACTAAATTTTTTTTCCCCCAACATTAAATTGCACTCTCGTCACTAACCTTAAAAATACTGCACAGATAGAGTACAAGCTGCATTAGAGATACTACAAATGTCTTTGTAAATATAAAGCATAAAATTGACATTAGTCGCTGTCCAGCTCTTATTTACCCTCCCACCTATGCAAACACACACCAAGTATGTGAGGTGATTGTGTTTATTTCCGTAAGTATTGTTTAAATTGCTATTGTAATGAAAATACTGTATATGATCTTGTACATGATCATTCCTGTGTTGATGAAACACCTCACGTGATGTCTACTCTAAAAATCATGCCTATGCACAGTATTTGTAATAAAGTATTGTAGAGTGCCTTTCTCAGCCTCTCCAAATCACAGCTGGTTTTCTTTGACTCCACCCACTAGTCATTAATATTCATAAAGCAGACCCCAGTGCTCACTGAATGCTACTTTATAATAAAGTCAAAAAAGACTGCATGTTAATACACCCAGTATTCTTCTTAGAAATCGGTCTTTTGCAACCTGTTGCTGTTTTAAACCAAGTAGAAAACCACTGATTCATCCTGTTCTGTGAGTGTAAGAAGATCAGAGAGCAGGTTTTCTTTTTTATTATTTTTTTAATTGTTATTATTATTATTATTATTTACCCTCATTTGTGTTAGTGTTGCTGCTACCACTAACTAGAGAGCTGTGTGCATTGTCCTAAATTACACTTCACTTTGTTACTTTATGTAGTGCAATAGCGTTTCACTTAGAATGATTAGTTCTTGAATTTCAGTCACATGATTTTTATACTGCAGCCACTGTATTTCGGACAAAATTTCTGGCTTCACTGTACAACACAAACATAAAAAATTATTTTGGAAGAGAAAGAACAGTACCTCGACAAAGGTGATAAAATAATTCTTATATACTTATGTACTGCTGATTCCACATAAGTTGGCAGAAAACTTACCACATTTGTGTTTTAAGTGTATTTGGGAAGTTGATTTTAAAGAAAATGAAACATCTTAATGATATACAGACATGATAACACTGATGCAGTCAGTCCTCTGTGTGACATCACATGAAACATCAGACAGTGGTTTGGGACACAACCTATGCGTGTTTATGTATTTATTGTTCTTTTAATGCCATGTCAGCATCAATGGCTATTTTCATGGCAAGATCAAGGTAGGTAAAACAGGACATTCTGTACAGTATTACAACGATAAAATCTTACAACTTTATAAGGTCTTTCACTTTAATATTCAATAAGAATTCTAGGATTTTTCCTGCTGGGACATTTTGGAAAACTTATCTTCTGAGTAAAAGCGTTGTCTGGTATTTGTAAGAGCAGGACAGTCCATTAATATATGTTTAACAGTCATTCTTGTTTAACAGGAATCGCATGTTGGAGGTTCTTCACCGTTCACAAGGAATGCATGTGTAAGTCTTGAGTGTCCAATATAGCATCTTGTGTATGTGGTCTGATTGTATCTGGATTCAAAGGGGAAATGAAGGAAGTGTCTTTCGTATATAACGGGGTTGACTTCGTGTAGTTTGTTATGAATGCACTGGTCCCATTCCATTTGCCACTTTTTTGAGATGTACGAGTTTATTATTGGTTTGAGATCTGATAGTGGGATTTGACAATCTGTAATTCTCAGTTTGAGGGCTTTAGCAGCAATGTCTGCTTGTTCGTTGCCAGACAGCCCAATATGGTCTGGTATCCAGCAGAAAAGGATGTTGAAATTTTGTCTCTGTAAAGAGTCCACTTTAGCTAGGATGCTGCCAATTATGGGGTGTTTGGTCTTTAAAGATTTGAGTGCTTGAAGGGAAGATTTTGAGTCTGTGCAGATTAAAAAGTGCCATTTCTGTGTACTCTCTATCTGCTCTAGAGCTAAGAGCAAAGCATGGGCCTCGGCTGTGAAAATTGAGCTTTGTCCAGGAATACGAATACCGAGCCGTTGTTGTCCGAATGCTACTGCTGCAGACACGTGATTGCCCCTCCTAGATGCATCTGTATATACAGGTTTATGAAGTGGGAAACAGCACCTTATGTCTAAAAATTGTTGTTTATACTTATTTGAGTGGGTCACCTTCTTCTTGTGTTGGGTCAGGTCCATTATGGTGTTTGATATCTTTATATTCCAGGGTGGTATAGGGCATGTATGTGTCTGTGCTAGTATGTCCAAGTTAATCTCCCTGTTCTCTACATGGGGTTTTATGTGGATCCCAAAAGGACTAATGTATGTGGGTCTGGCTTCATACAGCTGCAGATGTTGAGGATGGAAAACTGGAGCGTGAGCTGGATTATTCTGGTCTTTAGCCTTTAGCTTGACTGCATAGTGCAGGTGCCAGTTTCAGACGCCTATTTTGAAGTGATGGTTCCCTTGCTTCAGGAACGATAGTTTAATAATGTGCTCGTTCTAATGCATTATTGTTTCTAGTAACAGCTCATAGACAGGGACTTGTACAGTGGACACTCCACTTAATCTAAGACTAATAAACAGATTAAAAGAAATTAAAAGAATTAAGAGTTGTTGTTTAACAAAGAAAAATGTATAATCGTTGATATGGTGATGTTTTACTGTTAGGAGACGTTTGTTTAACATTTATGGAAGGAGTCTCAGTTTTATAACAGTCACGGCGCATTGCAAAGTCTCCCAGTCTTCAGGACAGAGCAGTTTATTGCTTTGTGGTTTCTCAGTAAAATGACAAGCTGTGTTTTTTGAGAGTGAGAGAGAAAGAGAGGGAGAGAGAGAGAGAGAGAGATGGAGGGAGGAAATGACTATCATTGCTGTAACGTAAGTGATAACAGGAACTAATTTGTCTCACAGACGTTCCACAACATTAAATCTAACTATAATCCATTCAAATGTGCAATGTGTCATTCATTAATAGATTAAACATTGTAATCTTGGTAAATCGCTGTGGTATAAGCAGAATAGTACTATGGGGTTTTGTGGATACAAAAATAATCCACTTCGGGGTGATAACAGTGGCCCTCCCTCCGTCCTGTCGCATCACTCCACCCCAGAGTGGATTATTTTCATATAACTGCATGGTCTGTTGTGTGTCATTCCTTACAGATTCAGTATTTGTTACAATATAAGGCAGGTTGGGACAAAGGGATTCACTGCTAGTGAAAAGAACATGAGGGTTAAATGCTCTATAATCAAATAAGCATTACCACACTACAGCTTACCTCAGATCACTCAAATATTTGCTTTACAGAGAATCCTTGCTTTCTGAAATAGGTGAGAGAGACAGCAAGACAGATATTTATGGCTTTATGTGGTTTGGGCACCAAAAGATAAGTGATATAACCGTGCCATCACTCAGTGTCTGTCTCACCCTCTGTATTAGCAGGAAGCCACACACTCATTAATATCTCTTAATGGTAGCAGCAGACACCTTGATTTACAGTGGGCTCCTCCTGAAGCTATAAGAGCCGAGGGATCCCTCACTCCACTGGTCTGCTGACACATCCATCCGAGACATACAGCAACCCGGAATACACACTCACTGTGAGTTATAATGCTGCTACTGACAGATTCATCTCCATGGAAATGCTATTTGATCCTCATTCCTGAAAAAGAGGTGCAGAGAGACAGTGAGAAGAAGATACATTTCCATCTTAATGTTTTATGAATTTGAAGACAGACAAAATGTAAAACATTGCATGTTTCCATCAGCAACTGTTAGCTGAGTATTCTGAAGAGGAGCATCAAAGATGGTGTAATCAAAAGAGCGTCAACCAGACAGTCTCAGAGAAATGTGCGTGTACACGCGCACTCACACACACACAAACAATTCAGACAAACAGGCAACAAACAGGTTTTTTTTTTTTTTTTTTGCAATATTAAAATCTTTTTCCTCTCTTCAGGGCACTACCATATGAGCAAATAAAAAAACATACAAAACACCACTACAGAAAAATGTGTAAAATCTTAAAATTGTGTGTGTTAATGTAATAGTCTGGCCAAAAAGAATATGTATGAGGTAATCATCGAGGTCAGGTTTGCAGAGACCTGAATAATAATGACAAAATGACTTTAGGTGAAATAGACTTCATTACTTCAGGTGTCTTGCCTTTCCTTCATAAAAAAAAAAAAAATCCAGACCACTTTTTTTTTTTTTTTTAACTTTCCTGTCATTCTTTGTTAAATTTTCTTACTTCAAAGGTCATTAGCTGTATCAAGAAAAAGGAAAACATAAAATGCGATATGCATTAAAGATGCAGTGCTAGTGCAAAAAAAAATAGGACTGTCTAAGATGATGTATTTAAACTTCTTATCATGTCTATATCTTCTCAAAAATGTTCTCTGTATTTACATACTTACCCAGAGTGTCTTTAAAGTCCATACTTTTCTGGACTTGCACAAGAACCCTCTTCTTTTTAGTAGTATTGTAACTTGTAGCTCCAGTGCAAAGTTAAAAGAGGATAAAGGCACTGGATACTAAGCATTTTAACAATTTGACTTTTTTTGGTAAGGTGTAAGTATGTAAGCTTTATTTAAAGTTCAAACTGCAGTGTCCAGAGAGTGTACTGCATCCTTCTGAGACATTAGCACCCTGTTGTGTTAAATCAAAGCCTGTGAAACACAGCAAAGTGTTCAGGTTGTTTCTGTCATTCGTCAGCAACAGCCTGCACACATCCTCAAACACATCCTCTTACTCACATCCACTAATGTGCATTGAGTTATTCACACTGTTCCCTGGAGTGTGTTTATGGACATTAGTCAGCAGTGACAGCTCACTCTGTCTCTGTGACTTTGGGCAACGTTTACACCTGAGCAGACTCCCTGTCTAATTAGAGTCTAGTGACACACATGCAGTGAGGTACACAGGTCTGAGTAATTGAGGGAGAGACAAAATGTCCCCGAACTCATGTCAACTCACCTTCTGAGTAAAATACCAAGTATAAAAAAAGAAAAGACAGAGACATTTATGTATTCATTTCTACTACAACTAACGAATGCTGAGCTGTCAGGTTAAGGATGTTCTGTTTTTGGAATAGTAAACCAACACCACAAGAATGTTGTTTAGTCTCAGGGTTGCCAGGTCTGCATAAAAGCAGCCTATAAACCGGTACAAAACAAGAAATCTGCCTTTTCCAGACCATATACACTCACTGAGCACTTTAGTAAGAACACCTGTACATTTACTCATTCATACAATTACCTAATCAGCCAATCATGTGGCAGCAGTGCAGTGCATAAAATCATGCAGATACGGGCAAGCGGCTTCAGATTATCAGAATGGGGATCCAATCAGAGAGGGGGAAAAATGTGATCTTAGTGATACTGATCATAGCGTGATTGTTGGTGCCAGACAGGCTGGACAGGCTGGTGTGACTATTACTATAACTGCTGATTTCCTGGGATTTTAAACACACAACAGTCTCTAGAGTTTACTCCAGTGAGCGTAAATCAGATAACCACTCTGTACAATTGTGGTGAGCAGAAAAGCATCTCAGAAGGCACAACACTTCAAACCTTGAGGCGGATGGGCTACAACTGCAGAAGACCACATCGGGTTCCACTTCAGTCAGCCAAGAACAGAAAGCTGAGGCTGCAGTGGGCACAGGCTCACCAAAACTGGGCAGCTGAGACTGGAAAAACACAGCCTGATCTGATGAATCTCCATTTCTGATGAGACACACAGATGGTAGGGTCAGAATTTGGCACCAACAGCATGAATCCATGGACCCACCCTGCCTTGTGTCAACAGTCCAGGCTGGTGGAGATGGCCCATTAATACCAATCAACCATTGCTTGAATGCCACAGCATATTTGAGTATTGTTGCTGACCATGTGCATCCCTTCTAATGACTACTTCCAGCATGATACTGCACCATGTCACAAAGCAAAAGTCGTCCCAAACTGGTTTCATGAACAGGATAGTGCTCTTCATCTGAATCCAATAGCACACCTTTGGCATGTGGTGGAACAGGAGAGTTGCAGCTTGAAGTTGCACCTGAAAAATCTGCAGTAATTGCGTGATGCAATCACGTCAACATAGACCAGAATTTTTCCAACATCTTGTGGAATCCATGCCATGAAGAATTGAGGCTGTTTTGAAAGCAAAGGGAGGCCCTACCCAGTATTAGTATAGTGTTCCTAATAAAGTGCTTGGTGAGTGTACATCACGGTCATTACCGAAAGTTTTTATTTATATATTTATGAAGTAGTACTGCAAACAGATAATACACTCAGAAGAAAGTGCTATCTACCTTCCTCCGCATACATAAGCTCTCAGGCGCCAGTGTCACTGTGATGGACAGGGGAGAGAGAGAATGCGATCCGTCTCACACAGACAGCTCAGCCAATTTGCTCTCTTGAGTCCCGGCAACTGGTTGGCTGTGGCAGCATCAGGATTTCGACTTGCTATCCCCTGAACAACAGGGAGAACACTTTTCTCTTTCGCTACTCAGGAGCTCAATAAACTGTATTTTAATCATAACCCCATTATTAATGCATTTACTGTTTCCATAAAGTAACACTTGACTTAACATATTTGTTATTTGACTCAACATAATGCATGCAAAGTGGCCAACCTTCAAACCAGAGACAATTTTTTTTAAAAATCTCACAGCAGCAGTTCAAAGTAACTCAGCTATGTGGGATAATCACAGACCTGGCAACAGTGTTTAGGCTTAAACTGCAAGTGGGAATATTAAATGATGTAAGATGCCTAAAAGCAGATTTCCATGGCAGCCCAAAGAGTGCAAAACATCAGTGGCCCTATGAATCAAGTGTTTTATTTTTCAGTCCATCTTTAAAATACACTGAAAATGAATGATATGCACTGAAGAATGAGTGTTTCATTCATATTCCACATTTTGTGACACTTTACAGTGAGATTCCTGTGTATTGGGACTGTACATTGTGCTCCTACTGCATACAACTACTCGCATTCAAAAGCAGGCTTAAAATAAAAAACCTGATCAAAATATAATTCATATTCACAGAAGACTTCCGAAAGTAACTACAAATGCCCAAAGTAGTCTCCTTGAACAGCTGCAATAAACTGCAACTGTATGCACAATAAGAAAAACTGGTTAATAAAGCTAGATACAGGACTTCAACAACTAAAGTACAAAACAGAGGTATTACACAAGAATCAGTTATCAAAACAAAACTAACATTTCTTTTTTCACAAACATTGTAAAAGACATGGTTTATTATCATCATCATCATCATCATCATCTCCACTACAATGGGTTTTGTACAAAGGATAGACCTAACAGAAATGTGTGACCTTTTATTAAGTTTAAAAACAGAAAAAGGAATAAAACCATATGGGACCAAAACCATCAGAATACCTAGATGAAGAAGCAAGTGATTCACATTTGACATGTTTGTGTGTTACACAAACATATGAGGGGAAGAGCGCTGTACACTTCCTCACGTGTGTTCTTCCTCCGGTCCTGTATTGGTAATATTGCTAATGGCTCTCTCTCAGCTGGTGGGAGAAAGTTCATGGGCTGTGGAAAAGCCTGACCTGGTGGGATTCCTGTGAGACCTGGATGGTGCATGTGGAGTTAAATTCCATCACTGCAAGCCTCAAGTGGCTCAACAGTGTCCTTAACCAAAGTCCATCTGCTGCATTCACAATATGTGAAACGTAAGAGACCAACAATCCATTACAAAGAAATGTTTTACCACAAGGCCACAAGACAATCTTCTTTCCAATAGTACCAAGCCATTCTCAGGAAAAAAAAAAAAAAAAAAAAAAAAAAAAAAAAAAAAAAAAGGGAAAAAAAAAAAAAAAAAAAAAAAAAAAAAAAAAAAAAAAAAAAAAAAAAAATAAAAAAAAAAAAAAAAAAAAAAAAA
>CM075014.1:11875426-11902172 GCA_037576675.1 Pangasius sanitwongsei
AAATGGCTGTAATTCCTAAATGGTAAATGGCATATTTTTGTGGAACCTCTTAAAATAAAGCTGAAAGTCTACACTTCTATCACATCTTGATTTTTTTATTTCAAATCCATTGTGGTGGTGTATAAAGGCAAAATCACAAAAACTCTTTTATATTTTAAAAGTTGATTAAAAAAAAATTATATTCATTTTGACATTGAATATTAATGGATAAAATGTTTTCCCTCTACCTAATAGAAGATATTTTCCTACTGATAAGTGTAAATATTATTATGATTGGTTATGCATTAAAAATATGACCGTATAATTTGGAACATTCTTCCATTTCCCTCATGTCAGTTAAACTGACACAGAGTCAAACTAATCGCATTGCCTGGTATTGCTAACAACATGCATATACATAATACCTCTGTTAATAGAAGAAAGAATTTGCAATTTGCTCTTAACAAGTGTAAACCTTAAATGAAAGCCTTTTTCTTTCTTATTATATTTCTTTATAGGATATTTTAAATTTTTACCAAAGGTACCTATATTGTAATGCAGACATTATGGGTGAAAAGCTTTACAAACATCAATATGATAAACCTATATTCTCTCAGATACTTACTTTATCGCTTTCTTTTTCTCTCTCTCTCTCACACACACAAACACACACACATGCTTTGTAAGGGTAGTTATTGCGTTAGATGGCCCATCCATGGAGGGGCTTGTGAAAGGTCAAATTAAGCCTGTGCTGACAGCGACGTCGATCAGGCCCTGCAGACAGAGGCTGTTATCAGAGCAATATCTGTCTCTTTGAGGGGAAAAGAGGCCACTTGTGCTGCACTTAAAAGTTCAAAGCCATTGTTTCGGAGTGATGGGGGGTGGCAGCGGGCGTCTGGCTTTCCTTTCAACCCTGCTACTGCTGCGTGTACAGAATTTCTCCCTTTTCCATTTTCCTCTGCGAATTCTCTTTCGCTCTTTATTGTAGCACTCACTAAGAGACGTGATTTCCCTGACAAAACCATCCCTCACTCAGCTTGCCTGTGCACATCCGTCCCCATCCTGACATTCCTGTGCAAAGTCTTGAAAGGACACTACTTAGTTTCCACCATGAAGTATGACTGTGTGTGTTTACAGTTGATAATGGCCACCATAGGGTCTCGCAATGATGATAAAATTCTTGCCGGAGCCTTATATGCTGCAGAGATCCAGCCTCCACCCGCTACCCTGTCAAGAAAAAAACAAAACAAAAAAAAACTCCATCCTCATAATAAATGAGCTGCAAGTTCAGTTGATAGCTTTGGCAGCTGTCTCCTGCACCTGCAATTCAGGCAAAAGTAAGTTTTGATTCTCTTCCCTTTCATCATTGTGCCATATCTTATCATTTCCCTTAAAATCTGCCAATCAAGGAGGCTGAAATATCACAGCTAATTAGCACAAATCTCCATTTTCAAGCCTATCCTTGTTCTGGCTGTTGCCATTGTCTCAGCCCAGTTGGTATGCATAATTTAAATATCCATTTGAATCTTGCCCTCCCCAATCACATCTTTTAAAACGAAGAGAGGTGACCTGAAGTATATTTTTAAACTGAGTACAAAAAAAAGGGAAAATGCACCACTTCAAATACTAGGGAAAAAAACAATTCAGGAAATTAAATTAGACCAAATTACCTAAGTCATAAAAGCACAAAGCACCTAAAGCTCCATTCTGCACTGTAATAATCATGAATACAAAGATTGGTAGGCTGATTGTAAATCACAGGATACAGTCTTATGTCATGTTTTTCAGAATGTGAAAGCTGGCCAGGAGTACTTAAGAGCAAGTCAAATTTGGCATAAAACCACAAAAAGCACCACTTTGAAAAGTTCAGTTAAAGGCACCTGAGACAGCCAGCAGCCAGATGCTTTAAGAACCGGATAATTTAATCACCACATTCATTCATACAATCACATTAAACCTGCAGTAAGCGCTTTATCCTGGCCAAGGTGAGGGTGGTTCCACAACACTTGATAGAATGAAAGAACAACACGTCCTGCTTAAGACTTGAGTCCTTTGCAGAGCATCTCTCACACACACACACACACACGACAATTCACCATTAGCGCGTTTTTGGACACACAAAAACCTCCAACACAAAAACACGGGAAGAACATTCAAAACTCCGCAGAGAGACAGTAACCCGAGCTCAGAATCGAAACCAGAGTGCTGGAGCTGTGAGGCAGCAACGCTACCCACTGCGCCACCAAGTCGCCCATCATAGGCATACATGCTCAAAACAAATCCCAGGTCAAACAGTAAAACATCCAATGTTCCTACACTAGCAGCAGATGTAATAGATTGCAAGCTTTTATTGCCCCTCTACAGCAACAAGGACATTCCTTAATGAAGTCTCTTCTGTGCGAAAGACATGTGATTCTATATAAAAGTGCACTGTTGAGCAACAGCACACACTGTCTCCCTCTTCCAATAATACTATTTAATGGAGCCACGGAAGGTCTCAAAGCTTTTTTTTTTTTTTTTTATTAAAAAAAAAGACCATATATCTTTGTTTCTATAATACAGTTCCTCTTACAAAAAAAGTAATTGAAGAAAGGGTCAAGGCCACAATTCTATGTTTATCAAGAAAAGCTACATGCATAATATGCAAATTTAAACTCTGACACCCTGAACCCCCTTTCCCTGGTAATCCTCTGTAATAAAAGGAGACATTTGCATATTAAAATGTGATAGGCATGTGCTTTTGAATAATAAAATATAAGAGCCTATCAGCAATTCAGTGTGATCAGTACTAATTCTGATTTTCCAATGAGATCTTCAACGTCCTTGTTTTTCCAAATAAACGTGGCAAGACCACTTTGCCAATCTTTGACCAATCTGCATGCACAAATTAATTTCTGAGAAAAGATTTAATCACAAAGATGTTGTACACATTTAGGGTGACACTGACAATTATAAAAGCTACAAATGAGATTTGAAGCCGATGATAAAATGATGAGGAATAGATCTATCTAATTCTATCACACAGTATAACTAAACGAATCTCATTAGTTTGATATGGGTTAGAAGGGGCTATTGCCTTCCACATAGAAACTAGTTAATGAGGCCATTAATTGAATCCAACAAGTTCAAATAATCAGGCAAATCCATTTTTATGCCTTCGCTCGCATTAATGATGGTTTCAAATTCTATGTGATACTGCTCGCATTCACATTAGTCTTGCTTTATACAGATTAGAGTAATCCAATTGAAGCCCATTTAGGAAGCACTGCAATGATGCAACTAATGAACAGATAGAAAGTTTAGAGACACTGCAAGCAGGCTAATGCATCATGCTGTAAATGAGACTGTACCTCTTTCAATTACACACACACACATTCAAAGAATCAGTCTGAACACAGAGACCTCTTTTCCTTCTAGATGGTAAGAAAGTTTGCAGAGCAAACACACATAGCTATATAGTGATCTACCCTAAAGCTACCCCTCAAAGAAAACCTTACAATACACAGTCATTTGATCTTAAAGTGCCCCTGAATTCGGAGATTTTTGTAAGCGTCCTGTAGCATTATGGAAACTTATATACCAGTAAAACTTTATAAAAAAAAAAAATTTAATTCTCTTTTTAATATTATTGATTATTTAGTCTAGTGCTTGTCCAATTAAATGCTCAAGAACACGTCCCGCCTTGCTCTGTGGTAGCAGCTTGTTAGCAGCCATCATGCTTCCTCTGTGTGTTTTTAGTTGTGCATCTTCCCCCTATGAGGCAAAATTGGTTGGAGTTTCTTCTTATCCAAGATGGATGAATTTATGCAAGTTTGTCATTTATGTGACAGGCACTTTTCAGATGAGTGTTTTACCAACATGGAGCTGTTCCCTGCTGGAAAGCTCCCTCAGGCTGATCGAGAGCATGATTCTGTCTTTATACACCACCAGGGCTTTCCCATCAGTAAGAAATATCATTTTATTAAGCAGCTTAATATTTCAAATGAATTGTGTGTCCTTGTTAAAGTCGACAGGTGTGGGTAAAGGCGGTGGTGAGAAATCCTCCACAGTAGGAAAAAGCCACTCGTTAAACTCTTTGCTCTTCTCATATTTAGGTAGTTTGCTAAGCTACTGTCAAGATTTGGCGCACATCTCAAACGCTACTGGCTGTTGTGTAAATCAGACTAGCACTTCAACACACTGTAGGTTTGACTTCCTGTATCAGAATGAAATACGTCAACATACGGAATCAAATCACGGCTCTCAAGATACATCATGGGGACTTTGAGGTGCATATGAATCCAAAATTCCATCAATAATAACATAAAAGTGCAATCCTATAATTTCTGTATCCAGAGGAAAAGTGAGCTTTTAAATAAGAGCCTCAGAGCAGGCCAGTAAAGAGGAGCCTCTCTCGCAGACCTGCAGATTTACTGCTTACAGACGGCCAGCTTCATCCTGCTCTCATGCATTTATTAATCTGATGTCTATAGACCATCACACAGGACAATGCATGCACAATGCACGCACGTGCGCACGCACACACACACACACACCTCATCCCACTAACATATTCACCTCTCCAAGTGCTTCACCTCGCGTTGCCTTTTTAATCGTCTCTCAAGTTTTCATCTCCCAGACATACACATTCTATTTCTTATTTTTTTCATACTCGTTACATTTTCTCTCTCTGTGTGTCTTTTGCCTGATACATTTTCCGTGACCATTACAAAAACATGTATTTATTTGGCTGATTACTGCTTAGATGACGCCAATAGGCTTGCTAGCATAAACAGTGATGGGATAAGGAAAATGGAAAAGCAAATAAGTCATAAACCACTAGGACACACACTGTGTGTGTGTGTGTGTGTGTGTGTGTGTGTGTGTGTATATACATACATACATACATACACACACACATATATATACATACATTATATATATATAATATATATATATATATATATATATATATATAAAAGCTGCATTTCCTCGGGCTTTTAAAGTACTGCAGTGTTTTCCATTTGCATAGCTAACAGGAAGTGAGAGAATGTGCCTCAGCTTTATATAAGCACTGCACTACAGATTTGGGTAGACTACAAAACACACACGTTAGTTTTATTATCTTTATGAGAACCAGCCACTAATATACTTATTACTACTAGTACCTAAAGGAAAGATGCTAAACTGGTAGATATAAGCTATCAGTAAATGAAAGTCACCCTGAATGACTTGCATATTAACCTTTATAATTAATGTAAGAAACTCTTTTTAAGTTTAAAATTCTGCCATCAACATGTCTGTCTATTTTCATGCTGTTAACAGTTTCTTACATTACTCTCAATGCTGTTTGACTGCCTGCTGACAGTGGCACCAGTGGGTTTCAGCTCTACCTGAAGAGACTGGTGCAGCAGCGCTTTAGTCCGTTAGTCTGTCCAGCTCTCTCACCTCTTCATATGTACACTCTGCTCAAACAGATTAGCTGAGCCGGTAACTAGTGTAACTAGCTAAACCTAAACCTAACTGTAACGTCAGTAACCAAAAGAAAATATCCAGACACAGTTTTTCAGAACAAAAAAAAAAAAATTTGCAAAAACATGATTTATTTTGTGAGGATATTGAACACTGTCCTATCATTGACATTTGGTCCTATTTAATCCTAACAAAGGGCTGAAAGCATGCGCACACACACACACAAACACACACACCAGCAGCAATCTTTTTTGAATATTCTCACTTATGTATTACTGTAGCTAATATGCACACAAATTTGGAGAGATGTGGTGACAACTTCCATCCATCACAGTCTATGTCTGTTTAGTGGCTCCATATGTTGCATGCCGGCCAGGTGACAGAGCAACGTCTGTGTCATCTGTCTATCTTTGGCTCAGTGCTGCATATCCGTTGACCTCCACAAATAAGTAGATCACTCTAAATCTGTGCACACTGTACAGATAAAGACCTGGAACTACACAGTTTTCATTACCTGCTGCAGATATGAACATTGTCTGTTTGATCAAAATCTTGCAGTTATATTCTTTGTTTTTTTACACTCAAAACACAGGACGTCTGTCGATAATGCTTGCATCAGTCATCATTTGCGAACTGTAGCCTTGAAATGCTAACTGACCAGGATGCATGCATTCAAATTTTCCAGGTAAGTCTATAAGTATTTAGTTTTGCAAACACTTGAGCTTATGATCAGCACCTTGACCTTACTTGGTCTCAGAGTCTGCTGGTGATTTGCTCATAAATAAGTTAAATAAATAACTAGGTGTGTTATTCATTGGATGAAGAATTTCACTCTCAGCACAAATGACCAATAGCCCCATTCCTAAACTGCTCGGATTTCCATACATTACACATGAGTGAAAGACTTGAGACTTAGTTTGTGACTACTGTGGTGGTTGCTGTGGTGGCTGTGCATTTGAAGACTGTGTGGCAGAAAAATCTATACCTGCCTCTTATCCAGGAGAGCAGTTAAAACCAGCTGCTCAGGATCTAAACATTTCAAATCAGTGAAAGCAGGCAGTGTGTGTCTTTGGTACAGTCCCTGTACCATGTGACACTATGGGCAGCTCAGGGAGCTAAGCACGCTGACAGGACGGTGGAGTGTCCTCACTTCGATAAGCAGATTAATGCCAAAGAGCAAAGAATGCTGTCTCATCAGCCTTATTATTATAATTCAGCCTAGAATTATACTGATTTCTTAATCTTTTACCTCCAGTTGCTCTTAGATTTAATAAAACCAGGGCTTACATGCAGGTCTGCCTTCCACAGCCTTTGGAACATGTTAATGTTAATCATGCAGCAACTGATACAGCATAGTAGT
The DNA here is from genome assembly GCA_037576675.1 of Pangasius sanitwongsei. Taxonomy (NCBI): domain Eukaryota; kingdom Metazoa; phylum Chordata; class Actinopteri; order Siluriformes; family Pangasiidae; genus Pangasius; species Pangasius sanitwongsei. Next base: position 11,882,217 of record CM075014.1, read on the forward strand.
GAGGCTAGAAAAGAGGAAAAGGTGTGAAGCTTGGACACAACACCCTTAGCCATGCACACAGGCACACATCCTTTGACTTGTCACTAAGGAATGAGCCCAGCGTCTATCTACCACCCTGCACAATGTTGTAGGCAGTGCATGCAGTGAGTATCCAGCTTTCATTATAAGAGAGCAGAAAGCTAGAAACAAAAAAGTATATTGCTAGATACATGACCTGGGCACTGAAAACTGCCCTCATTACTGCTCTGATGAGAATAGCTTTTCACCACCAGCAGTAGATGGGTTGAAGACTTACATGACTACAAAGCTAAGTAAATAAATGAAATATTTAAATAATGTAAAAATTGAAAAAAAAAGAGAGGGAAAAAAACATGCAATCGCAGTTTGGTTCCCTTCAGTGTCTGTGCTTTCTCTAGGTTTCTGTATGAGTTTAAGCTTTCTAAATACTTTGAGGTATGTATGCTCAGACACAGTCTTGTGAATTCGGAGTGCTTCAGTGTGAGTGGTTTCTCTGCATAAGCTCGGCAGGAAAAGCTCTGGTCTTCCAGCCTCTCGCACTCCACTTATGAAAAGTGTCAGATTTGAAAAGTGTTTGTTCACTGTTGGTCTCTCGAGCAGAGTTGGTTCGTCTGAGGCAGCAGATGTTTGGGCAATTTGTACAGGTAAAAATTGAAATTGTGAGGAGAGAACTGTGGGAATCTAACCTCACAAAGAGATTTTTCTTCTTTGAGAAAAGACTTCCATATTTGAAAGTGACTGTGATGGAGAGTTGGAACTACATGATGGTCTTTCTTACAGAGGAAAATGTGTGTGTTCTCAGTTTTCATCACTGTGAGAAAGTCTCTGAAGCCACAGTCCGTCACCCTGCATGCTCTAATGAAATATCTGCCGAAAGTGGGCTTGAATGCTATTAGTGGGTAAACATCAGAGGTTAAAAAGCCCCCCCCAAAAAAAACAAACAAACAAAAAAAAAAAAACATTAGTTTAAAATAGAAAATAGCATTTTTCCAGTTTTAACAGTTTAATAGAATAAAATAAAATAATTTTATAGGTCTTAAGTGTCTGTTCGTGCAGGTTAGAAGCTTGAGAAGCCTAAAAAAAAGCATGAGAGATGTATGACAGCGGAGTTGGAGTTTGTTTATAACAGAGCTGTGCTTAACAGCGTTCCGCTGAAGGCCTGAACAGCATGTTGTTCACTCCAATTTTGCTCCTGCTATGCCCTTCACCTGCCCATAATGCACACTGAGCGCCAATGCATTTTGTACTAATGGATTGAGTAGAGGCACTTCTCTGGCTGCTTGACATGTGAATCAAGCATCTGTGCTGTACAGCAGGTTAGCCTTTCCTCAGATGTGTGTGTAAGTGTGTGTTAGTGCGGTTATATCCTGGAAAAAAACACGGAGCGAGAGAATATTATCAATAAAAGTGTATGTATGGGACTAATGTGTTTGTATAAGCAGACTGGATTGTATCATTTGAGGATCAACAGTAGAAGCATAAGGTTTAGTCATAAGAAAACACACACACACACACACACACACACACTTACCTCTATTCCTCCTTGTAGCAGCTCGACCTGATCACATTCCGCCTCCAGTGCCATGGCAACGGAAGCAAAGGGACGGCTTGCCATTTGTTGCCTTTCTCTCATCAATTGCTAGAAGTGTGAGGCAAAGTGAAGTAGAGAGATGGAGAGATAGGTAGAGAAAAGAGACTATAATTAATTATGTACCCTTAGAAGTCACCATTTCTGAAATTGCTTTTACTCATCTTGCATTATTCTCTAAAACAGATCTAAAGACCAAAATTATTTCAGGCATTTGACCTTGCTGTGACTTTGACCATGTTTGGATCAATTCCAAAATCTAATCAGTTCATGCGCTGGTTACAGTGATAATTCCATATAAATCCTACACACATTCAACCACTCGTACGACAGATGTAGTGGTGGACGCATAAAAAGAACACCCAACCCCTTGACACCTGAAATTTAAGAAATCAATTTATTTTTATTTACTTTTTTAATCTTACTGCAAAGGTCACGCTGGGTAAGGAGCCTGTTTAACATATGCAGCAGTAAAAACAGGGAGTCTGCCTACTGATGACCAAACCCTTGCTAGCTATGTGTGGTGATCTCACACAGGGAATGCCAGGCTTTGATCAAGTTGCTGGATAGCTATGTGCCGTAGTGAAATGGAGATAAGCCAGTCCATTCAGGTTGTAATCAGGTACCAGCTGTCAGAATGTCCGCAGTGCTCCTGTGCCCCAATCAGAATGGATTTTTTTTTTTTTAATGCAAATTTCTCCCTTTTCACTTTCGGATGTAACCAGATTTTTAAAATGCTAGTACTTGCATCACTTGTAGTTTAGATCCATGCATAACAGAAACATATTTCAGTTCAGGTTTATATAGTAGAAAATGTACAAATTTCAAAGTGTGAAGGATTTTCCCAGGCCTCCACACACACACACACACACACACAAAGCAGCACCTCATGGTTAGAGGCAATGAGCAGACCACACAATGAGCTCGATGGATGTCAAAAGAGGAGACTGAAAAAAGGAGAGGCAGTGAGAAAGAGGAAAGAAAGACAGAAGTATGAGACAAAACTAGTCTTACTCCAGCCCAGACAGTAGTATGTGGTTGAGTAATTTATTTGTTATAATAAGAAAGCTTGGATAATAATAATAATAATAATAATAATAATAATAATAATAATGTTTAGAGGCACTGTTGGATCAAATGTGTGCAGAGGCAGATAATTTCTCTTGCCATAACACTAATGACAAGTAATCATAATCATACTGATGCCATGGCCATCTGTACTTCAGCGCTGAGGTTTAATTGATGTGTCCTGTTTCCTTTCTCCATGTAACTCACTCACTACGGTCACACCAGCTCAGGCCTTAATATGAAATTTAATATTGCTGAGGAACATGAAGCTCTCCAATTTATATTTTTAAAGCATTTTTATAAAGATGCATCACAGCAATATATTCCATGTTGAAAGAGTACAAAAGCCATGTGATTGTCACAGACTAGCACTTTAAACCATCTCCAATGGTCAAATCACAAATCACTACAATCTCATTTCACTGTACTGAGAACAGAAAAGGAAACTTGTTTACTCAAGGCTCATTATGAAAGTTTAAAAGGCAGTTGTTGGGCAAGTCAATAAACAGTTATGTATACAAAATTGGTATTTTTGTAGAATTTAATATAGAAGATAAAATCTTCAGTTAGAGGTATTTCATAAAGCTCTAAATGTGTATAATTTCAGAGCTGAAACTACTTTAAAGACCTAGCTGTGGGGGGTTCGAGCGTGTAATGTTCCACTGTAGGAAATATGGATAAAGCTATAGTATTGTGCACTTCTTCTTAGAAAATGCAGATTCTGTAAAGAGGAATTTTCTGAAGATACATTCAATGATAATGACCTTGAGACAATGACCTTTGTAAAAAAGCGCTATACAAATAAAAATGAATTGAATTGAATAATGAAATGAAAAAAATATCAAAAAACAAAAAATAGTATTGAGCAGTGAACACTACAACGACCAGTAAGAAAAAAAACAATCTAATTGTAATTTGGCTTTGTGTTTAAAACAGCATGAATTCGCACAGGTACGTGGTCAGGCTGGAGCACTTAATACTGTTCTTCTGACTCTGCAGGTAAAATCCCAAATGTTATTTTTATGAGAAATGTAGTCCATTCGTCTATATAGTCCATAAGTAGATGTATATAATATATAATCCGAATATAGTGTTTCTCTGTAACCTTTTTCTGGAAATCATTTCTCTTTTTTCTTCTGACACACTAATGCAGTAGACATAAAATAATCACGTAAGACAGTTAATATAGAAATTTAGGGCGTTTAAGACTTTTGTACAAATACTGTGCATAAAAACAGCTTCCCTCATGTCTGTCTCTTTTATAATGTTTGAATAACTGATATTCTTGAAATCTTCTTATACTGTGCTTGCAAATAGTAAATATTTCTATCAGTATTTTCAGAGTTCAACAAGTGCCCTTAGCGAGTTTCAAGTAATCGGGTCCTCTGTTAGTTGCACATACACTACAGAAGTGATGAATAGCAATTCATTTAAAAAGCTGTAGAGCATTTCTTTAATATGCGCCACAAACCTTATCAGCCAAGGAGATATTACTAATCATGCTGTATCTGAGCAAAGAGAGAGCAATTAAATTGTAGATAGGAGGTGATGTCCTTCACCTACACGTCCAAAATACACTGCTTTCAGTAAAAGGCTTTCTCTCTCTCTCTCTCTCTCTCTCTCTCTCTCTCTCTCTCCAAAAGAAACAGGATTTAGAGTAAGATAATACAAGTTACCTGTCACAGTTTTCCCATTCCTTAATTGCAAATCTCAAAATAATAAGCGCAAGAAACTCGTATGTAGACACTCAGTGCACACAGACATTAAATGAGAAGTCAAATAGAAAAATATAAATTAGGAGTCTCAGAGATTTTTGGAAGTGCTGAGCCTTTCTCCTTTTTGTTATGATTGACTTGCAGGTGATGCTTCCATCATCTGTGGTTAATCGATAGTGTAGAACAGCAAAGTACAGCATCATTGTTACTCGCAGCCGATCGATATCTTAACACAGGCTGATTTAGGTGCCAAGGACGAGGCTGATTGTTATTGGATTTGTGATGAAGAGGGGTGTGCCACAGTAAGCACTAATTGTTTCACAGATTAGCGTGCAAAGCCATCTGTGCTGCAATCACTCCTCTGCTTTCGTATCAATCCCTCCAAGTTGTAAACACACACATGGATACGCATGCACACCCAAACACACTCAACTGACCTTACAAATGCACACAGGCAGCAGAGAAAACGAATGAAGCCCACAGATCGCTTTATCACGGTGCACAAAAAAAGCAATCATGTCCATTCAGTCTACACGGAGTTCTGCAGACAAAAGGGACGTCACTAACAAAAGCTTTTACTGGCTGCTTAATAAGAAATTAAATACTAGCTGTTGGGGAGCATTTAGCTGGGCAGGGAATGTGCTTTTTTCAGCATTTTCCATAAAGAAATAGTACAATAATACATTACAGCTCAATGGTGTGCACAAAGCAGCTGACTGTAACAGCAATTTGCTTGGAGACCAATACGGTAAATGGTCTAGTCCTTGCTGTGAAGTATGGAGCATTGCAGGCAGAAATCAGTGCCAGCTCACTGAAAGCCACTGCAATTTATCAGGCCTGCCTGAAGGTATCAATAGCTGAGGCATTAGCATTCAGCAGTATCAATCATACAAACACACATTTTAAGCTGATAGCAATCACGCTCCAATCTACAAAACCTGCTACATTTAACATGCAGTACGACTCCTTCTGAAGAGAGTGAGGAAAAGCGCTCCTTCAGCTGCATTAAAGCAATAAGGCAAGCAATTAAACAGGAAGACACAAGGTTACGTAGCTGATTCCTCCACTGGGGTGCCACTTGTGTTATATTACATTTAAATATGCACATAACATAAAGGTAGAGTCATTATGATCATAAGTAAAGTGTCCTTCACAACAACCTATGGGCATTTTTGTCTGTACCAGCCATTAAAATGCTTCAAAAATCACCTCATTATCATCATCATCTCTTTCTTGACACACAGTTTTCCATGAATCTTCTATTATAGCTTATGAAACATGTACATTTTAGTCCCACAGTATTCACTCAAACCACACCACATTCGCCACTATGAAATATTTGATAGTGACTGATGAGGGTGCTTTGAAATTACAACTCTGCTATTCAAATGAAAGATTAAAAAATAATTTAAAAAAAGATTATTAAAAAAACATTTTAAGTAAATCATGAGAATGTCCTTAATGTCCTCATACAATGCATGGATTCTAACAATATTCTATGTATAAAATCACAACCCTGTTCCTTATTTAACCACAAAATGCAGCCATTGTCAGTAAAGAAACATAAAAAAAGATATCACTGCCTGAAATGGGCAAACATGTTTTTTGATTGGTTAAGAGCATGTTTTATTTGGGTCCTCAGTCAGTTTCAATCAAACCCTGGTTTACTTCCCCCTAACAACCTCCACTCTTCTGGGAAGACTTTCCACTAGATTTTGGAGTGTGGCTGTGTGGATTTGTGTGGATTTGCTCATTCAGCCACAAGAGCATTAGTGAAGTCAGGCACTGATGTCAGGTGAGGAGGCCTGAGGGGCCGTCAGGGTCACCACATCCCACAGATGCTTGATCCGACTGAGATCTGGGAAACTTGGAGGCCAAGTCAACACTTTGCACTCTTTGTCATGTTTCTCAAACTATTCCTGAACATTTTGGCAATGTGGCAAATATATATTTATAAGTTACATTTTTTTTTTGAGTTACAAGGGCTAAATGTCCCCTCATTCATGGAATAAGTATGTCTTCCACCCACAGGTTATCAAATATAACCACTAATAACTACTGACACATTTCTCCCTCACACAAAGCAGTATCAACATCTTGAATGAGCTCTGTCTTCTCCACAGTAATTAATCGTTCATTATCTTTTCAATTAAACACCACTGAAGCACTGCTCTGGCCAATCCCACTGAGAGAACATGTTCCTAATGTGATTATCAAAGCCACGCACACACAACATGCTTCACAGCTTCTCCTAACAGTACGATCAGATCACTGCAGTGCAGCGTGAGAGATGCTTCTGTCTGTAATACATGTGAGTGAGCAGAGAACCAAAGGTCCTGATAAGGGTTGATCAATCACAGAGTTGGCCATGATTGATCAAAAACACAGGGTGAGTTACAATCAAGCTGCTGTAATGAACTGTTTGCCAGTTTCACCCCTGGATAGGGGTATGCCTGGAAAGCATTAATACTGCCACCAATGAGCTGTTCAATACTCAAACACATCATGATATTTGATCCAACCTGGAGCCTGATGAGGGCACAAACTTCCTCCCTGTTGTGATAAGAGATCAATGACACACCATCTTATATCAGCTCTGCACTTATCAATAGGCTCCTTAATAAAAAGGGAGCAAAGGCGGGAATCAGAAAGAGCAAGACTGAAACAGACAGAGGAAAGACAGAGAGAGAGAGAGAGAGAGAGAGAGAGAGAGAGAGAGAGAGAGAGAGAGAGAGAGAGAGAGAGAGCCCTAGGAGAGCAGTGTGGCATGCACTCATTTGTGCTAATAGACACTCTCTCAGCAACAGCCTGCCTTTGTTGACAGCCAAAAAGCACCATCTGCAATTTATCCATCTCTCTACATCACCTGCTATTACTCATCAGGCCCACTGCCTTTTGCATTGCAACTCTCCATAATAATCCAGACAAAGTTGGGCCATCACTGATAAATCAGCTGATACGCCCATGACCCTCACATCTCACAATGCAGCCGCGTTACTAAAACATGCTGAAAACTCATGTCTAAACTCATATCTTACTTTACGTTTTACTTTCTCATTTTGCCTCTCACACTGTGAAAGGTTACAATGGCAAGTTAATCTTCATCACATACACCAAAAGGTAAACACTCAGATAAACAAAAACTGTGCAGTTCAGGCCAGGGCAGGGGTCATATCAATTCAGAGCTGTTATTCATTTGCTGAATCACATTTAAAACCTTCCTCGCGGGTAACAGCGCGAAGACTTCACTGATGTGAAATTGAGATTGATCGTGCATCGATTGTTCTGTGGGCTTCATGTTAAGCCCACGAAACAGGTCTATGGAATTAGAAGTGTGCTGTCAGATTTGACAAGAACTATAAATCCAAGAGACTGCAGGGTGACGGATAGTAAAAGTCTATACAGACACTCTGCCCTTTCCAAAAGTGACAAGCAGCAAAGGTTTTCTATAAGTCACCAAAAATCCAAAAAATATGAACAGAAATGAAATATGTTGAGGCAAGTTGAGTCAGACGGAAGCAAGCGCATTACACTTTCATGCTCAATGAACTGTGTTAGATTTAATTTATCCTCATGTTTTTAGCCAGAGTATAAAGGTATAGGACCAAATAATATGATTTTGCTGTCAACATTAACAAATTACAAATAACAAATTATTAGCAAAATAAACAAGGATACTGTACCGAGTCAAAATCTGGAACGTAAAAGATAAGATCTTTTAATAGCACATGATTGTGTCTGTGCTTTCCCTGGTACTTAATATGTAGCTGTAAAAACATCAGAATGTTTTGTTGCTATGTTCTATGAAGATTTTAAAAAGTATAGCCAGGTGATATGATAACAGATGCCTCATTTGCAAACTATCCATTCCTGGTTCAAAGCAGCGAAATAATCTCTGGCTGAGATATGATTTCAGCTCAATGAAATATGGTTTCTTTCATCAGCATCACAAAGCCATTAAAATGCAACATGGCATTAACATTCGAACATGTAAGTTCATTCATTCATTCATCAGTAAGAGCTTCATCCTGGTCAGGGTCACAGTGGACCGTGATTCTTCTGGGAATACACCTTGGATGCCGGTCCATTGCAGAACACCATGCATACACATTCACACACTCATTCACACCCAGGGTTAATTTAGCATACCCAATCCAACTACTGGACGGGAGGTAACCAGAGAACCCCAAAGAAACCCACACACACAACTCACACGCACACAGTCACCTAAGTTCAGGATCGACTCAGAGACCCTGGGGCTGTGAGACAGCAACACTGTATGTACAAAGTGTGCTACAACACAAAAACATCCATCATAAAATCTGTGTATTCGCACAGAAGATATTATTTATATCAAATCTCTGAGCGCTGGCTTACTCATGATTTAGAAGGAGAAGAAATCCTGCAAAGACAACATTACAATGCTTCAGGGATTTAAGACAATTTCTGGACACTTGCCTTATAAAGTTTGTCCAACAGCAGGGCCTAATGTGGCGCGAGAGTGCTGGAGCCAAGTTTTAAACTGTAGAAAGTACAGCAGCCAAAGCAAGAATCAGTCCACTGAGAACTGGTGTACATGGAAAGTCATTCAGACTTGATGAAACTGGTGTGTGAGTGAATTCAACGATGGAACAAGGCTATTTTTTTTTTAAACAAGAACAAGATCCTTCAGACGTAGTCTCACTAAAGTAACCCAGTACAAGAAGTATGTGCGGAACTGAAAAATACACTACATATAATTTTTCCAAAGGAACATCAAACGCCAATGTTCTAATTAGGTCTTCTGGCAATGAATCTGGCAGATTCATTACAAAATGGGCTCAGTTGGTTATTCAAAAAAAAAAAAAAAAAAAAAAGAAACTGCTGACTGTCAGAGAGGACAGGTCAATCTCATTGGTGCAGAATTGTATTTGATATTGATCCGGTAGTGTTATCAAGCCAGTGTGTATGCGCCACATTGATTTGTTACACCGCACCCTGATCAACCCCTGCCATACAGAAGCCTGGCTCAGTTTGTCTGGACTTTTGCATTAAGGAACTGAGTGAGTCAAGTGCAAGAGCCTTGAGGCCAAATTTTAAAACCCAGTAAGAGCATTTGTCATAAATGTTCCCTGGTGACTGTGCGCTGAATGAATGGATGAAGTGACTCAGAGCACTTGGACACAGCCATATGTGCGACTCTCATTAGTGCAGGAACATTTTACTGCCTGATCAGAACAGCGAAGATGGGGCTGTTGCAGAGCCACAGCTTTGCTCCTGTACCATCCCGTCTCTATCTGTGAATGTCTTCACTGTGTCCTCCTGGGACTCTGTGAGGATCAAGTCTGCCCAAGCATCTCAAAATAACAGAGCATGTTATAATAAATTAACAACAATTTTAAAATAATGCAGTGATTAAGACACCAGTGGACACTAGAGGGTTTCTATTAATATTGAATGTCTCAGAATAAGTCAATTTCTGCGCATGTCTGAATGGCACGATGCACATAAGGACATAACATCTTGTACCACTGATCTATATTTGTACTATATTTATACAACCTGTTGCCCAATGTCTCTTTTATTGTACATGTTCATTGCCACTGTCTTTACTATTGCACTACAGTACTACCTACTTTACATTAGTACTTGTACTAATCATACTCGTAAAATAAATATATATATATATATATATATATATATATATATATATATATATATATATACACACACACACATTCTGTACAGTAATGACAGTTATAGGAGAGAATGCAGAGTAAGATTTTCATAGTACAGTGTAACTGCATGCTGCATGCGGGTTTTGTGGTTTTCTCATTTTCAAATGCAAGGAGAAGGTGTGAGCTTTATTTAATACCGGGAGAGAACGCCGGGTTTTCTTGGCCTGAGGTTTGCTGATGTCCTTGAGAGTCTCTAATAATGTATAGTCCTATCTTAAAGATAGGCCTTTGCCCAAGAAACTTTATTCAAGTGTTTCATTTTTCAGACTAGCACTGCCTAGAAAAAAGTAATGCATGCCCTTAACAGTTTTTCCTCCCAACTTTACTACTACAATGTGTGTGTTTTTTGTTTTGTGCTTTTTTTTTTTTTTTAATTGATCCAGGACCAGTGCATTCTTCATGCAGATAAATCGATGGAACTGAATGAAATGCACTTGGGGTGCATCGATACCATTTTTTTCCCCCGGACCAAGTACATGTTATCTGGGATTTGCCGATATCGAACCAAAATGAGTAGCCTACTTACAGTATAAGCGTCACCTCACCAGTTGAAACGTTTTTTAAAATGGAATTGAATGAGGTGTTCACATAACATGCCCAATGTGAACTGGTCTTTCACATCAATCACCCAGGGCTGTCATGGAACATGCGATTTAGCTTGCTCTTATTGATTTTCTATTAATTACAATTAACTGATTTTTAAATTAAGTACATCCGCAAAATACAACATTTAACTTAAATCCAGTAGGACTGCAGCAGAGAGTGGGTTTGGTTGCAGAGTAGAAAAGTGTTTTCGTACAGCTGGAATCAAAGTAAGTTTTATTGTCTTCATTGAATCTGGAACACTGAATTATATAAGAGCTAACGCTGCAAATTTAAGCTCCCCAAAAAATGTCTTATAAAAAGAGACTTCAGTATACTATGCAGAATGGCTGTTTTCCAGCAGAAAAGCAATTCCAGCCAGAGACATTAATCAGGAAGATTCTGTGATGATTACGTTTTACCAGTCAATAGTCTGCACTATTTTTAGCTCCACCCATATACCCCGGCCATGGATGAGCAGAGCCATGCTGTGACATCCGGTGGAAAAGAGCTATTACTGTACCTCTCAGACACATTGCTGTGAAATGGCTGTGCTACCGTCAGCAAGTCTTTAATATGTAGGGTAATTAGTGCATTTATGCAGTGTGCACCTACGCACTGATGGTGTAAAATGAGCCTATACTGAATCGGTCATGTGCTTAAAGCATCCTACACAAGGAAGTGTGTTTGCCATACATATATCATCGTAGTGAAATGTCAGTGGCCCTTCTGGCTGTTCCACAGTCACTCCTCCTGTTCCGAGGTGACATTTAGCGCAGACGTCTCTCAACTCGCTTGAAAGGGCCACGCTACCATCTGTGCTCACATCAACGTCCAAACAACCAGCAGCACCCGGCTCAGGCAGGTCACTCACTCACCCGTAGCTGCAGCCTCACCTCTGGAAGGTCATGTTTACAACAATGCATGTTTGAAGGCTAGCTATTCAGCCTTACCAATGTTGAGTTTTGTACTTCAGTTAAGAGGAATGTCACTGTGCAGTATTATAAATGCACAGTCTCACAGAAAGACAAACAGGATATAAAGCAGTATAATACTCAGTGTAGTCACGATAGCCAATAACAACATGATACAATAGCCCAAAGAAAATCCAATTTATTTATCACTACTTCTACTACCAAACGAAAAAGAGCACCCAGTCACTGTTTTTGTATCACTTCTATTTTAAGTATCTGTTGATTGTTTTTAAAGGAACATAAGCTCACATTTTATAAACATAAAGCAAGTATTCAAATATTAGGCTTATTTCATTTGACTAAGTTTTCGTTACATTTAAACTGACCCCTAAAGATAATAACATTGATAATCGTGGGTTAAATTCTACCACTGAAACAAACAAAAAAAAAAATTGTGGATCACCCGGCTCTTTCAGAACCGTAGATCTATCTGCCCTGAAACCAGAATTTAACAACATTTCCAAATAAATCTACCAGGACACAAACTAATTCTGAATTGATAGACAAAAAGGACACTCGCTTTAACAGGTGAGCGATCGCAAACTGCTGAACATTTCACTCTATAGCTCTAGTCTTTGATGTGTTGAGCAGCGAGACATTTCAAAAGTGCAGCCTATCACAAATAGCCTCATCACCTGACACCTAAATACAGATTCAGCGTGTGTCTGGCTTCAAAACCGCTGTGGCAGAATCTCTGAAAAGCCAGATATTCACACTTGCCCTGTAAGATGTTAAAAAATGTGACCGTATCTCTTGTCACTTCAGCATTAGACCCAAGGTGCAAGCATTTTCAATTTGACAGAGAGTAAGAGAGAAACTAATACAGCTCTGTCAGTCTGTTCCAGAAAGTATAGATGCCACTGCAACACTGACCAAAGACTTGTAGTTGAGGTCAGTGCCAGCTTATGGTTCCACTGATGTTTGTTCACTACACAACAGTCCAGAGCTTCTTCAACGAGCCATGCATCACGATAGGACAGGATCCTTCCCTGTGGCCAAAGGGAAATGAGAAAGGGTACAGAAAGCTGAATGCTCAGTGATATTTGCCTGTTCTTGTGACCCTTGTGCCAGCAGTGCAAGCTTTTTTTTTCTACTCACAGGTCTAGTTCTAGTCTACAGGAAGCTGAATGTGAAATAAATAGCTTGGATGTGCTAGAGTTCACGAAGAAAGTTGAACGTTTTTTTTTTTTTAGTTTTGTTGTATAGCAATTGCTGATGCTCAGTCATTTCATGCTTAAAGCTATTACACTTATTCTATAATAACACATTATTCAAGGTATATGATTAATTTTCTTATGTAATCTATGTTTTAGGACTGCTGGTCATTAAAAGGGGGAAAAAATTCAGCAAATACAAAGAATAATAATGCTTCAAATAAAGAGTTTAAAAAAAAAACAACAAAAATAAAACGCAGGTCTGCACTTTGAAGAGCACAGATAAAGCCTTTTAATGGCACATCATTTTGGCTGTCTTTCCTTTTCCCTGAAATGTTGCTATAACAAACCATGCCATTAATATGTCACTTTCTAAGAAGGTAAAATGAAAATTTGCCTAACAAAAACAAACAGTTGCCTCATTTACAGACGACAGATGATTTAGAGCAGCAAAATAATGATCTTTCACAGACAGATAAGAGTGCAACTTCCCTGCCTGTTCAAAGGAGGTAAACCCCCATAACTACTTTAAATCTGACAGCAGGACAAAGCAATCACTAACAAATGCTATTCGGATAGATCGCATTTTCATTTAGACAGAGCTTGTTAAGCTCGCCACACTGCAGATCCATTCTGACTGGGCTTTAGAGCTATACAGCATAAAAAAAAAAAAGAACTAACTCATCTCCTGCAAGAGTGTCAGCTCAGTGTCAGGCAAGGACATCAAACTATCACAGAGGCTACCCGCAAGAAAACCGGAGGTAAATCCTGTTCAGAGTGAAAAGCCTAAAGCAACAAACTGGAGTTGCAGAACAAAAGAGCCGTCAGTGAGCTTCCTAAAACCCACAGAGCTATGAAGAACCTACAGTCAGTGCAAAAATTGACTGTAAAATGCAATTTCAAACTGATACTCATAATAAATACATAAATAAAAAAACTGCAATACTGTGAATCTTAAGGAAGCAGAGTTCACTTCTGACTAGGGCTGGACGTTAAAAAAAAAAAAAAAAAAAAAAATTATATCAAATTTCTGGACCATTCTCGATTATGATTAGGATTTTTTTTGTTGTTGTTCTTGTGTAATGCAATTGAAAATTTATGCAATTTATTTCAAAAATTTTTTTAAAATTAGAATGGAAAATGCAGATGGTGCAAAAATAGTAACAGCACTATCCATAGCAAACAGTGCAAACAATGGTTCTTTTAAATAAAGTATATTTAAATAAAGCATTTTTTTTTTTTTTTTGCAGTATTTGCTATAGATGGTGCTTTTACAATTTTTTTCACAACTTAATGAACCCTTCTTCTTGACCGAGTAAATGGGCACAATGTCTCTGGCAATATGAAACGCCACCACATCAATAATGTCTTTCCCGTGGGGCTCTTCTTGTCATATGGAACAGAGCTAGAAAATGTAGCTGCATTCGACTTGAGGTAGCAACTTGTGTTTCCCAACCTCCAGCCAGTAAAAGCCAAAGAGAACATCCCCTCAACTTGAAATTCCTACTCGTCAATTTGGGGTAGTCTTTTCAACGCCCTTCAGTTCCTTCTCTGTTTACGGAGTGACGTCAAATCAGCATGGCTGCTCACAGCATCAGCAGTCAACACGGTAGCTTAAAATGAGTTCCGCTGTACATACAAGTGCTTTTGATCCTTCAACATACAGACGTATATGCTTCTGTTAAATCTAAAACATTGCTTATACTCATTGTAGCTAGATGCTTGAAGCTAGCAAAAGACATGAAGAACATGGAGGCGTCCATTTTTTACACTTCGTCTGTCGAACGTGCCGAGGTGGACAATGATGTAATTCCACCCAGCGAATTACCGCTTACGAGGCGAGTCGAATGCAGCGTTACAGTTTACATGAGCTTTTTCGCGTGACCTTTCTTAGCTGCGTGCTCATTCCTCTGCCTGTTTATCTTGGTGGGGTCTTGTTGTCAAGGCGTGCAGAGTTTGTGAGTTACATCACAGGCTGTAGGAGGCGTTTATCAAGTTAAGCAGGCTGTGTTTTTGCCTTTATATTGGTTTGAAGTTTTGAACATTATTTGTTGATTTTTAAAATTTAAAGACTGTAAATTTGAAATATGTACATGGAGTTTCCATGCATGTAAACAACAATCTCAATTAGAACATTTTGAAAATCGCATTAAAACATTCCTTCGATTGAAGTGAATTAATCGTGAAAATCCAGCTCTGCTTCTGACGTATATACAGCGCACAGCACTCACTATACTACACCTAACTGACACACATCACTCAAGTGCACATCCCTCTGTTCAATTAAAACCAGTTAACAAATGTTTTATTTCAGAACTACACATAATATAACACAATAAAACACAACACAGCCGAGGGTAGAACAAATGCAGCATGACTAAGCCATCCAAAAACATGTTTTAATCAGTGTAATTAGTTAAATAAGCCTGTTATGCTCTGTGTACGCGCAAAATAGAGCAGAAGGAAAAGATGGATGGACTGCTGCACACATGCTCAGATTAAAAAAGGAGACAAAAGAAAAGAATGTTATTCAGATTAGCTTTTAAGTCAGATCCAGGGGTGACACGTGTATTTACCAAAAAAAAAAAAAGAAAAAAAAGACAAAAAGAAAGTAATATATATTTACAACAATATATAACTGCAATTATTTTTTTGAGAATACACCTTACATTTGACACATCAAATAATTTTCCTTCATATGCCAATGAAAAAAAAAAAATCCATGAGTTTTCTAAAACTTACTATATAATCTATTTTGTACCAAATTGTTTCCAGGTGTGGAGAATGAAATGGGAACCCTGCAGACTTTTCGCACAACTTTTAAAATAAATTAGCCTAAATATTATTGGAATTACTGCTTCCAAAAAAAAAAAACAAAAAAAAAAAAACCCACAATGCACGACCTACAGTTAATACCTGTAACTATTCTGGGTTTCTGCAGAATATAAATCAGAACAAAACTGCAGAAGGAATATTCTTTAAGTAAACAACCTACTTTATTTTTGCTCAAAAATGTGTCAGTCAATAAAATGCACTGAGCGAGAAATGTGAGAGATTAATTAAAGCCACCTTGATGTGAGGCTATGGCTGGATTCTCAGTAATGTAACTGCTAACCGCAACGGATTGACAATAATAAGTCACTTCCTGTGTTTATAGGCAAGATGTCCTCTGAATAAACTCCCAGGTTGGCCCTGAGTGTCGCTCTTCATTGTTTCAACTGTTTGAACTCACAGACTGAACCATTATCAGGAGAACCTTTGCATAACAAAAGTTCGAAACACATCCTCCTCTTGCATCACGCATCTTATTTTGTCAGACAGCAGCCGCGACAAACGAGGCGCAACAGAGGGCCAAGAGGAGACGGCAGAAAGTCGCTGTGGCCAAGTATTAACCACGCGCTAAAGAACAAGGCCATAAATAACTGCTGGTGAGCAGCAGAGAGAAAAATAAAAAACATAATGGATCTGCACTAAAACACTACTGCAATTTGCAAAGGCCAAATGACCGGCCCGACCTTGATGAGTGATTCACGGGAAAGTGAAAAATGATGGACCCTTCATCTTGACTCTTTCTTGATCACAACTTAGACAAACAAAGAGAAAGAAAATAAATCTTTGGAAGCAAGCATTTTCCCCAGTGTGTCTCTCCTTAAAGCTTTTCAATCATTTCAAATTAAAAGATTTTTTTTTTTTTTGAGGATGCTGGAGGGCAGAAGCAAACAGATGATCTGAACAGGGGAAGTGGAGTGTTAAAGCGAGTGGAATGCTAATAGCTGAGGCCCATCTGCCCACATTAGGCCTTATTGGCTTTAATTCTTTAGATGAATATGGTTCTGGATCACTGCAGTCATCAGTCATGTTTATCTTCACATGTCAATTAGCAAAAGAGCAAAACAGATCAACCTCCCTGATTACCAATATCAGCTCCAGCCTACAAAATGGACAAACACAGCGCCATCGGATCAAGCACCAGGACACGGACTACTGCAAAGGTAAAATATTTTAGCTGAGCTTCACCTTGTAACCACAGGAACGCCCCCTGAACGAAAAGAAAGCACACGTCTGCTGTCCTCCCTCTCCGTCATCTCTGCTTTAGATATGTACTGTCAAAGCTAATTGGTTCACCAGAACCTCTAATTAGAATGATCAGCATTGCATACACAAGCTTCACAATGAATGACTTTATTGCAACGTTGGGAATGCATTTGACATGATGGCATGTTTTTCTACACTATACTTCGTGACTATATCTATGAACGTGATATGTATGAAAAGTATATGTTGAAAAATAAATAATGTACCTCTCTCCGTCTTGAGGCCCAGCAGGTCTGTTTGATCTTCCACACCACTGCAGCCACCAGCAACAATGAGAGAAAGCAGCTAAAGAAAAAAGAAAAAAGATGACAAACACTCAATATTAGATAAATGACTGGATATTTCTGGCACACGCCATGCCCATAATAAAACAACATCCACTTAAGCTGAATTTAAGCAACAGCCTCTAACAAGATGCTGCAACTTCATTGGTTTCTGCCAAATCCTGTGTCAGAATTCTGACCATTTTCCTCAGAGCTACAAGGGAACAATATCATTTATGAGATGACTAACAAAACGAATCCCTGCTTTAAAACATCTCTTCTACGTGACTATATGAGTCACCAAACACATTCATTCATGAATAGATATACAAAAGGAAAGATAATCTGAGCTTCCCACACATTAGTCTCAGCCTCAGATGCTCCGCCCACATCCACTGATATCTTTTGAACACTTTTCTGGCCACAAGATTCAGAATGCTGAGGGCTGGCTCACAGAAGTCTGTGTTTACAAGTTTTAAAGAATTTCATTTGAAGCAGTTAGTAGTGAGTAACTGAGAGGAGTTCATATGTTTGCCAACGCTCTGTGGCCAGCTTCAATGTCGGCAGTTCTTTGCCACATTTATTGACGTACGTACCAACGCTAGAAGTCTGATTACTACAAATATGTAGTGATTGGAAATTGTAATGTTACAGCATACAAATTTCAGGAGTGTTCGGATATGGGTGTGATAGTCAGGTGTCCACAAACTTTTGGTCATAGAGTGAATCTTAACAAGATTTATCACAAGTTTAGCACCTTACATTATAGAAACAAAAGGCTTTCCCCCCCTTTTATCTGAAAGATCATTCTAGATCTAGCTATAGTATAAAATGGGTCAGTTGAGCTGTAAAAATCAGACTGATGCCAATAAAAACAAAGATGGCTACGGTCATTGTGAAGAGCAGAAATCCATAAATTGTAGTCATAAAGGCAACATTGTTTTTAATCATTTTGTTTCCATCAAATTCAAAGCTACTTTTTAAATAATCACCACTTTGGTCAAGAACATGATGCAAACATGAGAACAAATAAATGAAAAACTGTTGCTAATAAAGCACAGCATATACAGGGCTATGAAAGGTGTTTAGACTTTGGAATAACCCATTTTCACAAATGCACATGAAACTATGCAAAGAAACAGTAAAAAGTCTTGACTATTGTAAATGCATTATAATATGAGATGTCCCAGCAATAACCTTGTACTACAAATGTGCCCCACTAGGTGCCCCAGATCAAGCAGAGCATCCTGAAGGTCTCAGTCAACAGTTAAGCCAAGTGATGCGCTTCAAAAAGCAACGCCTCAAAAGCATGCCAACAGCGAAGCCGAGAACTGCAGACAAATTGGTTTTTGGCATCTGTATTTGTGGAGATATGTGAGCATTCGTAAACATCTCTTAGTGAAATTAATTCATGGGCTGTACAGGGAGGGGAAAGAAAGGAGCTCAAATGATGAAATCCCTTTAATGCTTTCAAACGCACGTCATCTTGGGCTCGTTTGAAGATAATGCTGAACTGGAGACGAGGAAAAAGAAAGAAAACTTGAATGGCTCAATTAAGTAGCGGTGCGAGAGAAATCCCTCTTTAGATCTGTCCCTTTTCATCCTTCGCTTTTTAGACAGCAAACAGGATTTAATCCCCTTTACAGTTCCACCTGGAATCAGAATTAATAAAAGAAACACAGCAATTAAAAGGTTCTCTCCCTCCTTACTGCTGCGGATGTGAGAGAATCGGGGAAACTGCATCACACGAGGGGTGGGGAGAGTGTAAACCAGTTTGAGGACGACGTAGCAGAAGACGACTATGAGATGATTGCTAACCTGTTGCAGAAAAGGACACCTAGCCACCTCTGGGGAAATAGTTTGGAAACAGGGCTAAGGGCAGTTACATTTTCATGTCTTATTGATCTAGAAACATTCAGGGAAGTGCCAGAATAGTCCAGATCACAAACATGATCGCACACATGAGCAGCAGAGGAGCAGCAGCAAACTGACAGAAAGTCAAGTGTTATACTCAGCCATGGGGTCTGTAATTTTTTATATTACAGTGGTAGAAATTACAGTGCACTATTATCAAAGTCATTATATTTATTAGCCTATTTAACCGGTCACTTGATGTGAACGAGGTGACATTAATCCAAAGATCACTAAGGCCTTGCTCACACCTGGCATCAACATGCCTTCTGGGTGACCGGGGTCAAATGCGTCTCGAAGACGCACTGTGATCTGATCACTCAAACCACATTCGGAGGTGGTCTGGGATGTATGAGCACATCACATGTGCAACGTGAACGAGAATGTGTCTCGATGCATCCCGGGACAGCAACGAAGCACCAACTAATCGACTGCGTCATTGCCATAGGCAGAAAATATGGACAGCAACGAAGCACCAACTTATCGACTGCGTCATTGCCATAGGCAGAAAATATGGAATCATTGCGAGACAGTTTGGAAATTGCGCTGAAGGGTAGAGAACTCTGACGCTAGGCTAATGGATAAAGACAATAAGCAGAGACGAGAGCAGATGCTTTTCGTCGTCTCATCTCTCACTTGTTTCTAAGTTTCGTTAGCAGACCATGCGATTAAATCTTTTGAAACAGCCTGTGAAGGTACATGAGATATGATTCTCAGGACATTTCTGCCCGAAAATAAACGGAGCAGAAAACTGACATAATAAATGTGTGTGACAGCATTCCTCCAGTGGAAACGATACAGTGAGAGTAAAAAGTATTTGATCCCTTGCTGATTTTGTTGGTTTGCCCACTAATAAAGAGATGATCATTCT
>CM075014.1:11902272-11929784 GCA_037576675.1 Pangasius sanitwongsei
TAGAATGATCATGTCTTTATTAGTGGGCAAACCAACAAAATCAGCAAGGGATCAAATACTTTTTACTCTCACTGTATATGATCATAAGTGCTCACTGAAGACGCGTTCATAAAGCCAGGTGTGAACTGCTACACGTCTCAGCTGTCTACTTGTGACCTGATCACCTAGGACGCATGTTAATGCATGTTAGGGCCTTACTCAAACAAGCAGGCCTATAAAGTCAACTTGGACCTAATGTAAAACTCCAGAAATAAAGCACTCTATGACTACAATGAATAGCCAGAATATTATTGCACAAATGTAAATAATGAGCCTAATATTTAGACAGTTGGACTATGGTCATAAAATAAATCTTTTCTGAGGAGTTCCATGGAAATTACTGAACACTCAAAGGAGTTCCTGGTTGCAAAACGTTTGAGAAGCTCTGGTTTACACCGTACTTGATCATTAGTGAAATTCAAATTGTCCATAGTGTGTGAATGTGAGTGTGTGCGCTCTGCGATGAGTTCGCACCCTGTCCAGGGCGTGCCCCGCCTTGTGCTCCGAGTCCTGCAATAGACTCCCCCGTGATCCTGTGTAGGATAAGCGGTACAGGATGGATGGATCTTGCAGTGCCCTCCACTTTTCACTACTGCAGCCTCACTTCACCCATAAACCCCAAATATGCATCCTCAACAAAATATCTATTCTGCCTTTTCCACTACCAGGCAAAACAGAACATTTTTAATTCCCTACACAGTCATAAAGCTATACTAATAGAGACTCATTATCCTGGTTTTAGGGATGAAATTAGAACGCTTTATGGGAATAAGTAAAGACATAAAGTATAGCACAAAAATGTGGACATTCTGCTGTGCAGTCAGGAGTTCATTTAATTGCAAAAATAGTTTCACAGTCTCAGTTTAGGAGAAATAAAATATGAGAAATAATCTGCCATCTTCCAGTTCTCAGAAATAGAGCCATGTACTTTAATTCCACATAGCTACAAAATTGCATGTTTGTGCGAGTCTGAACACCACTTTTCATTCCAGGCCAATGGAGGTGGGCAGAAGATGATTAGAGACTAGGCTAATAGCAGAGATCTCCAGTCCTGAAAACCTTCATCGCCTTCAGCTTTTGTGTCATGGGAGTAGAACCGCACAGAGAACATCGGTTACTGCGGCAGTGGAGTGGTGAGACGTAACCTCACACTGCATATGAGCATGGAAGAAAAAAAGATTTAATACTAGAAATGCCAGAGGCAGCGGTACAAAGCTGTGCAGGGCAACGCTGGGTAAGAGCAGTTTTCTATGCAAGAAAGGAGAAACAAGAAAAAGAAAAAGGCTGCAGCAGCACATCTCGTACTCTTTCACCCTGCTAGGAAAGTGCTCTTGAACTAAGAAGCCTCAACAACACAAGCTGAGTAACAAACACAGCAAATGGATTCTGGAAACTGAAACTAACGCATTAACTAACAGAAATGACAAAGTGACTTTTAAAAAGCCATTCCGACAGGAAAATGGCGTTCACTCGCGGTCCTGTTAAACACCGGCTAATTTCAGGTTACGAAATGTCTGAGTCTTAATTAAAACAGCACATTTTCATTAGAGGCACTCTTTTAATGCTCAAGTGCTGTCTTTTGCTAAGCGGGTAATTATAATAACTAAAAATAAATAATTACATTTTATATATTTAATAGGTACTTTTGAAGCAATGCAAGTGGTCATCTGTCAGCCTGTAAAAGGCATCTTATAAAGTAATACTCTCATCTGTTTTTATCTGTGCTGTCACTGGGTAGGCCCGAAGGAAAGATGAATACAAAGAGAATACTCGAGAATCCTGCATGCTCATCAACACTGATATTTCTTTTTCCTTTGCCAAGATCTTCTGTGTTTAGGTGACGTGGTCTCTACTTCCAGTATACAGTCACTCACTTAAATTAACGCCTTTATAGTGGTCAGGACTGTGGTGGATCCAGAGCCTATTCTGGGAACACTGAGGGTGAGGTGGGAATACACCCTGGATTGGACACCAGTCCATCTCAGGGCACCACACACACACACACACAAGCATCTTAGTGTAGCCAATCCATCTACTGGCATGTTTTTGGGACGCTGGAGGAAACCGGTGAACCCTTGAGGAACCCCTCATGGAAGCCATGGAGGAACCCTTGAGGTTGTCCACATGGAGAACATGCAAAACTCTGCGCAGACAGTAACTCGAGCTCAGGATCGAACCAGGAACCCTGGAGCTTTGAGGAGGAAACGCTACCTACTGTACCACCATACTCCCCCCACTTCCAGGATACAGTATCACACACACATGCACCACCACTGAGCTCATTCATATGAAAACAATCCATATTGTTATTTGACAAGCTATGAAACACAACCCATGTGAAATACAGCAGATGGAGACAGAAAACGAAAAACGGAATCGGACGTATACAGTATTCAGACTAAAATCACATCATTTTCAATGTGGAACTCATGACAGCTAGACGAAAGCAAGATTGTTTCGCACAGCTTATATAAAGACAGACAAAAGATATCTGAAAGATAAAACACAGAGGGACAGCAAATGGCAGGAGGAGGTAAATAATAATCTTGTGTGTGTTGATTCATTTTCGATACCTGTACAGATATAAGGTAGTGTCAGCAGCAAGGCAAATCACAGGTTTATGTTAATGCACTCACTCTACTACGTTATGATTTCTATAGCAACGGCTCATTCACAGGAACTTGTAGGGCAGACGCTTGAATAATTTAAGCCTAAAAGTTTATTTTAAAGTATTATTTATGTAACAACTAAATACATAGAACCGTTACTTAACATGCATGAAAGAGGACTTCAGTCAGTTGTAGTGCTTGGAGGTAAAACTGCTCCTTTAGCTTTTCTGCTGTAGAGAGAGTCTTCAGAACAGGGGACTTTGTGCTTTGTGGTTTCTCAGTTATGTGACAGGCTGCATTTGGCTGTCTGATTAACTTCAAGAGAAACAGCTGCTACAACATAAGTGATGAAAGAAAGTAACTGGTTTCACAGACGTTCCACAACAGAAAATGTAGCAAAGAACTGATAAAAAGCATGCCGTGTTGTTCTTTAATAATAATAATGTAAATTTCATCGTGAATTGCTGTGGTATAAGCCCAGATTCACTTCAGCAAGCAGCAACGCAACAGATGACCATTTATAAGTACAAATGTGATTTGAGCTCCAAGCAACAAAACACCTGTGTGGCAAGTGGCATTTGAATCTCAAATCTATGCAAATTAAAGATGACCCAGTTAAGTGACAAATCAAACAACTGGTTCTAATGATTCTTTGGACCTCGGCTGCTTGTGGTCCAACGTTTTTTTTCAGACCCTCAATCAGATGGGTTTTTTTTCTCTTTAGATTCCCAATCACAACTTTATTTCCTACCTGCAATTAGGTTCCATTTACTGTCTGACACACAAAAACGAAAGAAAAACTTATAACCTGGTTTCATCTCATTTTGTGGTTTTGTTTCATCTCACATGTCCTTTTGTTACATGAGAACAATCAACAACAGTAACAGGATGCTACACACCCACAAGAGACAAACTACAAGCAGCGTGAGTGACTTGTCTCTTGCTCGTGTGACCAGAGGGTAAGAGGAATAAATCACATTGGGAGGTGCTATTGTTTTATTCATGAGGTGTCATGTTTTATTCCTTACTTAATTGTATTTTCATTTCAGCAAGCAGACACACAATTTCAAATCTTATCCACACCTCCTTGCTTGTGTTGGACACACTTTAAATGTTAGATTAGGGGGCGCGATGCGCTAGAGTGCTGAGGACATCAGTCACAAGTCTCAGCCAACTGCTTTAGCACCTACCTGCTGATCCAAAAAGAACAGGTCATGAGGCGCATCAAGACGCTGAGGAAATTAGTTAAGGCAGGCTGCTGATTCGTTTCAGATTGATTTAACAAATTAACAGACCTAAGACTTTGCCCTGCCCTCATCACTGCCAAACAGAATGGCTCCTGAAGGGGGGGGGACTGACTCACCTGAAAAATGTCACAAAGAACTGCACCAGGTCCATGATGCTGTTGTGTTGCGAGAAGGCAATCTGTAATGGGTGAGGAAAAAAATAAAAAGGTTCAGTTTGGACATATGCATAACTGTGAAAATATTTGGTCTAATACATGAAACAGTGTCATAGTGAAGAACTGTCATATCTGCCTGAAGAGAACATTAAGATCTGATACAGTCTTCCATCCCTGAGCTAGGGACTTGTTACATTTCTGGCATTAAGAGCAATTCAAAGACACCCAACCCTCAGCTAGATTACCTTTACGTTTGAATTCCCTCCTGTGGGCTTGTGGTCTAGTGTATCACTGTTATACCAGGATCAGATAGAGAACAAGTGACACTACAAGATGAAAGCTTCTAATTCCTCCTGTTTTAATGGACTGCAATCTGTCTGTTCATAGCTAGAAGGTAGCTTTAAAAATGACTGATGGCCTGGATTAGATTTCCATTGACTACAGAAGAGAGGAAGAAAGTCCAAACCCCTTCAGCCAGCACAAGGTTACGGCTGACAGTAATTGCCATGTTTGTGCGATGTTGTTCGATCTTCCCTGTGCAAGGTTTGGGGTTTTGGGGTGAGGTTCCTCACTGGTTCAAACGAGATGGTTAAGATGTTTTACAGCACACACCACCACGATATCAACATTGAGAACAACAGCACCATTAATTCAGCATCACCACACTGACAAGCACGATGTCAAAGAGCACTGGCACAGCATCCCATGAGGCAGCGTGCTAAATTGCCTGGGTAAATACCAAGCCCAAAAAACAAAACATCCCAAAACATAAATGGATTCACGTTCCAAATGTAAGTCACCCTGAGCTAGTGGATGAATAATGTAACAACAGCCTATGGCCAAGCCTTTAAGAGAGCTCATTCATTTCATTAGGCACTTGGCACAGTCACAGATCCAGTGGGAATGCCGGGGAAAGTTAACACTCCATTAGGGCCGAGCCATCTCTAGAGCAAACAGACTTCGGAGAAGAGTGGCCAAATTAGAAAAGGGCAGTTATACACTGCGGCCGGCTGCCTGCACCTTTGGGACAGTTGTCCAGCAGATGTGACTGGGTAGCAGAAACAGGTTACACTTGTGTGATAATGCTCTTGCTGCAAGAAAGGTCAGACAGAAATGCCTCTGGGAGAAATGCCCAAGTCAGTGCTATAATACTAACACTGATCCCACTGGACAATGCCCACTCTGTGCTCAGGGAACATACTCCATTTTGTCATCTGAAGGGTTAAAGTGTTAAGTAATGGTGCCAGGAAGGGACTGATTTTAATACAATGCGTGTAAAGTTAAATCAGACATGCAACTTAACCATGTGACTGGTACACAAGGTACGCAATCCAGTCCACCCCAGAATTATTACCACAAATAAATGGTTATGCACAATTATTCAACATTTCTACTTGAAAAAAAACTTGAAACTAATTTAATACCTTTCCTTAGTACATGTTTTAAGAATAGCATTAAAAAAGTCATTAAAAATGTGGTAAAATGATTGAGACCATGAAAGAAAATGTAAGAAAGTCGATGTTGCTTTTAAGCAATTAACTTGCACACATGTAAACTTCATTTGTCATCTATCACTATGGAGAAAAACCAAAGCAGTTTCAATACAAAGAGAGAGAGATGCGTGTTGAGCTGCACAATATAAAAAAAATAAATAAATACGTAAGCAGTTAAAAATACTAAAAGTACAACCCGGGTTATAAGGTCTGAAAAGTCTGGAACTAGACACATGACCACACTGCCCTCGCAAACAGTCGGGAGGAGAATGCTGACAATTGCACAGAAGAACCTGAAGATTTTGTATTGAACTGCACAGTTCAGTAGACTCTGGCACTGGGGATGTTTTGTGACTAGTGACCCAAGGGCTCTTGTGAAGCCTGAATTCCACTATAGGATACTGTGGTCCACAACCTGGTTGCTTCTACCAGGAAGTTAACACTTGGCCACAGATTTACCTTCCAACCCCAAATTTTTGATCCAGATAAACACAAATGGTTGTGGAGGAAAAAAAAGAGAAGATAAATATTGTGTCTTTTACATTCTTTAAAATCATGGCTAATGGCTCACTATTAAAGCCGGATAATTTATCGTCTTGTCACTGAGGGTCACCCTCTCGCTCTGTGCTTTCTCAATAGTGGTTTAACCCACTGTCTGACACCCTGTACCGCATGAATCTACCGTACATGCAACAATACAAAACACTTTAAAGAGAAAAAGGGAAGAGTTTTTATTTTATATACAGAAAAAAAAAATTTAAAAAAATCACACAGCGTGTTACTGAAGATGTGCACACATCAAGGCACATGCACACCGATGAGCTTATCTAAACACTCACTCTCACATCTACAGGAACTGTCAGGTTTTCTCATCAGTTTCACAGCTGGATTCTGATTATTCACAGGTAACACAGTCATAACCATTGAGCGCTTCTTGGAATGACAAACCATTCGGTGGGAATCATTGAGAGAGAGAGAGAGAGAGAGAGAGCATTACCACACAGGCTGACCTCATCTCAGCAGAATGAGATGCTCTGAGCAGTACGCTGTGGCTACTGTGTGCTGTGCAGTAACGCTCCATCAGATTGAGTTTCCCCACACAAGCACCTTACTCTACCTCTTTACATTCCATTCCATGTTGTGTATACTCCTGCACTTGCATCTGCAATCTCAATTTCCCCCGTCAGAGCTACTAAACTGGCGGTTGGACAACGTAATCATAAGCGCGAGCACAGAACCAGCTCAGAGTTACAGTGGCCGTTTGATTCAACAATGATCAGTGAGACACGGCAGCTTTAAGAAAATCTGATTATTAGGGGATGAATGTAGCTCAGAGGAGATGGAAATCCAAAAATCATTCGTAAATAAATTAACCTTACTGAAGAAACCTCTCACATGAGCTAAAGATATGGAATCATGAATGCAGATCGATATTTGTGGAGATATTCCTAGCTATATTGATGTGTAGAAAATGTCACTAAGCTTTAAAGAAGACATCTTACAAGCAGTAATAACAAGAGAAGCATTATCTTCGCGTAGTACACAGTATTTGACCAAGTGACATTTTAGAAAACCGCTCGATTACGCACCAAAATCTTCACTGATCAGTTTGAAGCATGAGGATTATGCAAAGATCATGTTGTATTAATACCGTGTATATATGGACTACATAATGCTATAATCTTTGCCTAATCTGGCATGCCATCCAGTGAAATGTACGTTAACACTGCTTAAAATTTACGTGTGTAAATGTATACTTAGATACTTTTTTTTTTCCATGGCCATTATCCACCCATCAGGCAGCTCTCGTCTATCACATGACAGCTACAAAACAGAGAGGGTGAAGGCTATCACGCGCTTCCTCTGAGGAAGCATCTTTTCAAACTGCTGCTCATGCAGCGTCAGGGAGCGGCGTAACACACTCGGAGGAAAGCGTTATCCGACCGCTTCTGTATGCACGAGCTCACAGACTCCCGTGATTGGTTAGTGTCGCTGTGATTGATAAGGGAGACAGAGTATCCCATTCCATCCCTTCCTCCATCCCTCCCTGAGACCATGCACCAGTTTTGCTCTCTTGAGCTCCCAGCCACGGATGGCTGTGGCATCATCGGGATCCAAACTCGCGTTCTGCAGGCGATGGGGCGAACACTTTTCTGTTGCGCTGCTCAGGAGCCCAAAATGCATGCTTATTTACAGTAGCAGTTTGGAGCAGAAAATAACGGAATCTACGTAAATACAGGTCACTTCAGGTTAAGACCCTACTGGCCTGCAGAACTATTTGCCTTTGTTAACAATGACAGCAAAGCTCTGTCTGAAACACATGGGGAAAAAATGTGTTTAAATGATTGCTTAAAATAAAACACAATTCATCTAAATTTCCACTTAAAAACTGGAGAAACTCATTCATAATTATAACTTTCCTGAAAACATTCTGAATTATAGTATTTAAAAAAAAAAAAAAAAAAAAAAAAAAGATCATAAAATCCCTTTTTTCCTAATCCCTCATTATGTGGAAAAAAACACTCCAGAGTTTCAACACAAAATAGAGATAAATGGGTGTTGAGCTGCACAAATCAAATATTTGAAACATCTGGAACATTTGAAATTTGCCAGGACACAAAGAGAGCTGTAGTGATGTCCTGTGCCTCACTGTGATGATGTAGGATGTGCTGCTGGAGACTTTTAATACACCACAGTCTGAGCCAAAGCTGCCTTTCATATATCCTGCTAACAACTGCAGTGTATGTTCCAATAAAACATCTCAAAACTGATTGAACACGTACTGATTTAACTACAGGTTTGTAGAAATCAACAAATGACACCAAATTTGTTCAAATCAATGTTCAGATCCATAAATCTTTGCTTAATAATAAAAACACACATGAGACACCTGACAGTGATACTCTAGGTTAGAGCCTGTATGTTAAACATGCCTGACTGAAGCTTCCTCACTTGAGGGTAACTCTGTTAAGGCCACAGTGCCAGATCAGATCTACATCTGTTCCACTTGGCCAAGCTCTGACTGCAGTCCCAAAGAGCTCGAACCTCCACGTGCCCTACTGTTACCTAGAGCTGATGCCAACCAGCCTGAGGCTCCACACTCAGCCCTACATGGGCATTAAAGTGAAAGGTGGCGAGAAGAGCAGGCTCCAGTGTGGTCGCTCCCCTTAGGGTCCGGCGCTGGGCACAGCACTGCGTTCTGCTGCAGCCACCATACACACATTACACTACAGTGCTTTCTATTATTCACAACACAGAAAGAGACTTCAGGACCAGTATGTGTAAAGCTGCTCAGAGTGAAATATTGGTCTCAGTCTGAAAAAAATTCTTAGAAATCAAGAAATTTACTCCTACACTTAAGCTAAGAATAAGAGCAATGGACAGAAATCCTTTAGACTGAAGAGCACTTTTAAATAGGCGAGGGTTCAGAAATGTCCGTCTCAACTATTAAAAGTAGCGAAAGATGGGAAAACGCCCCGCA
Source organism: Pangasius sanitwongsei (assembly GCA_037576675.1). NCBI lineage: Eukaryota > Metazoa > Chordata > Actinopteri > Siluriformes > Pangasiidae > Pangasius > Pangasius sanitwongsei. The sequence goes on from CM075014.1 coordinate 11,911,297, forward strand.
AATGACTGATGATGCAGAGCTGATAAAGACATAAGAACTGTTATCCATTTTTTAAATCACAGATTTAATTAGCAATCGAATAAAATGCAAACAACTTAATTCCTCCTGACAAACAAACAAAACAAACTACTTCTTATCCTAGTCTGATTAAACCCAAATCTGCCCTTCATGCTGGCCTTTATTTCCTCTACCAGCTCAGCTACAGGGTTTGTATTTGTAAATCTCAATCGTATTGTATTTGTAAATCTCGGTAAATACGGAGCAGCTGTAACTGCATGTCCTCAGTGGAAGTGACGTTAAATCTGTTATCATTGTGACTGTAGCGAATCCAATGCAGATGATTATTTATTTCAAAGAAATATATTCGCCTTATTGAACATGACTTGATTAAGTGTCCAATTAATTAAATCACCCAGGAGTTTCATGACTGCACTTCCTTCTCCGATTTTAAGAGTCAACTTAAATATAACCTTTCCCCCAGCACTTTTCCCTTTCTTCTTCCTTCGGTCTTATTCCTAGTTTGTTTTTGTTTTTTTGTATTATGTATTATTGTATTGTTTAAAAGCCACTACATAAGTAATAATGCATAATATTTATTTAGTTTTATTATCATTATTATTATTATATCTTTTGAGAAGTCTATTTTGCATGCAGCCTACAAAAAAACCCCTTGTGGTTCACTGATTTACAGTGATGCGACTGTCGTACCTCATGCTTAAGATTTATTTCGGGAATTAACTCCCACTCCTTGCTAAGAGCTGCTCTGAGAACTTTTAAAACACATTTTCTCTCCCAGCTTTAAGAATTTTTTTCAGTCTTATGCAAAATTCTAAGACACTGTTTTTTAGGAGCAAAATCTTCAAAGATTTAAGTCTGTTCAAGGCCCGGAGATGGAAATACCTTCCCCTCTGAAAGTACTGGAACGGAAAGGCCAATTCTTTTGCTTTTGCTATACACTGAAGACATTTGGGTTTAAGATGAACATGAGACAATAGATCAGAGTTCCAGCTTTCATTTCCTGATACTTACATCTACATGTGTTAAACTTAGAATATGGCACCTTTGGTGGCAGACCACCCAATTTTTAGGTGAGCAAAAGTATAGGAACAGTCTTAAAGTAAATAACACGTAATGTTTGGTTGCCGGTCTCTTGCTTGTAATAACTGCATAACAGCCGTCAACCCACTGACATCACTAATCTGTTGCATCATTCTTTTGTGGTGCTTTTCCAGGCTTGTACCACAGCTTCTTTCAGTTGTTGTTTGTTTTGGGGAGTTTCTCCCTTCAGTCTCCTCTTCAGGAGGTGAAATGCATGCGCACTTATGTTAAGGTCTGCTGACTGACTTGGCCAGTCTAAAACCTTCCACTTTTTTCCCCTGAATAAGTCCTGTGTTGTGTTGGCAGTGTGTTTTGGGTCATTGTCTAGCTACATGATGAAGTTCCTCCCAGTAAGATTGGATGCGTTCCTCTGTAAATTGGCAGACATGTGGCTCATCTCTGCATTTCTTTGTGAATTTCAATCTGGTCTTCTCATTCTTACTGCTGATGAGTGATTTGCATCTTGTGATGTGGCCTTTATATTTCTGCTATTGAAGTCTTTGGATTGTGAGACCTTCACCCCTGCCTTGTGGGGGTTGTTGGTGTTGTCACCGACTGTTGTTTTTGGGTTTTTCTATACAGCTCTCAAAATGTTTCTGTCATCAACTGCTGTTGTTTTCCTTGGCTGACCTGTTTGATGATGTTAGTACACCTATGGTTTCTTTCTTTTTCAAGACATTCAAAACTGTTGTACTGGCTATGCCCAATGCTTATACAATGGCTCTGATCAATGTTCCCTCTTTTCTCAGCTTCAAAATAGCTTGTTTCTGTCCCATAGACAGCTCTCTAGTCTTCATGTTGGTTTATCACTTTTAACAACAAATGCAGTTTTCATACCTGAAACCCAGGACTCACACCAAGCGTAGATGATCAGAGCTATTCACTGTTTAGACAATCAATCTAATGGCACATCTGCACAACAAGATACACCTATTAGTCACATGTTCCAATATTTTTGATCACTCGAAAAATGGGTGGGCTCAAAGAAAAGGTGTGAGGTTCTAAGTTGTTTAACACATCTAGATGTAAATATCAGGAAATGAATGCTTAAATTCTGATCTCTTGTTTTATATTCATCTTCTGATCTCAAACCCAAATGTCTTCAGAGTATACAAAAACAAAAGAATTGGCCCTGCTGTTCCAATACTTAAGGAGTGGACAGTAGGTGAGATGATTTGTTTCAAATATCTTGGACTAAACAGATAAGTCGGACATCTCAGTTACTGGAGCCAAGATCATTTTCCCTCTTCTAAAACTGCTGACACAAAGCATTTACGTTAGCACGCCTGCCGCCTGTGATGAAAACAACATCCATGTTCTATATATGTGCATTGCTTGAATTTGTCTGTAATACAGACAGCAAATACAATTCATAAAAAAAAAAGAGTAATGCGCATCATTCTCAATGCAACCTTAATGTTTCTTAGCAAGATCATCTGTCTTTAGGCATCAGTCCCTCTCAGACTGTCATTACACAGAAGTCATCTAGGCATCTGGCAGTGTGATGCATTCCCACATGAGAGCCGTTTCAATTTTATGCATCATAAGACTAAGGAATGAATATTGTGGGAAACCGCTGCAAAACTGTCCCAGCGCACATCTCAATAATTGATTCCAACATTATAAAGCCATGGATCTTTTTAAGAGTGTTTCATTTTATCTAAGTGCATTTTAGACTTGGTGATCAATATGATTTCCGATCCACAGGAGACAACAAGTGCTGGCTTTCCACTTTGTCTGACATTTGACATGGGTGAGCTAACTCAGCAGAGCAGTAATGGGAATCTTTACACAAGAGAGATACCTGTCCATCTTCTGTCACTCATTAAAGCAAACATGTAACAAGCATAATATACTTTGGAGGATGAACGACCCATACCTGTATTTTAATAGGCCATGAGAAGTTGCTGACGTAGACGTAGAAGGTGATGTTGGGATTGCTGCGGAAGCTGAACTTCTCACAGGAGAAGCTGTCCCTGTGTTCTTTAATGTTGGTCTTGGACACAATGGGGACTTCTTCTCCAGAAATGGTACCTGCTGTTAGGTCAACAAGTTCAGGTGAAACATAATTACTTTAGAAAAAACACAATAATGCAAATAATGCAATATTTTAAACAGGGGTATTTCATCATCAAGGAGGACAAATAGCAAGATGATGCCGAATCTACAACAATAAATAACATGGGTGCATCACTAGCGATACTGATATCAGTCTGATACCATCCTCATTTACTCATAAAAAAAAAAAAAAGCTCAGATCCCAACAGCCAATAATCGCATGATACTATGTGACATAAGCCTAGTGCATGCTGTCCTGCTAATGAACAGACAACAATGACAGCAATCTAAACATATTTCAAGATTTATGATGGCAAAACTGTGCTCTGTGAAAATACACTATATGGGCAGAAGTTTGTGGACACCTGACCATCACACTCATATGTGCTTGTTGAACATCCCATTCCAGATTTACTCCCCCTTTGCTGTTATAATAACCTCCACTCTTCTGGGAAGGCTTTCCACTAGATTTTGGAGTGAGGCTTTATGGATTTGCTCATTCAGCTACAAGAGCATTAGTGAGTTCAGGCACTGATGTCAGGCGAGGAGGTCTGGGGAGCACTCAGCGCTCCCATTCATCCCAAAGGTGTTCAGTGGGGTTGAAACCACGGGTCTGTGCAGGCCACTCGAGTTCTTCCACACCAACCTTGGCAAACCATGTCTTCATGGAGCTCACTTTGTGCACAGGTGCACGGTCATGCTGGAACAGGTTTGGACCTCTTAGTTCCAGTGAAGGGAAATTGTAATGCTACAGCATACAAAGACATTCTATACAATTATGTGCTTCCAGCTTTGTGGCAGCAGTTTGTGGGTGTGATGGTCAAATGTCCACAAACCTTTGGCCATACAGTGTATCAAGATGAGGAACTACAGCCTTTTCCCACAATAAAGTAAAGATAAAATAAACTTTACTCACAGGTGTACAGAAACATTTTTCTGACATACTCTTCTACGCTGCAAACCTACTCGATCCAAGGGGACCAATGTAGCTAGCTAATACACTTTATTTACAAACAACTAGCTAATGTTATAAAGAATGTGCCTAGTAGCTGAAGTGCATGAACCATGCACTATGCAAACAGGGAAAACAAACAGAGCTCAGAAAAATGTTTCATGGCACCCCTGACTGATAAGGTAAGTAGCGTACTCTTTTCTGTATGAGTATGGGTATCGAGTACTCATGCTGAAAGTCGGTCTGAAAATTTTTTACTGATGTATCCCTAATAAATAATGCTTCATGTGATTTAATGTCTACATTCGGAGGTACAACAATCCCACACAAATAAGCAATCAAAATTATATTAGAAGCACAAATACACACAGGTAACAAATTAATGGGGGGAAAAAATAATAAATAAAGCGTATTAGAATAATGTTCGCCTACAATAAGCCGCCTGAACAGCTTCAGTGCACCTTGGCATCCAGTATTCCAGGCAGATTCCACACCGTTTCGTTATATTATGTCTTCAGAATTAATGACTCACATTATGATCACCTGGAACACCAGCACAGCTAATTTCACGGAAAACCCAAATTAAGATTGTTTAATTTTTTTTAGTGATAAGCTTAATGGTTTTGTGAGATCTTCCGAATAGTCCTCACATTATCGCCAATTTGATCTAAGAATCAAATTTCTGTACATTTCCACTGTACACGAGAGCAAGACAAGAAGTGGAGTGATGAGGAAGCGACGATGCATTCTGCAGTCTCTAAGCACAATAAACTGAGCTCTTAAAGTGAATCTACTTAATCAAGCACAGCGTGAACCACTTACTCTCACACCCACTCTCAAAACACAGATGAGTGATTTAAGAAAAAAAAAAAAAAAAAAAAGAGCATAAGGTGTCTTAGTAAGGTGTTGGGCCAGGACAGGTGCAATGTGCCCTGGCATAGATCCTACAAGTCTTAGGAACTGTACTGGAGGGATGAACAGCATTCTTCCAAAATATATTGCCACAAGCGATGGCAGTGAGAGCGCTGTCTCTCCAGCTGATTTATACTTCAGTGACCGTATATCTGCAAGCATGTCAAGGCGTCATGCACGGAGGTCAGCCTTTATCCATGCACGTAGCGTGAGCGTGTCCACTAGGGGGCAGTGTAACGTGAACCAAACCGGAACATACAGAAAAGGGAATGTGATAAACAAAACAACTGAAAACAAAGGTTTCCGGGTTTCATTTTAGAAATAAGTAGGAGAGAACACGGATTGTAGTTTTCTGTAAATAAACCCATTATACAACAAATAAAAAATGTGATCATATCAAGTGCCATGTGTGACGCGAGCATGCCGCAAACTGATCGACTCGCTCATGCTGTTCATTTATAGAGAGTTTGACATAGAGGAGATATTTTATTAAAGACACCAGCCTGAGTAACTAACAGCATGAATAATTCTACACTGATATTTTCCAAAAGGGTTTTTTCATTAGTTTCTGTCGCAAACTAATAAATATAAGATTTTTACCAGGCTACACTTTCAAAAAGGGGTTGGGGTGTACGTCCTGCATCCATAGATAACAGAAAGTACTGGATGTGATAAGAAAACATTTTATTGCTTTAAACTTTATTGTTTATGGGATGTATCTGGAACAATATTACTCTCAAACCCTTGAAAAAAAACCTGCGGAAGGATTTCCAGGCACGCAACTGGAAACACCTCCCTGACAATCAATCAGCATTCGCCTAACAATCAGTTAGCCTCTTGGAGGACAGCATTACCCATAAACACCCTCTTTGCACCGCAACGCTACGACACTAACGTGCTTCAGAGCAGAAGCAGACATCAGCCATTACACGTCAATCCATAAGTGTTCAGTTGGGTTGAGATTTGGTGACTGTGAAGGATACGGCATATGATTTACATTATTTTCATACACATCAAACCATTCCGTGAGCCCTCATGCCCTGCGACTGGGGACATTGTGACTATTAATCCATTTTTATCCATCAGGATAGAAATGTTTCAGCACAGGATAAAGGTAATGAGTCAGAATAGCATTGTACTCTAAGGGACGAGTGGAGCCAAGCCATGACAGCAATAATGCCTCCAAAAATAGCATAACAGAGTCACTGTTTCCTTCTTTAATTTCACACCTTTCTGTATTTGCCAACACACATACAACATAAATACAATTTTAACCTTTAAAAACATTTTCCACTCAGAAAAATGTTAAATAGACTAGCGGGAGCAAACCGCATGTGGAAAGGTTTGCTCTATTTAATAAGACTTTTGTCACGTTTCCTTCTTTTTTCGCTCCATCCACAGTTTAAAGCCTCACACATCACAATTCTAAACCATCAATATGAAACAAAGCCCTCAAAATGACAACGCGAGAGCTGCTCTGTGGGAATGGTTATCTTAATTGAAATCATTCCGTGCTCCTGAAGACGTCTCAGTCCCAGAATTCTGAGCTGTGGGCCAGACTATTGTCAAAAGCCCTGCCCAAGGGAGAGTATCTTTAAACATGGAGCAAATGCTCTAAAAATTAATGGCTTAGCTAGGAAAGTTCAAGGGGGAGAAAGGACAAATCTGTTTAACAGGATGGAAAATGTCAAAGTCACAGCAAACAGTGTCTGGTGACTTTTTGAATTGATGGAGATCGCAAAATAAATAATAGGAGCGAACATAATGGCACACAACACACAAACAGATGGGACAAAAGCAATCTGCCTAACAAAAGGACCAGCAGAAAAGAGTGAAAACTAAAATGTAGCTTAATTACCTGTCGATCCAACAGACCAAGTGATGTTGAGGTTGAAGTTGTTGGACGCGTTGATGGACATGTCCAAATTTTTATTGGTCTTAAAAGGAAGAAAATGAGGGTAAAATGAATCATTATATCTCTCACCCCAACAGAGCTTATAATAATTTACACCCGCATTTCATTCGTGTATGTGTGAAGGTCTGGGAAAACCTGCTGGAGTCTCTGTGCTTGAATCCTGAACAGCCAAAAAAAATGACAAAAACTATTTTGTCTGACATACTTTGACACGTCAGTTATAAGAAACAATAAATACATAACCACAAATTGACATGGAACTGTTTCTATTTGCTTTTTAATCCTGCCGAGGCTACCTTCTGAAAAGCTCATGCTCGGTACAGTCAGTGTGCCAAAACTAAGTGTGATCTCCGCACAGACAATGTCATGATTTGAACAAGTTAGAGAATAGCTACATGCCACAGCAAAATGGACATGAGCCTAATCACTTCAGTCTGTGATCAGATACCATCTGTCAAAGTGTCTATGATGCTCCTGTGGCACAGTCAGAAAAGGAATCCTTAAAAGCTGTTTTTCATTTTTGGTGGTAACTCAATGTTAAAAATTTACTTGCGGTTGAGATACATACAAGAGAGAAACATAGTTCAGCTCAGGAAAGCTGTAATTTTCAGAACCGTATAAAGTAAAAGTCAAAATTTCAGCACGTGAAGGGTTTTCCCAGGCCACCACACACATTTCCAAGCACTTGGAAAAGCTCCAAAAGTTTGGAAAAGGGAAACCTTTTATTATGTAAGAAATAAAACCTAATGGGACATGCTGTTGTAGGAAAATACATTTACTGTTACCACCCCAAAGTTGATTACTTAACTATAACAGCACATCCCAGAGTGTGTTATTCTTCTTATACCACAGTGATTTGCCAATGATTACAACTTTTAATTTACGAATGATCGACACATAGTGCTTTTTAACAATTTAGACTTGTCATGAAACATATTGGAATAAGTGCATTAATAAAAACTTATGGTTTGAATTACAGCTGGCACTACTGAAAATCATACAAAGCTAGAAACTGGTCAGAAGGTGTTGAGAAATTATGTAAGAAATAACACGACAGACCGTGTAGTTATATATATATATGGAAAATAACCCATGCCTGGGTGATGTGATGCCTTCATTTACATAAAACTGCATGGTCTGGAGTGTTATTCTTACAGCACGGTAATTTGATCACGGTAATTTGGTTCAATGATTACGATGTTTAACATATTAATGCATTTTAACTGTTTATCGTTAAATGTAATGCTGTGGACTCTCCGTGATGCATGTTAGTTCCTGTTATCACTTACGTTATAGCAGTGATAAACAGTCATTCTCTCAGCAGCATCTCCTTTTTTTTCTTTCTCTCTATCAAAAAACATAGCTTGTCATTTTACTGGGAAACCAGAAAGTGTAAACTGCGGTGTACTGAAGACTTTCCTGTGACTGTTGCAAAGCAGTGAGAGCCGATATTCCATCCATAAATGTTAAATAAACATCAATGATTAACCGTTTTTCTTTATTAAACAACACTTTTGTTGCTTTTCTTTATTAAAAAAAAAAAAAAAAAATTTGTGGAGCATCTGCCATACAACTCTCAGTGAATGAGCTGTTACTATAGAAATAAATGCGTATTAGAACGTAAACCTATAGCTCAAGTTACAGGAAAACATGTTACACGAAAATAATGATTCTCACCAATCAGACTGGTGACATCAACCATGCTATAGTATGTAGAAAATTAATCAATACATTCTGACCAATCAGGTTTGAGATTTTGAGATTTCATGAGTGTTGCGGTATAAAGGGTTCTACATAGCTCCTTTAAAGATTCTCCCTGAACAACAAACCAATGAAGCCTTTTTTTAAAAGGGGGGGGGGGGGGGACAAATGCAATACTGTGCACTGTGCAAGATGAGTGGAGAATGACTGACCTGTTCTGGAGTGGCCATGAAGTTAATGGCAGTGTAATATTGGTCATCCTCTTGAAGCAGACTGAAGGTGAACTGGTAGTCAATCAAAAGGTTGTCTGTTCAAAACATCCAAAAGACACTACAGTTAAAGCTTTTTATCGCAGCCTAGTGCAACACTCCATATCAATTATTAAAGGCTTTAGAAGTATGATGCATTAATTCAGGCACATGCTGCTAGAGCTAGCATTTAGAAAACAGTTCACCGTAGAGATGCAGTGACAACGAATGGAATATGTGACATTATGAAAAGGTGGTGCAAAGGGCTACTTTAAAGTGCTAAATGAGTCATCAGTCACCTGTAGCTGTTCCATGACTAACTAAATGCATCACCAAATTCATTTCCGATTACAGTGACTTTTTCTGAGACGTTTAAGGTCTGTGACGTTTTCGTACACGCCCCCTTATAAAAAGCCATAGCCTCTTACAGATACCACGAGTGCAGATAATCATACTCCCGGTAAAATGCTCTCAGTAGTAGCTGTTCACAGTGCTGCTCTGACAGGCAATGGCCATTGCTTTATTGCGAGATGGAACACATCGTCTTTACAAGAGCCTGTCAGGACTGCTGCTGTGACTCGGCTAGTAATGAGTAATTACCTGTCCAATAAAGAGAAGGACACACGGACACGCCATTAACAGACTGTTGTGAGGGGAATAATCGAGGTGTGTGCCGTCTAGCTCAAAAACAGGTCTCAGACAATTTGCAGAAAATAGATGTCGATTTTATATTATGCAAATGAAGTCCTGGAATTAGTCTAGATATTGTATTTAATACAACAAAATACTACAAAACTAGGAACTATAATTTTCACACATACTGTCCGGTGTAGACGTAAGTAGTGGCTGTGCTTGTTCGACTTCAAATCCAATATGTTACGAGGTTAAAAATATTATCTTTAATGTATTTACTTCTAAATTTAGTGGCCCAGTTAATAAGCACAAGAATTTCCTAAGATAAATAAGAGAGATATTATCTACATTTGTAAGTCTGTTAGGAAATTTAAAAATCTCTTTAAATTGCACTCTATGAGAGTTATTCCTATATTGCCAAAAAAAAATCTGTTTCATTAAAGCACTTTCTGCACTTTAACCTCACCAATTTGTTTTATATCAGCACACAGTGCAGCAAGATACACTATTTGGCCAAAAGTAATGTGGACGCCTGACCATCACACCCATGCAGAGGTGCAGTTGGCGCCCCAATTCATCACAAAGGTGTTCAGTGGGGTTGAGGTCAGGGCTCTGTGCAGGCCACTCGAGTTCTTCCGCTCCCACTTTTGCAAACCATGTCTTCACAGAGCTCGCTTTGTGCACAGGTGCATTGTCATGCTGGAACAGGTTTAGGCCTCTAAATTCCAGTGAAAGAAAACTGTAATGCTACAGCATACAACGGCATTTTACTGTGTGCTTCCTACTTTGTGGTAACAGCTTGGAGAAGAACCTCATATGGGTGTGATGGACAGATGTCCACAAACCTTTGGCCATATAGAGTATGACATGTCTATATAATGCACAACACGAACTGCATTTTCACCATCCAACACACTATCCACTCAGCTCATTGAAGTCACTCTGAACCACAGAGGTCTACAGCTTGGCTTGTATGGATTTTTTCCGCTGAGCTAGACAGAGGTACACCATATCCTATCGACGTTCAGGGAGTTTTCCACAGTGGGGGATGTTAAGCAAACAATCCCATTAGTGATCCGGTTTCTATGCTGAAGAAGGACATTGGGTCGAGTTGTACTGTTTTCAAGCTAAGATTATTACAGCTTTCTGTGACCATTTTATGAAATCAGGGCAAAAATAAAGTGATGAGGAGAGTGGCAAGTTCCTGCTAGCACTACCGCCACCTTCTACACCCTTCCCAGGTCATAATTAGCTGGCTTACTCACTTCCATCAAACGTCAGAGTTTCACATCTCATTCACAATATGAGGGAGCTGCAGCAGAGTACACATGGACACATTAGCACTCTTCTCTAATCAGAGAAACAGAAGCTGTCGCTCAATGCCTACACACTCCATCTAAAAGATATACTTGGAGTGGAGCAGCGACAGAGTGATTGATAAATTGACGGGTTTGTTTAATGCGGACTGGCGATAGCTTGAGGATAATGCTGGCAGCTTGTGCAGACTGAGTGAAATCTGATGTCCTAAATGCTCCTGACCGCATTAAGGCTGGATGAGCTCCATGATGACGGCTGATAGAGAATGCAAAAAGATTCCACGGGTAATGGCGCACCGCAACACTGCCACCTAGTGCTACACCACTGCACCTCTCACATACAGACCATGCACAGCTTGTGAGTGTCTGTGAATGAATGCTTGTGCGCACACACACACACACAAAATCATCATGCATCCTGTGAGATGTACACTGAGTAACAGTCAGCACCACTACCTACGCTTCCTGCTCTCTCCGAGGATGCATGGAGATGGATTTGTCCAACATTTTTAGCCATGTTCTTCCACTGTTACAATTAAAATGAAGCCTGACAATATTCCCCTTGTTACATTCATATGCACTCATTTGGAATATACATCTAGTCAATGCGACTTCATTTTATACAAAGAAATAAGGTGGGATATGATCTAAAAGAGCTGCTGTGTCAAATCAAGCCCACTTTTATACCAACTGCGAAGGTAACTGATCTGTATTATATAATGGTAATCAGAGAGTCTTGAAGTTATAATGGAGTGAATATTGTTCAGTGTCATTACTCTAAAAGGCCATACTTACAGTAACAGGTTCCTCTCAAAGGGTTGCCAAGGTAACGATTCTCCGAATCACATCTGCAAAAGAAGTTTAATAGAAACGTTAAACGTTATGACAAGCAGATACAGAATTTATACAGAATGAGCTTAATGAACCAAAGCTTTAGAACGTACTTGTTATGACTATTTCACATAGGATATGCGTGACAGCCTGGGAAAATCCTTCACATGATCAAATTTTGACATTTTCTCCTATATATGTAGTTTTAAATAAATAAATTATATATATATCCCAAACTAAAAAATGTTTCTCTTTTGTATGTATCTCAACCAGAAGTTAAGTTCAAGCATTTTACAAGTCCCCCAAAAGTGAAAAAGGAGAAAAATCACATGTAAATATTTTATTCCCACTCCACTGAAAGACACTGCTTTTACCGCTGCAGTGCTGCTTCTTTCTCCCAATGTTCTCTCTGCATGGCAACGGTGACGCAAGGTATGGAATCAACCTACTTATAAACATTTCCATGCTATTCAGTAGTAGAGATTTAAATGAATATTATTGGAGGAAAAACTCAATTTTGCTTAAATCCAACCAGACATTTATGGCTTTTTTTTCCCCAGAAATTTGCTGTATTAACATCTGATGTGTTTTCCCCAGATCACACATATATTAAAAATATCAATTCAAGGCCTGTAGAGCAGCAGCAATGTAGTTTAGGATGTTTCATGCTCCATCGTACCGGCCAGATCCAGAGCTCAACAAATAGCTGACTGAATCAGGTGTGTGAGAACAGCTAAAACACTCAGCAGTGCAGTATTGGAATTCCTCATCACTGCACTGTTCACAAAAAGCTTGTTAATATCATCTCAGATTACCTGTAAGTCTGATGAAATCTATAACGGCATTATTCTTCCCAAACAGCTTACCTTCCAAATGAACTCCAGAGTTCTCTTTATTACAGTCAACTTGTAAACACTTATCTTTTAGCTTGGTCTTTAATGATGTATCTCAAAAGAACAAATATCCTAGCATCACCCCAGTGTGTGTGTCTAGCCCACTTTATACAATACAGATCCATTGTTTTGTTCCATTATTTTGTGTGAGACAGAAAATGAACAAGATTCCTCCATCCCACTCTGAAACTCACTTAACAATTAACATCAATTTGCCTACAGAGCTCTTTCTCTCTCTCAATCTAAGCAAATTACACATTCTTTTGCTCTACCAAGCAACAAAGCAGAAGACAAATTAAAGTCTGCAGCCTCTGATGATCAAAGTTTCACTCCGTGCAAGCACTTTCCTCACTCTCGCCGTCTTTCAGGCCAGGTATCTGCGAGCAGACGGAGCCTAATTCACTTTGCTTTATTTGCCTGTGAATGCCATCTTGAGTGTGGTCTAATTTAGCACTTAAATGTTATGGTCAACCTCACTGGTAATTATAGTTATATTAAACTGCCGGGTAATGTGAGAAAGTGGAGTCATTATCTTACGTTTTGTTCTCACTTCAAATATTTCAGTGTTTGCTTGTACTTAATTGCGTGGGACGTCAGGGTTAGGCTGGCAAAGATTAAAGCTGGCTCAACTGCTGAAAATGACAGAATAATGCACCATGGCTATAAGTAATATGGTAATAAATTTTCAGCAACACAGTGCGTCAGCCATAATGTGATCATTTACAATGTAATGATACTAAGATTTCATAAGTTTCCCAACAATGTATTACTGATTACATGATGAATGATTAATCCTTAACCACCAACATTTTATCACAACTGAAACACTAATTAAAACCATCCATTCTGTAGCATGCTGGTTTTTATAGCAGATGTAAATTGCCATGGAGGGAACAATTCTTCCTTTTAAAGAAGTAGGAAGAGAAATAAGGAATAGTACATCAGGAAGGAAGGGCAGAAGATAAAGCAGGAAGCACAGGAAAGAACAGACTGGAAGATAAAGGCAGAAGAGAAGGTCAGAATAGAAAGACATAAACAGAAGAGAAAGAAGAAAGAAAGGAGAGAAGGACAAAAGAGAATGAAGAACAAACTAGAACAAAGAACAGAAGAAGAAGAGAGCAGAAGAGAAGTAAAGAAGAGATGGATGGATGAAAGAGAAGGATGGAAGAGAAGTATAGAAGATAAGAACGGAAGAACAGAAGAAAATGAAGTACAGGAGAGAAGGACAGAAGAGAAAGATGGAAGAAAGAGAGGGTCTGATTACAGAGAAGTACAGAAGATAAGAAAGGATGGATGGAAGAGAAGGAACCAAGGGCAGAAGTGAAAGACAGGAGAGAAGGAAGGACAAGAGATAAGATAAGAGTGGTAGGAAGGAAAGAAGGGAGGGAGGCCAGATGAGAAGGAAGGACAGAAGGGAGGAAAGGTCAGAAGAGAAGGACAGAAGAGAAAGAAGGAAGGTAAAGAAGGACAGAAGAGAAGAGTGGAGGAGAAAGAGAAGAGAATGCATCTGTGTCTCTAACACACAGTTTCTCAACACAGATGTGTGTAGCGTATTAATGTGCTAATATTGTATTTTCTGTAGAATTTTAATGTGACTCCTCCTGCAGTGTGTGTGTGTGTGTGTGTGTGTGTGTGTGTGTGTGTGTGTGTGTTGAATATGGGAGTACAAGACATGCTTACAGGAGTGCATTACTACCACTGTACCCAGGTCTGAGGACAAACAGCACTGCTGGCGGTTTTACAAAACCTGAACACATCATTCCCCTTGCCTTTCATCTGTGTGACATTTCAGAAATGACGCTACACTACCGTGCACACACACACACACACACACACACACCCCTAGACTGAAGCAATAAAACATAATGCACTCTACTTGCAGTATCTTAATTTAATCTGCACTAAGTGCACACCCACACAGTGAACATGCGCCAACACTCTATCCCTATGCATCGCTTTAATCTAATCCCCACTCAGGTCACACATTTGCCTAACACACATCAGACCGTACAGCATGGGACTGCATTACAGCATGATGAACTTCAAACAGGAACGATTTTCCTTTTGATTGTTTCCATTTCGGTAATTAAGAGGGACTCTTGAACCTGAGAGCACTGAGAGCAATCGCCTGGGAGCGAGGTGAGATGCTTCTACAAATGGTAATTTCAAACACACACGCACACACACACAAAAAGAAACATTCTAGCAAACACAAAGGAACTACATCAAGTTTTTATCAAATGGCTTGAACTCCATCTTGTGGCTGCACCGGTGTGCATGCTTGATTACGAGACTTGTTGAGGCTGCTGGGTAATGGACTTTGGCTGTTCTGTGTGATGGAGGAGGAGAGAGAGGAAATGGGGTAGGAAAGCAGTAAACAGGAACATGCCTCCTTGCATCGTGCATACCTGCACACCTCAATGCAAGTTCCATTAGCTGTATTAAAAGCTTTTAGGATTGCACACTGGGCTCAGTGACGTGTGGGACAGGGACATGTGTGTGTTAGTGATACTCACAGGTTACACTGGTCTCCTTTAATCCCCTTGGTGGTGCAGAAACATTTCCCTGTCAGCACTTGGCACACACTGGCATGGCCATTACACTTACAGGCTGGAGAATGAGAGAAAACAGAGTATGAGAGAGTGACAGAGCAAGAGAGAGCAAGAGAGAGAGAGAGAGAGAGAGAGAGTGAGAGAGCAGGAGAGAGGGAGAAAGAGATGTGTTTAGATGACGAGCACATAGCACCTCAGCAATTAAACTAATTAGACCTGCAGAAAGCTGCCTTTTAGCAAGTGAAAGCTTAACAGCAGAAAGTGACTCACCAATCTACTTCAACAGTAAAAACTTTCTGTAGAAAGATCTAACGCCGTGAGACATAATTATGCATTACTGCCAATAAGCGTAATTAGTGAGAAGACAAACTGACAGTTGAGAACAGTATCCGTCAATCTCCCAGTACCACAATAGTCTAGAAACGCGCCCGTGGCGAAGTGGTGTGTTTTATATGATCTGCAGCAGAAGCAACAGAGAGCCACTATGAGGAAGAAGAGCTGTGTTTCTCTGGGTAAAGAGGCGAGGAGTGAGAAACTCTGTCTCTAGACCACATTAACAATTCTCTACGCACTAACCTTTGCCCTTCACATCCGAGGTTTGAAGATGCGGAGAAGAAAATGCAGCCCTGTGGCAGCGGGTAGTAGTGAATGTCATGTTTTATGTAACAGTAAATCAACAGCTATCTGTGTATTTGTCTGAATCTGGACTAGGGAGCATGATGGGCATCTGAGAATCCGTGTTTTAAAAGATTTTTGTATTGCTGCCCCTCTGGATCACTACAATTCTTTCCTACCAAAAAGTGACCCAAAGAAATGAAATTTTCTTTTTTGACAAAATGTCAATGCCAGTTTTAACCTTTTATCTAAAATCCATTTCTGCCTGTTCTACATCTGTGGTCTATAATTTACCCCCATTCTCCCCACGCCGTATTTTAAATACACATATTTCTGCTGCTTAGGCATCAATTTTTTAAAATTATGTGCCATAAAATTGAGTGTCTTAAAGTTGCTATTATATATATAAAATATAAAGTAGTTAATCATTTCCAGCAAGAACTTATGGTTACTTTTTCTGTGGCCGAACCTCAAATGGCGTTTACTGGGAAAAGGGTGCACTACATAAGTGCGCAATATAAAATCTAAATGCATTTTAAAGGAATTTGGCAGACAATGCATACAATATTATAGCATACAGACTATTTACATCTTGCCTATGAAGTCTGTTTTCTTGGGCTTTCCTTACATGTCAGGTACTGCACAACTCACAGATCTTTGTTTAATTAACTCTAACCAATTTGAGCTGTGTGTAAACGGTGTTCGTTCACCTCTCCAGCCAACCCCATCAGTATACACTGCCTGCATCTAATTGCCATGCAGTTACTGTAACAGCGCAGCTTTAGCTTAACACCTATAACACTCTGAACAACAAGAGGTGTTGTGCATAAACTGACTGACTCTGAACAAAACAGCCTCTGAGAGGAGACCTGGTTCACTGCTGGGCCAGAGAGCTCTGTTTTAAATGAACAGAGCCAGAGGCTACACACCACCTCTCACCTCTACCACACAATGTGCTTCTTCACTTACAAGGCAACACCATGCCTGCTGGGACCTCAAACACCTGCATGCACATCGGAGAGCTTCTGCTTTTCCATTACAGCGTAAACCTTCCCTCCCACATCTAAATGCACCGGCTCCTGTATGACCTTAACACAAATCATGTTCTGTGTAGGTTTAGTCAGTCTACTATTGTGTGCTGTTAACTGCCTCAGTTGTTGAGTCTGACGTTGCCTCCTGTTGGCTGAATGCCTCACTGACCTTGACACTTCCCTCCATTGGTGGGGTCTCCGTGATAACCAGGCATGCAGGTTTCGCAGTGTGGGCCAGTGGTGAGGTTACGACACTGCTCACACACACTCCCATTCACACAAGTGCTGTGGCCGTTACACTGGCAGGCTGGAAGAATGGAAGGAGGACAGATTAAACTCCCTGCCTGCACCTGTAAACAAACACTCAAGACTCTTCCACTATATTTATTTCGCCACAGGACAAACACTGTAGTGAGATGCTGAGCATACAGAGAAAAACTTGATAATGTTGGATTTCACGTTAGTGTGTGTTCTCACCAGGGCACTGGATAAAGGCCCACTCGTAGCCTCGCTCCTTGGGGCAGAGAGTCGTATCCAGCAGCATGTCCTGGCTGTGTTTGGGTGGGTTCTTCATAGGGCCACGGTATGAGCCCTCCACACACTGCCCTTTACCTGTGTTAGTGGGGTCTCCACACCAACCACAGTCAGGCTGCTCCAGACACTGACTACACGTCCGAAAGCCAGAGCAGTTCTGAGCTAGAAAGCAACAGAAAGATAAAAGTGGTGAAACAGAAATACTATAATACCATCAATAATGTAAAAAAATTAAATAAAAAAAATGTAAAAAAAATAAAAATAAAATAATAATAATAATAATAATAATAATCTTATTTTTGGCATATTGTCTAGCTCCAAAAATGCTTTCTGACATGGCAGCATTGAGAAGTGAAATTTTCTAATTAGCAAGGCAACAGCGAGGCTCACGTCAATAACATTATACTGCACATTATACAATATAATTACATCTAATGACTAGAGATGAGAACATTTCCAGAATCAATTTTTTTCATATTATGTGTCTGATTCATCACACGCACACACCAACTCTTGCTAATCTCATTTATAGAAATCACTGCTTCTCATCATGTAGTGCAGCAGCTATATCTGGTGTGCAGTTTTTGCTCACCAGATGAGTCCCATCAGTCCCTCCAGTTGATTCCTCACATAAAACCATGACCATGTGCTGGTCCTGACTACAGCTAATTCATATGGCAGGTGAGAGAGATGCACAGAGACAGAGCAAATGCAGAAAGATAAGCAGGGGGGAACCAACCATCTGGCAATGAACAAGAACTAAAAGCAAGACCGCGTTTCCACACAGAGCTGAAGCTTGAATGGACATGTGGCTTTGTTTTTGTCCTTCACTTGGACCAGAGGGTTTGTGTATGTCCTTATTGTTCGTTGGCAGATGGTTTGTTTTCACCTCCCATGGTCTTTAATGCCTAGGTTAGCAGATTTAATGCTTATATCCACCACAAATGGCCATTAACAACACACACTCTCACACACACAGCCTCACTCTCTCACACACACACAGCCTCACTCTCACACACACACACACACACAGCCTCACTCTCACACACACAGCCTCACTCTCACACACACAGCCTCACTCTCACACACACAGCCTCACTCTCACACACACAGCCTCACTCTCACACACACAGCCTCACTCTCACACACACAGCCTCACTCTCACACACACAGCCTCACTCTCACACACACAGCCTCAC
>CM075014.1:11933665-11950129 GCA_037576675.1 Pangasius sanitwongsei
TCGAGCACAAACGAACGGCACCAATTTGATACGATTTGGATGACATGGGGTGGAGAGTGACGTCACACAGCCAAAAAGAGAATGTTTAATATCTTGAAGACCAAACCAGCACAAACGTTCATTTTTGCGGCACAAACCAGCACAAACACAGCACAAACGAATGGTATA
Source organism: Pangasius sanitwongsei (assembly GCA_037576675.1). NCBI lineage: Eukaryota > Metazoa > Chordata > Actinopteri > Siluriformes > Pangasiidae > Pangasius > Pangasius sanitwongsei. The sequence continues at coordinate 11,933,834 of CM075014.1, forward strand.
GTTTTGGTGACAGTTTATTTATATGGGGTGCCAACTTCACACAGGTGAGTTCATCATAAGTGGGAGAGACGACCCCATGGTGTTTACAAAGAAATGGCAATCATGTAGAGGATGTTTTGTAAATAAAGTTACTTTTTGCTAAAGTTACGTTGTGTTAATTTCCCCTTTATAAGGAGACTTTTGGGACACTCTGTATATATACTCACTAACCAGAGGTAACATAATGCTGATCTGGAATCTATGTAGAGTGCAGTTTATGTAATTTGAAAAATACTACAGTTTTTCATAAATATTAAAATAATGCATGCCATAAATGCATTTATTAATGCAATAACCAGACCAGTTGCCATACAACAAGCAACAAGCGTTGCATTAGGCAACTAAAAATAGTACACAGTATATTAAACATTTGTCTGTGGATTTTTTGGTTTGGAACAGCTCTATTGACTTGTTTAGCTTAGCAATATTTCCAAAAAACAAAAACTCTTCCTCCAAACAGAAGAAAACAGAGGAGCCTAAACAAAGCCAGAAACATGAACAGGGTGACCAGAGCCTCACCGACTGCTTTCTCACAGATGAGGCCCTCTGTGTTGGCGTTGCAGGGATTTGCCCTGAGCCCTGAGACCTGCGCTCTCTCCAGGTAGGCACAGAAGCCTGAGTCATTGGGCTCTCCAGGCAGCCACTGCAGAGAAGTGTTAGTGAAGGGAGTGTTGTCTTCCCAGCCCCAGTAGGACACGTTAATCTTCCTCAGGCCCACCCAGGGGAACAGCTTCTGCAGACATTAAAACACATTAAGGTTAGAGACACTGCATGACCTCACTCTTATGGGTGCACACACACATTCACACACACACTCATCTTGGTTCTTGTGAAACGCAGCAGCAAAAGTCCACTGGACATGATTTGTTTATAATCTTGAATTCGTGTAGCCACAGTTCAGAACTGATAAGTGGAATAATGTCTAAGAGTATAATGCAAAATCAGTGGCTTTGAATAACTACAAGCCACACACACCTTCTCCTGTTGCTGGTACTTCTGCAGTTCCCCAAGAACAAAGTCGACCTGCTTGGCAGTAGAAAGAGAGGCAATGATGCCACCCAGGTTCTTGCAGTAGTGCCGGGCGTTGTCGTAGCTCTCTCGGCTTGAGTTAATGCGCAGGCAGGCCTCGCCCACTTGACTCCACCCTTCTCCACACAACTTGGCTGCAAACAGCCACAAAGAGAGATACAGGTGGGGACAGAATTAGACCATCTTCAGCAGTGAGTTCATTCCAGCTACTATCAAGAGCATGACCAATAAAATGAACAGTGCAGTACACTAACATTCCATAATTAACAATTCCATAATTTTACAAACTATTAAGAGAATACTGAAATATCTAAAATAAATAACTGCTACTTTCCAAGATTCCCTTAAGAGAAATTCCCAAGCATCACTATAGAAGCATCACTGAGGAAATCAGAGAATCAGAGCACAAACACAAGCAGCTTTAAACACAAAGCTCACCATCACTTAAAAATTGCTACCCACAGCTATTCCACAAAAGCAGCAACATTACAGAAGTGAAGTTGAGTGAGCTGTTAGTCAGCAGAGACCCAGTTTTCATCAAAAGATCTCTCATCAAAAGCTCTTGGCCCATGCTCCCAAGAGAAGAGAGAAAATATGATTGTGTTTGGGTGTGTGAGAGACATGCTCATCAACATAGTAGCAGTAGTAGTAGTAGTAGCAGTAGCAGTAGTAGCAGTAGAAGTAGTAGCAGTAGCAGTAGAAGTAGTAACAGCAGTAGTAGTAGCAGTAGAAATAGCAGCAGCAGCAGTAGAAGTAGTAACAGTAGTAGCAGTAGTAACAGTAGTAGCAGCAGCAGTAACAGAAGTAGTAGTAGCAGTAGCAGCTTTATATAAATTTAATATGCATTACGGTGGTGTGACCATAAAATACATTAGCTACTGTATTTATGATTTGTCCACCACTGAATAATAATAACAATAATGTAACAATAACGTACACCGCCCTCTCATAAGTGGCATGGTGTTGAGTTTGGCATTATAGTTTATTTAGGGGTTTGATGAATGGGCCAGAAAAACATGCACTGAATTAGAGGAATCTATGTGACAGGCGATGCATAAGCTAGGCTTTCTACATCATGGAAGCTTTGAAAGGAATAGTAGCAAACAATAGTAAACAGATGAAAGAAAGCTCTTAGTTTAAGTGCAAGAATGCACTGAATGTTTGGCCACCAAATATCTTTGGCCACAAATAATATAAACTAGCATTCAGTTGCATGACTGATGATGCTGAATATATCTCGCCGTTTTTGTTCTTCCACGCTGGTTATTGATGACTCATTCAAACATCTCTGGGAAATTCTCCACTATGTGAAAGCGCAGCAACCAATCAATAAGCCATAAAACAGAACAGCCCTTTTTACTGCATATCCATGTTTGGAATAGTGAAATGCATCTGTGCGTGAAATTCAAGCTGTGTTCCGTTTGCTACAGTGTTGTTCTTTGCCATATGAAGGAAGCAGGAAGCAGGAAGCTGTCATCGTCATCATCATCATCATCATCGTCGTCATCATCATCGTCATCAAGTATGCGGCCATCCATTCAGAACGGAATTTACCTCATTAACAACTGTTTTGATAGATTAAACCCTAGACAGGCCAGAGCTACAATAAAAAGTGACTTATATAGCGGAATAAAGCCTTTATGTTCGTTTGCCCGCTTAGAGTAATAAGACTAGATTTTGTTTAGTGATAAAATTATGAATCATTAATGGTGTACAGGTCCAGATACAGACACAGATTTTACTAATGCTTTCAGTAAATGTGCATTAAGTAAATGCGGTTTTACAAGAATGACAAATTTTCTGTTTCTTTTCTTAACATCCTTGTAATTTTTTTAAATCTACATAATCACTGTAATTACAATATCCATATTTAAACAAACAAACAAACAAACAAACAAATAAATAAATAAACAAACAAATAAATAAATAAATAACCCTGGTACCTGAGATTCTGTGTTTGGTATTTCACCAGTTCAGCTTAATGTGAAAATGCATTTGAACAAGTGATTATAGTCAATCATCAGATCACCTGCATTTCTACGTACCAGCTTGGAAATACCTGCCTACACACAGTCTCATTAGAGGTTAATGTACCATAAACACAGGTGTAAATCTAGGTGTCAGGAGGGGAAAAAAAAAAGAAAAGAAAAAAAAAAAATGCAGTGACGTTTCCAATCCAAAAAATTTTCCGCAAACGGCTAAACTGACAGCAAATGTGAAAGAGAGTGAAGATAAAAATATTTTATTCTATGAGCTGGGTTCTGTGAGCTACGATGATCTAATCCACCACCCAACAAATAAGTGTTCATGTACTAAATTGAACTAAAATGCCAACATGATTATAAGAGACAGTGAGGATGAACCCTTTTAAACCCTGGCCATCTTACCAGGGAGGGCATGACACTCATGTTGCTGGTGATCCCACTGGCAGTTAAGGTTTAAGGTGCAGCTCTTGCAGTTGGCCAGCTTGCTGCAGATCTGCTCGTTTCTGATGGAGCATTTGGTGAAGTTTCTCACACTCTGCAATAGCAGAAAAACAGAACAGATTATTTTAAAAAATGAATATTAGATAGAATTACTTATGGTCTGACCTGGAGTATGGCAGTGTGTAGTCTGGAGGAACAGCGTGGCTCTCTGGCTCCCTCTACAAGACTACTTACAGCAGTGCAGTTGCTGAAGGCTGAGATGCATTTCTTGTCATCGCACCACTGACAGCCATTAGTGTTTGCAGTACAACTGGTGCAGTCAGAGAAGCGGTGGCATCTCTCATCCACGGTAGCTAAAGGAACAGACGAGACGAGACAAGGTCAGAATAAGAAAGAGGAATAACTGCACTACAAAGCGAGAGAAGCCAAAGAACACGCTTTTAAAAACAACTCATGTCTAACTCCCCTGTCTATGTGCATTAATGTTGAAAAAGGAAGTCAGGCAACCTTAAATTACTTCAGAAAGGAACTGCAGGAAAAAGTTCTACAGGAGCTTCTTAACACCTTAGAAGTTGAAACAAGGTAAGAAAGAAACAATAAGCACATCAAACACCCGTCTCGCATATCCATTTACGCCCAATCAATAGCCCTCAAACTGCTGGCCTTATATAAAGCATCAAAGCGGCACCTGTTTACATGCGTCACCCCCACCACGCAGCGCTTTATTCTATAATTAAGAGAAGACAATCACCCCATAGCCTTTCACTAAAGAAATAAGACTCCCAGCTTCCCTTATGGTGTGTCTCTCCTCCAAGACAAAGTGGATCCTGGTCTCTTTCACAATATACTCATTTCAGACAAGAGGATTGAATTTCAGATCAAACAATTATCAGGGCTTAGCACCAGCACGACACAGCCAGAGGACAAAAACACGTGAGCATTATGCACACTCAACTGCATGCGTGTGTGCATTTGTGTTTAGCTAAAGGCATGCTGAGGTTTTTTTGATGACTGCTTTTTTTAATGGCTGCTCATGATCAAAGAGGGATGGCAAAGAGCTGTGCTCGCTCCCTGTCATTACAACAGCTAAACTGTGTGTGTGTGCGCGCGCGTGTGTGTGTGTGTGCGCGTCAGCACAGAGCAGCAAACACAGGTCATGAGGTGAAGATGAGAGCTATTCAACTTCAACTAGCAATTCAAATGGGGAAATTATTTGGACTGAGAGTGACCCATTACATGATTACATGAATTAAAAAAAAAAAAGCAATGCGTATTGTTTTTTTTTCATCATCAAAATCAATTTCACATAGTAGTCGTGTTTTACTTTCACAGCAAACATACTGTTTTAATGTTCTTTTGCTGATAAAGCGAATGAGTTTTGTCAGCCAATATAAGCTGGAACTGAGAGTCATCAATATTGATTTTTCCTCTTTTCCAAAACTAAAGGAACTGTGTGAAATGTGTGTGTCACACATCCAATCTATATTTGCTGAAGATGACTATATATTCGCTATATATTACAGGAAAATAATCAGCGATGGAGTGGTGTGATGCCCTAACACCCCGAAGTTGATTATTATCCAATAATAGCACATCCCTAAATGATTCCTCTTATACATCAGCGATTTATAATTTACTGAAAAATAACACGTTATATATTTTATCCATTTATAGTTACATTTTATGTCGTGGAACATCCATGAAACAAGTTAGTTCCTGTTATCACTTATAGCAACTATAAAAAGAGTCTTTCCCTCACCAGCCTCACTTTTTTTCCTCTCACTTGAAGTTAAGAAGCTTATAATGTTACAGAGAAACTGCAAAGTTTCTGTCCTGAAATATTTCCGGTGTCCAAAAATTCATGAACACCTTCACCTCTGACAGTTACAAAGTGCTGACACTGGAGACTCCATATGGCAAACATCAGTATATCAATGATTAATCATTAATCTTTGTTAAATAACACTTTTAATTATTAGGCTGTATTATGTGAGGGCTGCATTACGCATTAAAGTGAGCACATTAGCATATACCTTTGATTTGCCTTGTAGCCAGTGCCAACATCAAAAGCCTTGCTGTTATAGAAAATTAATCAACACCTTCTGACCAACCTGAGTCATGGCTACAACAGTGCCGTGGTATAAATAGCAGTATTATTAATCAAATAGCAGGCAGTCACCCAACCCCTAAAACCTGGAGTTCGTGATGCTGGTTGAACAGGTGTGGTATAGAAGCTTGTCTCAGGAGAGAGGCTGCAGCAGCACGTACCAGGCTTGGCAGGGCAGAAGGACGCAGGTGTGCTTGTGGAAAATCTGGGCTCCCAGGAGAGACAGCGGTTCTGTCTCCAAACACAGCGCACCCCTGGACCTGCAGCCTCGCATCGCTCCTGCCCCACAAACGCCTCACAGCTGGGCGGCCTGTAGATCAGCACATCGTTCAACAGCACACTGGAGAATCCGCCAAACACATACATGGACCTGCAGAGGGATGGAGAGTGAGAGAGAGGGAGTGAGTGTGTTGTATGTTTCATACAGTTCATCAGTGAACTGTATAAAAACAGTCCTGAAATGGTTTAGCTTTAGTTTAATTTAGTTTAATTAATCTAAATGCTAAAATGGTTTTCAAATAGTGTCTAGTGCTTCATCACAAAAACAATCAAATCGAGTATTTCCGTCTTGTACCTGAATAGTAAAAATGACTAAAAAATTGCACCCCTTAGTGACCTACACATTATCACTTAGCTACTAACCCGTTACTGGTGACAGCAGTGTGACCAAAGCGATTAACATCTCTGTGCAGGTTTGGTCTGGGGAGGACCTTCCACTCATCACACGCTGTAGAAAATGAGAAAACCATTAGCTTGCCAAACTCTCACTAGTAAATTATCATCACAGGCACTATTAACCCTCACAACCCTCAACTATTTTAAAGCATATTTCTCTTGAATGACAACCACTTATAACAAAAGTTGTATGCCCAATTATTCATACACAGTATCTTCCTCTGGAAATCACACATTGCTACCTGAATAAATCCTCATTTCATAAACAAATGATAACAATTTAGTCATTATCATAAATGAATCATCATTATTGTTCATGTTCAATTGTTGTGATTTCCACATGGATATCTTTTTTAAAACATGGTTAATAGACTTGCTATGGTCTGAAAATTGAAATGGTGATTGAAGATGGTTGTTATTTTATTTCTCTCCTCTGTTGGCTATGATACTAGACTCTCACAAGTGAAAATGTCACAATTAATGGAAAAAAAACAGATTATATCCCAAATAGCTCTTTCTTGGAAATATATTACACTATATTGGTAAACATCATACATTAAAATATACACTGTACATAAACATTTCATTTAAGCTCAATCCTACAGTTGTAATGAGTGTAATTTTGTATATTCATTAAGCTAGTCTGTCAGAATATCTAATTAGACAGCAAGTTCTGCAGCGAGATAAATTCACCGACGGAATACTCACTTAGCCAATCCATTTTTTTTAAAAATCAATATCTACAAAACGAGAGACGTTAGTGCTTAAGACTACACAATAAGCTGGGAAAACTTTACGGGTTGCCAAGTTCAGCTAAGAACAGTTTGTGTATTAAAGGCAGTCCACACAAAAGATATTACTATTTTTTTTATTATATTAACCAAAAAAAAAAAAAAAAAAGTCAATTTGGTCAATATTCATCAGTATGCTTACAAAAACTATTTTTGAGTATCAGAGAAGTTGGAGCAAAAACGTTCACAACTTGCCTAGGTTGTGTTCTAAGGCTTAAACAAATGGAGAAAACAGAGATGGAAGTAGATAGTTCATACCAATATCATAGGCCAGGAAGTCAGCAGAGAAGCACTTAGCACCATTGCTTAGGGACGTATCATTATGAGTGTTTCCTCCAAAGATGAGCAGAGTTCCTCCCAGCAGCACTGCTGAGTGGAGGTAGCGTGGGTAGCTGCTCTCCTTCAGAATAGTCCTAAACACAACAGGAAAAATCCTCAGGAAACAGTCAACCGCACTAAGAGGCAATGCGTGTGCAGTGTTTTCTCAAAGCTGGAGTCGAATCTTAAAGGGGACATTCAGATTCGTGTAAACCGTCACTGTGATAAACTGCATGCTCTTAATGCATCGTGTCTAATGGCACATACTGCATGTAGAATAACTGCTATTTAATCAGAAAGGGATTCAGTAATAACCTCACTGTACAGGTCCTGACTGATTTCACATTCAAAACTTCAGGTTGCCTTATTTTACTCTTTTATCTGAGTTGTGAGCATTCATGTCAAACCTAAGCCAGGAAACTCATAATTCTAACAGCCTTGTCTATACCACCCTGAAAAAATATGTGAAGCCAAAATGTCCTGACAAACTTTGTTAAATGTGTCAACTCAATTCAATTCAATGTTATTTATATAGCACTTTTAACCACAGACATTTTCACAAAGCAGCTTTCCAGAAATCTAAAGGTTCTAAAGACTTCTTAACTGGCTGTGGTGTTTTTGATATAGGTAAAATATGACAATAAGTTTTATTTCCCTCCCATCATACTTTATAAGCTTTGGTTATCCTAAAGACAACAGATGAAGGAGATATTACATTGTGACCTCCATAATAATAATTCACAAAATACTATAAACTAATAAACTAAATACTCTATAAACTAATAGAAGAAATGGACGTTTATGATTGTGCATGTTAATGGAGACTCACCAGATGCGAGTGTGCACCTCATAACGGTACAGGTCATCTACAAGGCTATACTTATTAGCAGGCAGGGACTTGTAGCCTCCGTGCACGTACACACTCTTACTGCCGGCATCATACACACTGCTGTGGCCGTAGCCCCCCTGAACCGTGGCTCCTCTCGTCTCAGGAACCAGCCATGTGTTTGTTTCTGTGGTCAAAGTGAACAAACCATAATGCAAAAGAAGTGGATAGCACAGCTGGCACAAAACACAAGGCAATAAAAAAAAAGCCATTTTCTTGAATTCTAGGCTACTGTGTATTTGAGTTTGTTTAGTAATGAAGAACTGGTTTATGTGTTTATTGCATTATAGCATTATTAGTTGGTAAATAACTCTTACTGAAACTTACTGAACTCTTATCTGATTCATAGATGTGATGTTAATCATAACCAAAGAAAGAATTATCTAGAAAAATCCAAGTAATGTTCCATTACCAAGTGACAAAACGTATGCCCCCAGTGATTCCTGATATAAGTGGGTATTCAAAAAAAAAAATCTGTAAAGGTGCAGTTCCATAACATTCCAGATAACATCATGGAATGGGAACAACACTTAATCATTACTGATTAGTTCATGGATATAAATAACATGAGATTATTTTATTTGATGAAGGGAGAATAAAATATACTTCTCTGTCCAATCACCTTTAAACATCCATTTCATCAACTTTTTAAAACAAGCCAAGTTGTCAGTTTGCTGGTCAGACCAAAGAGGGTAAATTAAAAAATAAAAAACTAATAATAAAAAAAAAGAATCTGTGAAAACTCTCCTCTTTCTGACCTAATACTCCAGAAAAAAAAAAAAGCAAAAAGTCTAGCCAACTTCATTGTTGCTTGCCTTGTGTGAAGAGACAATACAGCCCATGTCTTGTATTTATAAGGGCATATTTACCCCCCCCCCCCCAATATATTTCCCCATAAATATATCTACATGTTTATATTTATTTAATGTTTATATTTTATTTAATACTTAATTTAGAAAAAAATTTAAAATAAAAGTGAAGAAACTCTGGCATCAGTCAACATGGGTTGACAGCACACACTCAGAAATAAAGGTACTAACCGGTACTTCTCCTCGTCACTCCATCTTTTGCAACTTTAATATGTAGCTTTTAGTTGGAAAGGTGCATGCAGTGTACCTTCAATAAGTTTTCTGAGTAAAGCTTTAAAAGGATTGCTGGTACCTTAAATTATTTTTAAAGGGATACCATATTCACATTTCCAGATGAAAGATGTAGCCTTAATGGTACCATGTGAAAGACAAGGAAAAGTACAGGAGTGCCCATGGAGCTACACTACCATCTACTGTGCCTGTAATGTAACTGCACTTAATCTCCACTAAACTCCTGACCATCATGTAACTCATTCATTATTATACATACAAGCAACCGGATAGTGTTTGCCGACATACTCCAGCCTCTCAATGCAGACTCATTGTGGACCTCAGAACACTGTTGGTACTGATTTGTACCACCTTCCCTTCTACTGAACATCAAGTCAGTCACACACTCACTGATGTTGTACTCCTGCACGTTGCTGATGTAGCTGTAGATGGAGGAGTAGCCGAAGATGACCACCATCACCACGTCTCCTGTGTCCAGTTCGGCTATGTGTGCAGAATGACCCTCCACCGCGTAGACCTGACCATGAGCCGGCGTGCTGGGAGATTGTTGAGCCCATGACTTACTCTGCATATTAAACACCCACAATTCGTCTGTTACGTTGCCCGAGCCCATCTCCAACTTTCCCCCGAACATGTAGAGTTTATCCTGCAGTGACGAGCCACATAGACACAGACAGTGCAGAGAAAAAGAGGACTGTAATACATGCAAAAAAAATAAATAAAAATTCTGATCCAACTTAAAACAGTAAACTTAGGTGTAGGCAACCCTATATGTGAAAACGATCTGCTCCCAGGACTGGGTGACAATAACTTGTTTATTAAGTGGGAACAGCAAAGGATTACCTTCTAGTTTTATTAGGAAAGAAGTATTGCTGTATATAAGTGAGTAGCTAAAAGGCTTTACCCAAGAAAGTAAGGTGGATTGAATAAACTATACATTGTTTATATAAACGTTTTAAGACGATGTGTGCCCATTCTCTATTGTTCTGCTAAATTTACAGCAGGAGTAATTTACTGAATGGTGAACACGGTCCACAGTCCAGAATGTCTATGTAGCCAAAAAAATGTAAAAATAAATCAATCTGTGATGACATTGCCTTCTGTGAACAAGCCCATAATCAAACCTGGGTGCACACAATTCAACTCAAACCTAACTTTTACTTAAGCAATCTTTGCATGACAATTTCACCACAAGGGATCAACCAGACTCGTCCATGTCCGCAAGGCAAATTTAGGAAGTATTCTGGGAAATAATTTCAAGAACTCAGTGCAATCCCTGCTGGAATAGAACTAAAATTGCTGGTGTGCAGGGGTGCATAGTTGCCCAGGTGCCCAGAACAAGCACATTACATATACGGGTTTTTCATTCACAGTTAAACGCTGGTTCAGTACACTGTTGATATAACGGTCACCAGCAAGTTTTTTTTTATTTCACAGTACAAAGGCATCATAAAACCTATTACACAAATCTCATCTATTCTCATCTATTCTCTCTCATCTATTTTCTATGGTCTGTAATAATGCATTAGCTTGTGTTTTTAGTTAACTGGGCCCCCAGAAAAGCATAACATGTGACTGGGCAAGCACACTGGGGCTTCTGCTTGCCCGGAGAGCTAGCTAACGAATACCATTTCACCAACCCTGGTGTGAGTGCTTTATTATTTCTTAAACAACCCTAGTTGCAGTTTCCCCATGCTGCACTGTTTCTCACCTCACACATACATGTTCAGAATTATAATGTTCCCTGACCAACATATAGAAGTTTCAAGAGCTGTGTTACCTGATAGAGTGTGAGAGAGTGGCCATATCTCGACACAGGCCCACTACTGCTAGCCACAGTGTTCCAGGTGCCACTATCCAGATTATAACTGCAGAAAGACAGGACAATAAAGACCATTTTATGATCTTCAAATTGAACTAAGATGTTCAGTGTAAGAGCATTACACGTAATGGCATAAATGAATTCACCAGTTACTCACTTTAGAATCATCTGGAAGTTACTATAGTTAAACGTATAGCCACCAACAACCCACATGACCTTCTCCTGAACCACTGCCTTATGGGATGCCCTGCCTAGTGATGTGCCGAAAGGCTTCACTGTGGGCATGACCCAGTATGACTCAGTAGAGGGTACAGAGAGAGAGCAATCCGGACCTGAGAGAAAAAGAGAAATACAGTGTGAAAAAGCATGAAAGAAGGCTAAATCTCCTGGCGTCATTATAATCCCATCTTTATAATCCCAGGGCTAGCAACACTATGTGGCCTCAATAAGTAGCATGTTTATACATTCTGTCCCTAATTCATTATTTTCCCATGTCTATTCTCATGAGGCCACTGGCTCTTATGGGACTGGTTGATGTCAAATCTGGAGAAATAATTGGGTCCTTGGCACACTGTTATCATCATGAGACCGGGTGATGATACTACAGCACAGCAGAGGCTGCCGCAGTGTGCAGGAGCAAGAAGCACTGGCACGTCATCACCAGTAGAGGGAGACAGTACACATGATTATTTACTACCTTACAGCTCTCTGAGTGTGGCTGAACTCACATTGCTGTTATATTTCAGAGAAAAGATGGGGAAGAGGAGAGGAGAAATGAGAGGAGAGGAGTGAAGAGACAACAACAGGAGAGGAGAGGAGATGGCTGAGAGGAGAGGAGAGGAAAAGAGAGGAGAGGAGAGGAGAGGAAAGGAAAGGAGAGGTTTAGGATAGGATAGGATAAGAGAGAAGATAGGAGAGTGGTGAGGAGAGGAGATGGTTGAGGGGAGAGGAGGGGAGATGCTAAAGGAGAGAAAAGAGGACAGGAGAAAAGAGGAGATGGTTGAGGAGAGAGTAGAGGAGAGGGGTGAGGAGAGGAAAGAGGAGAGGAGATGGTTGAGGAGAGAAGAGAGGTGCAGAGAGGAGGGGTACATAGAGGACAGGAAAGGAAAGAGGAGATGAGAGGAGAGGGGTGAGGATAGAGGAGAGGAAAGAAGATGGTTGAGGAGGGAGGAGAGGTGCAGAGAGGAGAAGAGAGGGGTGAGGATAGAGGAGAGGAAAGGAGATTATTGAGGAGAGAGGAGAGGAGAGAAGAGAAGAGCAATGCGGAAAGCAGAGGAGAGGGCTGAAGGGGAGGAGGGGAGAGGACATGAGAGGTGTGGAGAGGACAGGCGCAGAGAGGAGAGGGTTGAGGGGAGAGGAGAGGTGCAGAGAGGAGAGGAGGAGAGGAGAGGAGAGAGAAGGGCAAGACTGTATAGGCTGCAGTACCTTGCCAGCTGTCATTGCATACACACAGCTTTTCCCCAGTGAGGTCGCAGTAGCCGTGGTCTGGGCTGCCACAGTTGTTCCTGCAGTAAGGGATGTCGCAGGCCTTGCCCTTCCAATATTTATCACACTCACAGTACACTCTGCTTGCTATGGAGTTTGAGGTGGTGCACTTGCCATGGCCTGAGCAGTTATTCGGGCATGAGTTTATCCTTTTAGGACAGAGGAAAAGAGGACATTGAAAGAGAAATTTGCCAGGTAGTGGGAGGGCTACAGAGATAAAAATGAAATGAATGTGGATAAGCTTCTGGTTATTTAGGGAAAAAAAAAAAAAAATGAGTAGTGACGTGCATGGTGGAGGAGACTGACTACAGAGCTGATTACAGAGAGCAAAGGCAGCTCTCAAAACAGAGGCCACCTCTATAAGAATATGAATTCATTCTTAACTTTAATTCTCTACCTATTAGTATTCCAAGACACCTTTAATCAAATTCACTATATTCATAACCCACGTGCTAGAAGTGTTACCAATAACAAATAGCTTTATTTAGTCTTTTTTAGTTGCACTGGCTCACTGTTTTCAATACGGACTATTCATTTCAACTTTTAAAGACGTGCTTCTTTCAATTTAGCTGACATTCTGCAATTCTACACCCATGTGTCCTGGCGGTCACCCCCAAGGTCATTCACTGTCACAGGCTTCAGAACTTCCAAACGCTTCTCCTGTCTTCTTCGTTAAAGGGTGTTTAATACTTACAGATTTCCTCATTCCTCATTCCACAACTGCTCTCTGTATGTGTGCGCACATATTTGTGTTATTCTTAGGCTTTGGAAGGCCACTACAGGAATGAATCAATCTTGCTATTACTCACGAGTAAAAGATCTCAAATCCAGTCAGGTTGTAGGCTGCGTCACTGAAAAAGTGCAGGAGTGCATAGCCAGAGTTGGTCTCCACTTCGGGGACGGTCTCATTCCCCGGAACCTCTGGCACAATGAGACCACTGTAGGCCAGGAACAATTAAACGTTAGCCGACCTGACATCATGTTTCATTCTATAATACAGTAAAAACACAACTCCGTTCATCATCCTGAGCAGTGAGGCGCAACGGCCCCATTCATTATGATGACAAAAATCATAGAGCACAAACCACTGAGTCAGCTGTGAAGCCAGAGCACCGGGAAGAGGTGGGAGGGACACTACTCACCTGAACACAGCTACTAAAGGAGCGTAAATGGAGTCTCCGTCGTAGACGTACATGTGGTCCCAGCTACATTCGGTCGCAAAGTGGTTAAAACGCAACCTCAGCACAGCATTTGGGCTGCAAAACAAAGCAGCGACTTAATTTTTTTCATACTTCTTGTTAACTGACTAATCTGTAAGACTGGATTACAAACGACTTGTGTCTGTGAGTCAGAATGTGGCTCTCCACGCCTTTTCTGATAACACAGCGAGGATAATAACAGCCCGTGTGCACTATTGTAGCAATAGGAGGTTGCAGATAGAGTAGGCAGTAAGTAGCAGGTGAAGCATGAGACAGATTTAGAGGAGGACACTTACTAGCCCTCAATCAGCCAGGTGCACTTGGTTTTGTACTTGTAGTTGATGGGGCCATCTGTCAGGTACCCTGATGGATCTGTCAGCCTGAAAGACAAAAGTCCACTTCATAATCAGAGGGCAAACTCTCACAGAGGAAGAACCCAGTTAAGACAGCAGGCCTACACAGTACATGCTTTTTTTTATTTTAAAGTAGTTATATATAGTGTTCTGAATATGACTATATTTCAGACTAGTTACACAGGCTCTGTTTGTAAGGGAAGCACTGGTTTCTGCAGTTATTCATGACCAGATGGACTCCAGTTTGTGTGGGAGCAATTCTAGGATGATTCACCAAACAGCAAAGCCAATCGGTTCACACCCCCCCCCCCCCCAACCCCCCCAACGAGAGACAGGAACCCTGTGGAGCAACAGAACTCGGTTCTGGGTTACGTCACCATGGAACTCAAGCTGTGTGTGCCATGGGCTGCAGTGCCTAACTCCAGCATGTTGCATTGTTTGCGTAAAGAGGGCCTTTGTCTGTTGATGTCAGCTCGAGAGAGCGAATCTTTATACACAATGCCTGCAATATTCTCCAGACACGCTCTTAAACAAACACATTTAATTCTTCTCAGATAGCCAAACAGTCCTCAAAGCAAATCTGAAAAGGAAATCAATCCACGCATCTTTAAAAAGACCTCTTGTCCACACTTTTATTGTTGATTCTTGTGGAAAATACACGAAAAGAAACGGACAAAAGGGCAAAGCACAAAATGTTCGGTCTCTGTCTCTTGTCTGTAAATTAAACCGTTTTCACAGCTGAGAGAGTTGTGAAATGTCCACAACTCCACATTCAACAGGTGCATAAACATCATACTGTAGATTCTAAGATGCACACTGTACTTTGAACAACAGCAGCAAAGGAGCAAAAAAGAAACTCTTGAAGGTAGCAATTATATTTTATAGTCCACAGAACAAACTCCCAACTTAAATAGAAAAACTTTTCCTTATGACATTTACATTTACCTCATTTGACTGATGCTTTTATTCAAAGCGACATAAAACTGAGCAGTTTAGGATTAAGGGTCTTGCGGAAAAAAAATAAAGAATAAAGAATATAGCAAATGACAGTGGTCTCGCTACAGGGGAGGACAAGGCAGAAATTCATTAGCTAACCCACTGGGCAAGCGAGAGCTCCTATGTGCTGCCCAGTCTTCTGTTTTCCAGGATACTGAAACATAATTCACTAGTCAAGAAAGTGGTAGCTAACAATGTAATAATGTACAGTGAGCTAGTTCACTAGTTAAATGCATTAATACAGACACAATAAAGTATATACATTTCTGAGTAATGGACTATGCCTGAGGTAGCATATCATGTTTGTGCCCTTCGTCAAAGCTCAGCAAGTCATTGCCCATCGATTTGGCTATGAATTGTGTTTTTTTTTTTTTTTCCTGAACATGCTATATAGTTACAGCATAGAAGTGAGTTGCACCATGAAGCATATTATTAAGTGCAATATACATAGCAAATTCAAAAATGTATTTTGGGTTCCTAGCAAGTAGGGTTTTTCTTTCTCTGGATATTGAATGAGAGAAGGGAAAAAAAAAAAAATACTAGCAGCCTGAGCCCATTTGTCCACCCTGCATTAACCATGAACACTGAATGAGCATAACACATAAACCAAGAATTCTATATAGCTGGAAAATATAGGGTGTCCTAAAAGTCTCCACACATAGGGGACTGGGTTTGCCAGCTCCAGGTCGGTTGTGTCTTTGTCAGTGGATGTTCTTGGACACTTCCAGTCTTTTTGATTTTGTTAATAAGTTTCGCAACAGTGTCATGTGTTACGTGCTTGCCATGTTTCCTGTTAAAGTACATCACAGCCTTGCGACAGCTTCCCGATAGAGCCACGAGAATGATTTCAATACGTCTTTCATTTGTCAAAGGCATTCTTAAAGGCTATCTGAAAAATAAATTAATAAATATTATATATATATATATATATATATATATATATATATATATATATATATATATATATATATAAATATATATAAACACACACACACACACAAAGACATATATAAGTGCAGTATTTTTTGTATTTTTTTGGTGGGTGTCCACACACAGACAGGGAGCTCACT
>CM075014.1:11950229-11980899 GCA_037576675.1 Pangasius sanitwongsei
ATATATATATATATATATATATATATATATATATATATATATATACATATACATATACACACACACACACACACACACACATACACACATAAATTAAGTATGAACAATTTTGGAAGACATTCTGCTAAGAAGTGTTAGTCTTCCCTATGTATGGAGACTTCTGGGACACTCTGTAGGCAACACCAAATTATATAAAATCGTGCTCAATCGTAATCTATTAAAAGTACAAGGGGGTAAAAAAAAAAAAATACAAGCCAGTATTGGGTCTATGGTAGGAAATGCAGCCAATTAAACCACAGCCCCGCTGTCTCTTTGCCCTATATCCTTGATGTCTATAATCAGGCAGAGGGCAATTTTTAAGGGCAGTGAAAGATCATGAAGACCATAATCAAGGCTTTCCACTTCCTCTTGCCTGCACAAAGGGGAGGATCCATCATCCTGGCTCAGTTGTGAAAGAGCACTCAAAAACACAGTCTCCCTCAGAACGCTGTAGACAGACAGCAGCTACGCGAGCAGGAACGATGAGATGAACTCTAGGAGGGTCGACGGCTCAATTATTCACCATGTCTCCATGAATGTTTTACAGGGCACTTTCACTGCAGATATATCTGTATCTAGTCCAACAAACTCTGGAGCCATCAACAGATGAGCTCAGATAAGATGCACCAAGACTTGATATAAAGCCAGTGCTGTAACACACGCCAGGGCTTTTGCTCGGTCTCTGGAAGGAGGTGAAGACGGCAGGGCAGACTGAATGGTTGTATCCCCTGCAGTGTGTATTCATAGTGGGAGGCTACATGTACAGGGCCTCAAATGCTGCTACTCTAGTGAGTCTAGTTACAGATCATGTTTCTAACCATTAGCCTGGTTCCTGGTCATGTGAATAATCAGTCTATTGATATCCGCCTATGGCTTTGTGTCCATGAATACCCACAAAACATTATCAGCAGTGGGCAAATCATGTGTATATACACGTCATATAGGTTAGAAAGCGGTAGCTAACGCGGTATAATACATTCATACAGGTTAAGGGAAAGAAACAACAATATGATCACATAGCACACAGTGTTTGTGCCCTCGACAAAAAGGTGGCAAGTCTTTGGAAAACGTTTTGGATTTGAGCTGCAGTGTCTTCTCCTCGCACGGCATGTGAAAGATAGTATTTGAGTCTAGCTATAGTCAGCATCATGTATCTCCTGATACGTTTAACTGCGAGGTGACGTTTTGCGCATGTTGTACCTCAGCCATGAAGCGTATTACACAGTGGCCGGGGCTACTGATGTGTCCATAGATACACAATATTCAAATTCAACACAATTTCAATAGTCTCGTCTCTCAACACAACACATTTCAATACAGCAAAAATAAGCATTGCCTGAATATATGCTTTAGGTTTCCATTTTCAGTTGATTAAGACATTCAGCACTATAAAAGCACAATAATTGAAACTTTATAACGGCAGTGTTTTTGCGATCCATTCAGATGCGGCACATAAAGAAACAAAAGCTGCGCATTGGAGTGTAACAAAACTCAACATGGCTACGCTTACACTGGTGTGGCTCACAAGGAGGCGTGTCTGAAGCACAGAGCTTTCTGAACGCCATGATGATTACTTAAGTCCGGATTGAATGAGCAAGAAAGGCTGCCTGTCAGACATGTCTGTGGTTTTAGCGCAGTGTACTGTGCTCATATTCGGCAGAATCAGCACACACTAATGTTTTGGTCGGCAACTCACTGCCCGTCAGCTTCATAACGTATCAGGAAGCTGAAGTGCACCCTTACACCAGACCTTAATGACTTCTAGCTCGACTTCTAGGGGAATCTTCCAGCTCCCGCTTGCTGCTGACCGTATCCATCAATGCTTTTCCCCAGATAATATGTTATACACTAGCGTGTTAGTGTATGAAAAACGCCGTGCTCAGGGGAAGCATGTATTTACACCCCAAACCCTCTCCTGATTTGAGATAAAACGAAAGCTACTTTTTTCCAAAATGGGAGTGTGACATAAGCAGCATTTTATGACAAATAGCCTAATTTATTATGCAGCCTGTTAAATGTATTTTTCGATAAAGAGATTAATCAAATCAATAGCCTCGCCATATCGTTAAACCCCTATTGTTTATGCATATATTATTCATTCAAATTCAAACTGGAAAGGCAGAAAGTTCTTACTACGGAACAACCCATGTACATTCTTATCACATTTAACCAAGGACCTGGAATCAGTGGCACAATGCCTGAATTTTTTCTCCCTAGATGAAATCAAAACAAATCAAGTCCACGTGATTAATAATGCATGCCTTTCAGAAAACTACTCCCACTGACAACTTCCAAGAAAACCATGAAGATAGACCGTCAGTCCCAGCACACACAAAGCATGTTCACTTTCCTGACACACCTCAGTGCAAATGTGGTGTAGTCTGTATTACAGCTCGATGTCTATGGGATTATAGGCCTGTTATGTGACTGTTAATATCCTCTACATCTGGGAAGTGAGTAAGAGAGGCAGTGTCCTTAAGGCAATGAATCAGACGGAGCTCTCTCTCGGCTCTTAGGATGTCTGGGCCAAGGCCTGTTCCATAACAACGCCATCAATCTCGAGAAAACGCATCTTGTTACCACCACACACAAAAGATGACATTCTGATCGGCCATCATGCTTCACTGCTGTTCATGTGAACGGAATGATTTTCACATGTGCCAATTTTTGAGGACAAATTGGCATTATTCATCAAAAATAAATAAATAAATAAATAAATAAAGGAAGGAATCTTGAAGCACAGAAATAGCTCAGCAGTTTAGGTTCAATGATAGTGACCAGCAGACTGTGACTCCAAATCCAACATTCAATCATATTTATTCTAAATTTCATAACAAGCAAAACAAATTTATTGTAATTAACTGCATCCTGTTTAACAAGGGTACCAATAGGTGTAGACCTGATGGCAGTAACTGGGCTCATCAGACACACATCAGTAAAGATCAGCCTAAATATAGCACAGTGATCAAGACAACTGGCCAAGCTTAACCCAAATACCAGTCAGCTTTACTTTAGCTACTAGTCAGCAGTCTGACGCACGGATGATTACTCGACACCTCAGACACAACACAGACACGCACTCACACATGGAACACGGCGTGACAGTTAGAAGAATTATATATTGTAGTGTATATTTAATAAACAGAGGTGCCTAGAATGAAATGGTTTCCTCAGTAACTGAATAGTGTCCTGACTAATGTTCAGTCACTATTTTAAAAGGGGTAAAATTTACCTGAACTAATTAAAACAAAATCAATGGGCATCAAGATGCAGGACAAGTGAAAACAGGAATAAGAATGTCCATCCCTATAGTGAAGCACTGAAAATAATTCATACGGCCACCCTGACCATCCAACCTGAGCTTGAGACGTTGTGCATAGAGGAATGAGAGAAGATCCCAAAATCCAGGAGTATAGCATAGCATAGCATAGCATAGTATAGTATAGTATAGCATAGGTCACCCACTAGAACTTCTTTCTAGAACGGGTTGTATGAGGCTTACAGACACTGGCATTTAATGAACTGAGGTTTTCGTTCATTAACACTATTAATGAACTAGCAGTTTATAGCATTCTCAAATTAAAGTGACACCAACCATGACGACAATAAAAAAGCAAAGTAATACACATACAACGTGCAAAGTGCCAGTTCCCTTTAGAAGTCGGTCTGGTCTGCACGTGCAATACAAACCGACTATTAAAGTATGTGCAAAATAATTTAGTGGGCTTTGCGTCATGCCATGACACAAAGACCAACAGAGAGCCAACTCATCTTTGAGTAAGTCTGGGGTTCAGAAATAATAAGCACACTTACATCATTGCATAAGTGTTTGAGAAACTTCCACAGCTTTTGTTCAGGCCAAGTCAGAAAACCGCAGCCAAGACTGAAAACACTCGCAAAGTAAGCAGGTAAGAAACATCACTGAACAATGATGTCCTCTATGAATGTAGAAAAGACTTATTATATTAACAGACTCGCATGCTCAGCTATAAGATATTCTAATACATTATTTAAAGGCATATCCCAGACCTCTAGGCTGCAATATGCCGGGAGTCGGCTTGTGCTATATAATGATTTAATCATTGATTTAATCATGAGTGTATGTTGGACTTTACTAACATTAGACTAGAATATAGTTAAACATCACTTAACTATACTTATTAAGAGTGCCAATTTCATCATAAAAAGATTAAATAGGCCTACAACGCAATGACAAGTATCAACTCTAACACTTTACAAATAATGTTAATGTGACAATAATTACAAAGTGATTAAATAAGCAGTTTTTTTTCTTCCCTGCACTGGTCAGTGCTCAGCTTTGAGCAGCAGATCGACAGTAAAAAATGTCAGCAATGTGAACATTAGACAACCAATTTGTAAATGGATTATATCAAAAATGTACGTCACATTAGTGCAGAATCACCTAAAAATCCACCATCCTGCATTTTTTTGTGATTTCGCGATTGCTGCTGCCAGCAAGCAGCTCCTGACTACACAGCTGATATTATAATTACACTCCCCTATTCTCTTCAAACCCGAGATGGTGGAAATGATTATTGAAATGGTGGAAATGCTTGTTTTCCTGCCTTTTGTAGGTCTTTTAGTCCAAAAAAAAAAGAAAGAAAAAGAAAAAAAAAGGTTAAAACGTCTGGCCAAATGTCTGGCCCATGTCCGTCTCAGAGGAGGATCCATCTTTATGAGTTGCTTTTATCTAGCCACAGTAGCAAGCAGCTACCTAACTGATAACACTTATCTTTTCTCATTCACAACATGTATTAATTAAGGGTGTGCACTGAATACTGAATCACCATTACGCGATACACCTACATGAAGTGAGTGAGAAAATATGGAAAAGAGAAGCCACAACTGTCAATATTTTGATGCAGAGAGCAGCAATGTCACATCCAAATTAAAGGTGCGCAGCAAGACTGAAAAATGTCCGGAGCAGGAAGTTTTTACGTTCATGCAGGCTAGAGCACGCTGTCAGATATGAAGCTCACGGGACAAGAGAGAGATCATTTAATCCCCACAACTCCTTTACAAGCCTTTTCAACAAAGGACGCCAATCAGGCACATCAGGTTCATATTAAGCCCATTTTATACCAGAAGCAGCACTGCACATTTTACTGCTGCTCTCACATGAAACATTCATTTCTGCAGTTTTCCATTCACTGGTCTAGTAAATAGGTTATAACACGCAAATATCTGAACTGACCATCACGTTATTATAAACCTGCACCGCTACTGTGACTGGACATTTTCTCTCCTGCACTGTGTGGCAGTCTGAATCTTATCCAACACCAGAGCACATACTGCTGCAGGCTGAAATATTGATCTGATATTCAGTAAAACATTTTTTGCGTGTTTCATAATCACTGTTCATTAATTCTCACCTTTAAGGAAAAAACTTGCATTAAACTCTTATAATTCAAATTTGATCTTCAATGGTGTGGTTATTTTATAATGAAATTCTAAGCTAACCCTTTTAGTTCTTTCATCAACATGTTGGCCTCTTTAAACGTTGGTAATCAGTTTCCTACATTACCCACAATGCTGTTTCGTCTACCTGCTAGTAGTGGCGCTAGTTTAGCCCTTTTTCATCTCTACCTAAAGAAACCAGTGCAGCAACACTTTTTCTTCCCCCGCATCTGTACACTCAGCTCAAACAGAAGGGGGTTCCAGATCTTCAACTCTCACGCTAACACCACCGTCAACGCCTCTGTGCATAGAACGCTAACTAGCTGAGCTAAGCATCTGCTGTAAAATAGCGACTGTATGACTTTATAAGTGTAGAAGTTTGAGGCTAACGTTTGCCATTTCCACGACTCCTCCATTGCATTTCTCATTAATATTCCACTGAAAGTCACTGGAAAATGGTGTGTGAGAAAAGAAGCTCTTTTGTTTTTAGGTGCCTACTGTGAAACCTGACGGTTATACGAAGAGTGTCTATATTTCCTGTAACCGCACTGGGATATTTCACTGTGTGCATCACTCCACTCGTCTGTGTTCACCACGCAGTTCGAAACCGTTACTACAGCAGAGCCAGTGTCATCATCGGCGGACATGTCAGACGATAATTTTCAAGAAGATAACTTTTGGATTAAAATACAAAAGCTCGTCAGATGAAGATGAAAAGGAAGCAGTGAAGCCAATTTCACCAGAAGCACCTTTAATGGGAACATACGTATCAATGTGAGCTAGCTAGCCAACTAGCCGACAATCTATAAAGTGAGCGTAAGTTCTTCGGAATTTATTTCCACTAGCCGAGCAAAAATAAACAAACATTTGACCATACTGTGTCAGTAATGTCACTTACTCGATATTAATTTCTCGTTTCTAGAAGTGTTATATAAAAGCAATGACACACTCGTGCCTACAGCGGATCACAGCCGTGCTGATATTCAGTATAACCGCACTTCTGCTCGTGTGATATTGCTTAATTCAACCTCACCCTTGCATTCTCACGAGCTGCAGACTGTACACATAAGCTAGTCAGATTGTCAAAGAGTGAGGCTATTTTTGTTTTTCTATGTTAAGGGCGGGAATGTCGTCGACGGTAATCTAGCAGAATGATGTGTTTGCAGCAACTGTGAGGAAACAGAGAAACATTTCCTTTGACTTCAGGAACAAGAAATTCTGATTTCTATCCGATTTTTTTTAACGATCTGATGAAATTGTATTTCGTAGGTGGGTACTTTCTTTCTAGCGCCAGTGTGATGCGAACACACGGTACAGACGGTATTTACACCTGCCTGAGATCAGATCACGGAGAGAGCTAGACAACCTCCAGAGATGCTCCATCTGACCTGATCGCAAGAATCCATGTGTCAAGTTCACAACAGGGCACAGAGCAGCAATCCATCACAGAGAGAAGCAGCAAGGAAAGAATTCGAGGGAAAATTCTCTACTGTGTTTCAGCAGCTCATGATCTTGCCAGACTTCACAGCTAGGAGCGCTCAGGGGAGGCGTTTTCACGTCCTGATTGGCCGATGAACCAAGCTGCCGTTATGAAAAGCTCAGGAGTCGCTCATGAAATCTATACAGTGGGTGGAAGTATACAACCAAACCATGGACCAGCAGCCCATCAAAAACATTCCTGACAAATCCTCCATCCTGTGATACGATTATTTGCACCAACCGCACAAGGGTTAGCTAGCGGTTCATTACTCCAAGCAATCTGAGAAGTTTGTAAACGAATATCCAATTAAAGGGATCCACTGAAGTTCCACTCTTTAGCTTTGGTTGCAACAGCTATAAGGCAAGATTCTCAAAGAATTAATAGGAATGAAACTGTATATTAACAATTTATCATCTATCTAACACCTGTGGGAGAGAGAAATACGAGCTGCTGGTTTTGGTGAACAATGCTGAGCTTGACGGATTTCCATCTCAGCAGCTTAGTTAAACATTATCAACATTTAACCGAACTGCATTCACAGTTTGTCAAAAAAAAACAACAACAAAAAAAAAAGATGAGCTTAGCCTTTAACCAAGTAGTCGGTTATTTTGTAACTCAGACACCTGACTTTGTTTCTGGCTTCCAAATTAAAACAGTCGGAGAGGTGGAATAATTCTTACGTCTATTCAGGCATTTAAATCGTGGCACTCAGTCAGAGGAGATGAACACCTCATTTTGGAGCTCTTCCACTAGATGATAAACAAAGCCAAAATGTAGCAGAAGGTTCAGCCAGCAGGGCACACACACACAAAAACACACACACAAAAACACAAAAACAAGATGAAAACCTGCTTTGCATCCATTTTAGAGTGAGCCTGTAACATAAAATACAGGTACAAGAAAAAAGCTCAAGCTGAATTAAATCCAAAAAGAGCAAAAGTTCAGACATCTATAAAAAACATGTTTTGTTCTTTTTATTATAATGAATCATCCACAAAGGGCCCACAGTACTCAGTGGTGTCCCTCAAACAGGACAAACAGTAGTGGAACAGAGTTAAGGTACAGATAAAGGTATATTTTGGCTCAAATACTGTCATAAACATTATTCTGTTATTGATTTCTGAGTTCATTCACCTTGGCTTTGTAATCTCACAGTCTGCCGCTGCAATAAGCGGCTGAGATGTAAGCAAGTAATACCTAGCATTATTCTGTAATTAAGATTTTGATAAAGTTCACAGCGTGTCTATAAGAAGAGAAATAACAGTCACATTAATCGTGAATCTAAAGGTTTCGTCTAAGAATGTTTCATAATGTGGGTTGTTTTTCTTCCACCACGCAGATTAATCATACGGCTGTGAGTTCCAAGTAGCACAGATTCAGAGAGAATTCAGGGCTGTGTCTCAACTGCATAATACACACTAAGTAGTATGCCTACTTATGACACCAATGGTGTAGAGACACACTGTTTAGTATGCTAGCATCCAGTTTCACAGCTCTGTATTTCAGACGTCTTATCAAAATAAAAAAAAGTGCACATCAGTGTGACTGACACAGTTACTGATTACCAGGTGAAAGAGCAAAACAAGAGCATGTCTTTTTTTTTTTGTTGCTGTTGTTGCTGTTTTTTTGTGGGACTGCCTGAACCCGCAGCAGTGGCCATGCATCGCTGACCTACTGAGGTGTAAGTGTGCTCATTCTTTATCATAAACAGCACCTTTCCTACAGAATGAACACGTCACCTAACGTTAGCTAGCTAGCCAAAATATAGCCTCTGTGTACTCAGTGTATTTTCTTATCTAATCTGTGTACAGTACAAACAGGGTACTGTGGGCACTCGAACTAAAACCCACACCAGAGAATAAAGAGACGCACTTCAGGCAAGCAGCAGGCTCAAGTCACTCACGCTTGCCCAATATGAGTGCATTTCAAACCTAAAAATCACAGAGAAACTCACCAACTCCTCCTGTCAGTTGCCTAGCTCAACAGCTTTGCAGCTAGGTAACAATACAAACTCCACAACAAGGCTAAATGAAGTGACCCCTTAAGTTAGAACCATATCTGTTCAGCAAAAAATAAAGCTAAAACTGCATCACACCTGAACCCATTTCCTTCAATAATATAGTATAGTGTAGTATAGTATCAGACTCTTTCACTCTCTCACTCCCATTTGTGTTGTTTACACTCTCAAGCTCTGCTGTCTCCTGACCGGCTACATCTCCTGCCAGTATCACGCAGTCTGACTTCTTTCGTGCCTAAAGCTGCGACTTGATGACGTTTGAAATGTGAGCTTGAGTATAACGTGTATATGTATTAAATATATGCTTTAATTCTGACTTGACTCACAGCAGCGCAGAAACACCGTATTTTTCTCCTCAGTCTCATTAATCATATTTTTTTTCTTCATTTTTAACAAAAATGTTCTACATGCCTGTAAATCTTCTAGCATTAAATATAGAGCAGCGATCATATAATCAGGATAAACACTGTTTAAAAACTACAAGTCAAAATGTAGCTTAAAATTTAAATTAAAAAAAAAAAAAGCATATGTACAATAGTGTATGTATTTTCCCCATAAGCTTTAATGCAGTTTTAATGTTCTTAAATTTTTATGTTTCCAGCCACCTTAAGGCCTGAGAAGTGCCAATAGCAGGGAGCTAATCAAATATTCTCTGAAGTGGTCATAACTACTGTAGCAGTTATCTAAGCTGAGGAGCTAGTAACTGATCGCCAGGAAACAAACGACACGTGTGCAGTGTTACAGCAGTGAAGAAGCTGAAATCCATATTACAACCTGCCGAGGTTCGCCTAGGATTAAACTGCTACACAAATACAGGGAAAGACAAACGTGTTATAATTACATTAAGATATTCATTATTGCGACGTCGTAAAATAGGATTAAAAGGTAATGGAATTATAATATGAAGATTCTATATCAGCAGGAGACATTCAACGGAGACTGGTACGAGATTAACACAGCTATGAGCGGATATATATCACAACTGGTCCATTTTTCTTAACTGTGAGAACCAAAACATCTCTTTTATCAGGAAGAAGCACACCAAAAACCTGAAACAACATCTGCGCCTGACCTGAAATGTTAGAAAAGTTTCAGATCGATTAGTACACATTTTCCGATCCACTGACCTATATTTTACTGTGAACGAACGTTATGTTGACTGAAGCACACACATCCGGGGTACAAAAGCAGGCCGTCATCGAGCTTTTGATGTTTTGGCAAAAGAGGTGTACGGAGAGTTTGTTGAGTTACTGTGAGGATGCTGGAACTGGACATGTAATAAGTGTCTGCTGATCGCCAGAGCTCTGATATGAAAACAGCAGGACAGGTGGAGGGGTGGCTGGTATAGAAGCCACATCCAGTGAAAACCACCCTACATGAAGTGAGAAATGACAGAATGGTAAGTTTACTGTATTTTCATTTGAACGAAAGCGTTACAACTTTTCTGGTAACTACGTTTGGTATTTAAAGAAAAAAAAAAAAAACGCATGAACCTAGTAGGTCATTATGGATTCTATGGGAGCGGGGAAAAAAAAAAAAAAAAAGATTAAATATGTGTGTGTGTGTGTGAGATAGTTTTTCCTCCATGATTTTTCTTATGTCCTCAATAAGGCATAGTAATAGAATGCATTGCTCAACACTAATAGCTTCATAGCTGTTGATAGATGAGATTTTAGCCCAAACTCTAGACTCATTCATCCAATATCACGACTAGCCATCGCTGGATAGCTGTATCCTTCACTGAAATGATGGTGAGGTTTTTGCGCAAAGAAAGAATCATATAATAATCAAAACAAAAGTGATCAACCATATTACAGTGGTCCAGTTATTTATATCAGAGCCTTCTCGTTCATGATGTAGGTTTGAAAACCCTTGAAACCCTGATACATGCTAAAAGCCTGGTTCAAACCCACAGACCCGTGTGTGTGTGTGTGTGTGTGTGTGTGTGTGTGTGTGTGTGTGTGTGTGTGCAGAGCTGCTTCTGTTTATGGAAATAATGATCCAGGATACGAGCGACAAGAAAGAGATGCATCAGGGACTTTGAGACATAGGAAAGCGAAAACACAAGACAGCAGCGGCTCTGTTTACATGCAAAGTTTTTCACCACTCCGAATAAATTTGTTTCGATTACAGATTCTGAATGAGCTGTTGTTATGTATCCAAACCTGGACACTCTGTAAACAGTCTCCGTTTACGTGCAAGTAATGAGAAGCATGCAAGTCCTGTCAGTGTTTTGAGTTTTGTTTTTTTTGTTTTTTTTTTAAAGGATTTTTATATTATTTCAAAACATGATCAAGGTGCAGTTTTTAAACAGACAGCGAGAAGAAGCGCGTGTGACTGCAGTAAAGTTGCTCAGCGTTGCATATTTGCCTGACCATCTTGAACAAGAATGCTCTGGTTGCTCAGAATAATAAATGCACACGTTATGCATTGGTATAATGCCTCCACTCACCTAACAGTGCCAACATGAAAGATCATTGTTTGGCAATAACTGCACAAGAAATAAAAGTTCTATCAAAAAAAAAAAAATGTTCTGCATCCTTGCTGAATGTCTGGTGAATATTAAACGCTCAACTTTAGGTCAATTCCTGTCCTGCATCTGCCTCCAAATGTTGGTTTCACACCCAAACCAGCACCCATCCAACCTCACAATTATTTTACATAGACTACAATCTAGAATCTAAACCGTGTTTTCTTTACGGGACCGTTTTACATGCACAGGGAGCGCAATGAGACTCACACACACACATGCACAGAACAACAGAAAGTAAATCAGACACAAAAGGTTTACACTGCTGTTATTCTTCTATCTAAAGCCTATTTTACACTCTGCGATTTCAGTAGACTGTCAAGATTATAACCCATCACACTGTGAGATGATGCCAATAAAACTGTAGCCAAATTCTGTAACAGGCTGTGCAGTAACATGTCCTCCATGTCAGATTACCGGACGAAATCCTCGAACGACAGACCTGCGATTAAAGAAAATGACTACATTCTGTTTGGGTGGTCAATCAGCGTGATCCTGCAGAAAACAGGGCCGTCTAAACAGGAACGAGCCCTCGCTGTAATAATGGCAATGTTATGCCATGGGAAGACGTGCTTTAAAAGATGGAGGAGGAGAAGAGGAGTTTGGAGGCATCACAGCTGGGTACGAGAGCACAACATGAAATTCTCTGTCTTCAAAAGACTATTTTTTTCTGTCCATTAGTACGTGTGGTAGTTTGGTAACTCACTGTACGAGGAGCCAGGCATGTAGGCAAGGCAGCATCATCACAGTAATTATTGTGAGCAAGTCAGTATTTTAAAAGACCACTTGCTCAAACAAAACATTTCATTTAGTGCGTCAAATTTCAGGTTATGCTTTGCCTTCCTCCAAGAGCCGGGCAATACGGCCATATAGCATCAATATCGCGATCACTTATGTGTTTTTTTAATTCATTGTTAATATTTAAAAATAAAGAATTTTATTAATTTATAATAAATAATTACAAACTGAGTAGAAGCTGCTGATGCCATGTTAAAATTCAGTCATTTAAAATTGTAAAATGCTAAAAATAAATAAATAAATAGATCTACAGATGTTTCTTTTTCATTTTAATTTTTTTTAAATAAACAGTGTTAGTTTTAAGTAATAAAAAATTAAAATACATTTATTATAAATTAACTTATTAATAATACGTTTTTAAAAAATAAAAATTATTGTATATTAATAATAAAATTAAGAATGTTTTTATTTTTATTGTTATTTATAACACTTTTTTAAAACATTACAACACTACTTTTTTGCTGTCAGTTTGTTAGCAAGCCCACACATCGTGATACATATCGTATATCATAAAAGTGCCTCTGAGAATCGTGATACGATATTTTTGTCATATCGCTCCTGAAATTTCAGACACCGCCAGAAGTCCGTCGCTGGCTTACGGTTTGTGATTTGTTTTTGTTTGGAACAACAGAAATGTGCTGAGAACTGTACAGTGTAAACCTGACTTTATTATAAGGACATCCCACCTCGATCAGTCAGATAGTAAATTCATTCAAATCGGTTTCCCTTAATCCGATTAACGTGTATACATGAACTGTTCTCATTCGGATTATTGGGCTGCGTGTAATCTGAGCCAGTGCACCTCAGGTATACTCACTTGAATCTGCCGTGGCAGTGCTGACACTGATCCCCGACCCATCCCCGATCACACACGCACGATCCGTTCACGCATTTCCCAGACAGACAGTTTTTGTCGCAGGATTTAGACGGAGACGCGTCTGTGGCCAGCACGAGGCACAACATCGCACAAAGCAGCAGGTACGTGTTCATACCCTGCAGCCCAGTGATCCGTGTGAGACAACACAGCTCAGTCCTCAGCCTTTTCCTCCCAGCCATTTCTACAGGATTATACCCAGGCCCTTCTCAGCAGCTCCAGATTGTTTCAATTAGGAAGGGAATCCAGTCAGGCTTCAGCAACAGGACACATCTCTCTGTAAGCAAAAGCCCAGTCTTCTTTCAAAGGGTGTAAAAAAAAAAAGCCATGTATGTCCACAAGATCCTTCAGAAATAAAGAAAGTCATTGGAATCAAATCTGCTCAGATCTGAAAGCCACCGGTTTTGCCTCATTGTTGTGGTGGTGTTTTTTTTTAATGATCAAGAGGATGAATTTCCTGTGTTAGCCAGCGTTACCTCCTGCTGGAAAAGTCCTCAATACTGCACCAATCCTCAAAGTCACACATTGTTCTGTGTCAGACACATGGCCTTCCAATATCCCAGAGCATCTTCAGACCAAATCAGCTGTACTTCAGCTTCTCAGCAGCCATTTTAAAGCATAAACAAGTGCCCAGTCTATCACCAGCTAAGCTCGCGTTTAAACGTCTTGCTGGCAGTTTATTCTTCACTATGAGCTGCCTGCGATAAAGTAAGCTAGGTTAATAAAGTACTCATCCTCTCCGGGTGTTCTGCGGAATCAGAGAGCAGCAGCAGTCAATAACACGGATGTTGTTACGGTTACTGCTGATGGTTTCTGTAGCGCTGAGGGAATTGAAGTAACTAGAGAAATAACGGATTTCAACATTTTTCCCTCTCGACTTCAGTCCGCGCTTCAGGGCGAAAGCCTTAGCCAGCAGTACAGCTACAACTCCTTCTTGTCCATGCAGGGAAAACCACACAGTGGGTCAAAAATGTTTTCGCAGTCAGCCTGGCCACCCCCGAGCCTGGGCTCCATCAGCCTCCCACAGCAGCAGCTCAGCTAAGCTAAGAGGAGAAGCTAACTACGCTAGCAAACTGCCTGAGGCGAGCGCCGACTGCGCATGCGCAGTATGTGTCGGCACGTATTTAAAGAGACAGTGCTGATAAGCCTGACTGCACTGTTCATTGCAGCACTTTTAGAATTAATAAGTTGGGTTGATGATGATGATGATGATGATGATAATAATAATTAGGGGGTACAGTGGCTTAGTGGTCAGCACTGTTGCCTCACAACTCCTGGGTTGTGGGTTTGAATCCCACCTCCACCCTGTGCACAGAGTTTGCATGTTCTCACCGTGCTTTAGGGGTTTCCTCCAGGTACCCCAGGTTCCTCCCCCGGTCCAAAGATATGTGTTGTAGGCTGATTGACCTCTCCAAATTGTCCGTAGTGTGTGTGAGTGCACGATTGTGCCCTGCAATGGGTTGGCACCCTGTCCAGAGTGTTACCCACCTTGTGCCTTGAGTCCCCTGGGAAAGGCTCCAGGCTACCCTGTTACTCTCTATAGGATAAGTGTTACAGAAAATGGATGGATGTGTGTGTGTGTAAGTGCAATTGTGCCCTGAGATGTGTTGGCACCCCTTCCAGGGTGTCCCCTGCCTTGTGCCCCAAGTTCCCCGTGATAGGCTCCAGGCTTACCTGTGACCCTGTGTGGGATAAGCTGTACAGAAAATAGATGGAATAATAAACATTTTGTGACTTTACATCACTGAAGTATATATTTACTTTTAAATCATTTTGCTAATCATCCCTTATTTCATAGGATTATCTTATTCATTATTAACTGTTTGCTTACAACAAACAACAAACAACCTGGAACTGAAATGGGTTTAATTTGGATTATATGTCATGAATCTACACAAAATAACCCATAAGCATCCTCACAATGATGCATGGTGTCGGTAGCATCATGTTAAGAGTACCGCTTGCTAGCTTACTTCTCAGACTAATGCACTCCTGACTCATTTACTGACTTAGTGGACAGACTCCTCTTAGCAGAGTTGCGGTGTGTGCCATATTCTTTCCTTTTTTTAAAATAAGAGATTTAATGGTGCTCCTTGGGATGTTCAAAGTTTGGGTTATTTTTTTATAAGCAAAGTCTTGAACTTTGTCCTGGATTTGTTTTGATCTTGGTCCTTGGTCTTCATGATGCTGTTTGTTTGGATATGTTCTCTAACAAAGTCTGGGTTATTTATATTCAGATCATGTGACACTTTAATTGCACTCAAGAGGACTCCTTTCAACTAATTATGTTATCTCTGATTGCAAATAGTTGCATTAGAGATAATTTAGGAGTTTCACAGCAATGGGGGTGAATGCTTATGCAATCACAACTTAAATTTATTTTTTTATTTTTTGGAAAATATATTGATTTTCTTCCACTTTAAGTACAATACACTTGAGATGAACATTTCCTTTTTTAGCATCAGTGGGGTGTGTAAAATTTTGCACTCAAATGTAATTGTCGAACTTATCATTTACAAGCATCATCAAATTAATTATGAAGCGATACAATTCAGTAGTGTTCAGTTTTTACATTCTCAGCAGAGGCCTGTGAGAATGATCAAATTTAACCAGGTTTCAGCTGTCTTTGAGTAATAACACTCTTTGCTCTTTCTGCCTGTGCACCACCCACATTATAGGGCTAAGACCATAATTGCAACCACAATAAGGCATGACAACATCCACACACACAGAAACATTTTTGCCCTGCTGGTTCTATGCCACTATGCTATTATAAGAACCATAGGCCTACAAGAGTGGCATATGGTGCCACCCCCAGTGTTCAGATTATTTGGAATAAATATACAGCATGCATATAATCAAAAGAAGTACTGACAGTGAGGAGACATAGCAATAACCTGAACTGGACACTGGGGTAAAAGCATGTGGCAGGGGTCCCGTGAAGGTTCTGTTAGAATTTAGTCACATGTAAAGAAGAGCACACAAGAGTACCCATGCATTAAGTGTAATTCAGCATTTAATGTCATTCATTTTATCATAACACAATTTGAGCACATAGATGGGAATGAACCATACTCCAGGTACTGATGCATTAAACTATGTTTTCCCAAAAGTAATAAAACAAAAACATTGTAAAAAGCTACATGTGGTATTAAAAAGGATTCTTCTGAGAAACACTTAGGTGTACTTTTTAATAACCTTAGCTAAATAGTTTGGAATTTTATTTAGACTTTTCTCCTGTTTATTATTTCTGTATCACGGTAGAAATGCCCATATCACTTAACTCTATACTGTCTATAATACTACATGAATGTATATAGTATACTGTATGTATATAATGCTACATGTGTCATTTTAAATCTTGCACCCATTTTATTACACATTCTCTCTTTCCTAACCTTTTCTTTTAGGTTAGTTAATTTAATTATCTGTCTGTACTTCTCTGTAAAGCAGTAAATAGCCCAGTGTTGTCTCTCTATATGTTAGCATGCTCCACGTGGACCCACCAATAGGCCTGAAATTTTAAATGTGACCGCAACTCAAGAACGTTTTCTCTGAGCCCAACCCAAAGCAACTCAGCCCAAAGGTTTGAATTCGATTCCAAGCATCTGACAAATTTCTGCCCAAACCCAAACCGTATTTGACCACCAATACTGCTTCAACTCATGTATCCATTCTCTTACATGTGAAGGATATGACCATGCCAGGTTTTAAGACAATAAATGTAGGGAGAACTAGAATATGAGGAAATGCAGAACAAACGTGGATTAACGCTGCCCAAGCTATAGATTAATACAATTTACATTAATTTGGCTAATGCTCTTATCCAATTTAGAATTGAAATGGAATACAAGCAAAGCACATGGATGAGTACTTGAGGGTGTTGCTCAAGAGTCCTACATTTTAAACTTAGCTCAGAACCTTAAACGCTGAACTACCACAGTCTCAATAGTTTAGTACCATTGTGTTCAAACAGCTTGAACACTGCAACCTTCCAATGCTAGTACTGCAGACCAATATTATATGTAAATTCTTCCATACTGAACATTAACAGTGTTGTCCTGTCTTACAGCAGTCACTGAGTTTCTTTTGTACAAGCTGAAACTTGTTTTCAGATTTCATGGTAATCCCAACTATACTATATGTAGTTTGCATTGACCCCTGCTCCTCTGAAGGTCACCTTTTCTCTGCTCTGACCCCCTGACCAACAAAGCACTGTGTTAAAGAGCCAGTGCTGGAACTAGAGCTTTGTGTTCATAATGAGTTAGCAAGTGCTTTCTGATAGTGAACATTTCCACCTCTCAGTTTCAGATTGAGATTACAGAGGCAGCACTGGTCTCTACTGACGTGTCACTGTTTGTCATTCTGATCAATCAGTGATATAATTAAGAACATAGGCAAGATCAGTGCTTTCCTGTGATAGTACAGTGAGATGGGAATCTCTCAACATTTATCAAAGAGCTTGCAT
Organism: Pangasius sanitwongsei; assembly: GCA_037576675.1. NCBI lineage: Eukaryota > Metazoa > Chordata > Actinopteri > Siluriformes > Pangasiidae > Pangasius > Pangasius sanitwongsei. Next base: position 11,967,854 of record CM075014.1, read on the forward strand.
GAATAAGGAAAGTGCAGCTCTGTGCTGCCACCAGGTGGCAAACCTAACCTGACTTTCCTCTTTCAAGACTTTTTGACTTACCTGAAAGCCTTTCAACACCAATTGCCATAGCAGCAATAATACAAATTGCTTCATAAACAAAATCTCAAAATTTGGCCAATTATTTTAAACACTACAGCATCCTGTTGGTCAGTTTAGCTGGTAATCAGTTTGACCCAAATTACATTAATGCTTTTAATCAACGACTTTTATTTGTTGCTTTCTATTCAAAAGGTACTAGCTTGCATCCTGACAGTAGACCAATAATAGAAACAGACAGATGTTTAATTATAAATAGCTATAACATTAGGCCAATTGAATTGAATTAGCTAATTTAAATAATTTGACTTACTAACAAAACATACACACAAGCCAATATTAGAACTTGGCCAATAATAAAGATGTCACTAATAATATTGATTTTAAGAAGCTAGCCAAAAATACTAACATATCATTTTAGATGGCTAATCATTCTATACAGCTAAATTATGCAGATATTAGTTTTTGTTAATTAGGTATTTAATGATGTGATTGCAGAAACTTACTAGGTCTTAAAATATTAAAAGACACCCTTAAAAAAAAGTAGAAGTAATCAAAAATTAAGGCCTGTGTCTTTTGATGATTATGTTGTATATATATATCTTTTTCAAGACAGATCATTTAAAGGTTAAGTTCTAACAATTCCTTTGTGTTTCATACCTGAATAGTGCAGCTGTGAAGTGAATAAACTTACCTATTCACGCTCCCTAGTGTGCTTTGTGTATTTCTGCCTGTTGTTTGAAGTAGTGTCTCATTTAAAAATGTGTTTCTCTCATACAACATTTAACACAATAATAAGAGACACTATTGTTTCATTATTGGTTTTATTTCTGCCGATGCCAATAAGTCCTAAACATCAGTCGATCATATCAGTCAAAAAATGCATCAGCCTGGCCCTACTACAAATCCCCAACTGACAAATAAAACAATAAGCCTGAATTTCCCTTTAGCTCAACATTTCAGCTGGTGGCTCATTAACAGCAGAATTCTCACATTACTATGATTCAGTTGCTTATGACTGCAGATGTCAGCTTTGAAATGGCATTTTTGTGGTCTATGTTCCTTTTCTGTTTTATATCAAAACAAAATGCAGTTCTTGCACTTTCCCCAAGTACTTTCTTTTATTTTATAATTGAAAACATTTACCATCTGGGACAGCTTCTAATTGCCAATGAGGTTCAACTTAAAGAGCACCACCTCTGTAGCTGACTTTATTTTTTTTTTTTCTCGAGGAGTGGGGAAAAACACTGCAAGTATGTCAATTTCTCTCTTACACCATAACAACCACAAAAAGCTGCCAAATGGCACATGGCCATAAAAGTAACAGAGCAGTTTAGACTCGCCACAAATTGCCTGAGGTTCAAGAAAAACAAGTATCAGTGCCTTTGGAACATGGAGTGGATGAGGATGGAAGCCAAAAGAACAATGTTATAAAACAATTCCACCATAAGGAAGTCTTGTGCAACTCAGTAGGGCTTTTTGATGTGGTGAAGCTGAGTCTCTCCATTACTCACTGCATAATTACATGACAACTTATTTGTTGCCATTTGTCACGGACTAAATAAAGCATGTAACAAAGAAGTCACAAATCAACAGAATGTACATAAATGTTCAGAACTAGTGCTCCGAGCACTTTTCTTCCAGACTTTCACCCTTTCACCAACAAAGTGCTCTTTAATCACTGCTGTGTTTATGGTCTTCACCAACATTATCAGGTCTGCTGTGATGGAGATCTTTAGAAGCGCATTCCGAGCCGAGCTGGGAGGCCGCGTCCTGCCTTTTGCTTTTTTTGCTCGTGCTGTGCACAGCTGCGGGCTTTGAGCAGGGCTGTAATACCTCAGAAATGTCCTGGAAGGTCCAGCGCTCCTCCCTTAACACATGTTCTTGTAGAGTGAACTGGCCCTGCTTTGTCCGGGTCAGCTCCCGCACATGAGCACACGAGGACAGCGCTGCAGAGGGAAAACACACACACACCCACACACACAGATACATACACATACCCCTCAGACCCAGAATGATAAAACTTTGTAAATGTAATATGATGGTGCCTAAATATGAACTTGGTCAATGTTGACTATGGACAGTTTCAGCTTTTTACCTTTTCCCAGATCATCCACCAGACTTCTGACATAAAAGCCTCCACCACACTCAACATCTGTTAACATGACAAGCACAATAACGACTGTTACATACTGCTAGTGACTGAATAATTTCAGCTATTACTCATACACACATACACTCACCAACACCTGTACACCTGCACATTCATGCAGTTATCCAATCAGCCAATCAGGTGGCAGCAGTGCAATGCATACAATCAATCAGATACAGGTCAAGAGCTTCAGTTAATGTTCACATAAAACATCAGAATGGGGAAAAATGTGATCTCAGTGACTTTGATCGTGGCATGGTTGTGGTGCCAGACAGGCTGATTTGAGTATTTCAGAAACTGCTTGTATTTTCACACACACAACAGTCTCTAAAGTGGTGCAAAAAACAAAAAACATCCAGTGAGCTGCAGTTCTGTGGACAGAAATGCCCCGTTGATGAGAGAGATCAGGAGTTTTTCAGTGAGCCTGTTCCCACTGTTGCCTCAGATTGCTGTTCTTGGCTGGCTGCAGTGGAACCCAAATTGGTCTGCTGTTGTCTCAGCCCACTGAGATTTTTTCTACATTCTACTGTTTCATTTGAACATTAATAGGAAAACCTGCACCACTGGAATTATCCAATCAGCCAATCATGTGGCAGCAGTGCAATGCATACAATCATGCAGATACAGGTCAAGAGTTTCAGTTAGAGTGGCTGGTGAGCATACATGTTTATGTGAAAATACTTTATGTGCCTTTTTATGTGTCTCCATAATCTATATCACATTAAAACAATTAACGTAATGGCTGATATCCAAGTTTAATTTATTGTTCTGGCTGACTGCAAAGAAGATTCTTCAAACACTCAAGAAACATGGAATGACAGAAGAAAATCTTGGTTTAACAACTACTTGAGACTGCAAATGGCCTAGGAAAACACATATATTCAAACCATATTCATATTTTTTAAAGCATACAACTTTACAAGAACACAGTACTAATGTGCCAAGAAATACAATAAATATGTAAATATAATTAAAAATTTAACAAAAAAATGTTCCCTCCATTTATCATTATTGATAATTGGAGCAAATGTCTGAAGCCCACTACTCAAAAATCATAGAGAGAAACATTTTAATATTTGTACTAACCCAAGGTGAAAAGTGGGGGATTAAAGTCTTGTAAAGAGAGGCTGTAAACTGTAACTGGACGTGCAGGCTTAGCTTCCACTTCATGGCCTTCCTTCAACAAGGTAGAAAGGCGCTTGCCATCTTTTTTCAGTGCTGAGTACCTACATGTTCAAATGTAAAATACTGACATGAATACAGAGGTCATTTCCTGTTTAACATGAAAAAAACAAAATTGTAAAATATAGCAATTTCATGTAAATCTAAAATCTCAAAAGGCCTTGAAATGATAACGTTCTGTCTGATTTTTATTATTATTTTGGCAAAAATATCTTTCTATATATAAAGTTTCCAGAGAACCAATTTACAAATGGGTGACAAATTAAAGGAAAAAACAGTGTCTCTCATACTGTGGAATCAGTTTGCTGACATGGGTTCAGTCCACTTCCCTCAGAAGGAAGGATCACTGCAAATGAACACAAAAGTATTCTGACTGATCTCCTTTACGCTGGGATGAAACATTTCCGTACCGATGGGAGTGGTTTCTTCCAGGATGACAGTGTCCCCATTCACAGGGCATGAGGGCTCACTGAATGGTTTGATGTAAATCAATTGTTATGGCCTTCTCCAGATCTTAACCCATTTACATATGTATGGGAGATTTTGCACAGCTCTCTCCATCATCAAAACTACAAAGTGAGGGAATATCTTTTGGAAGAATCCCTCAGTACAGTTCCACAGACTTGCAGAATCTATGCCAGGGTGCACTGAAGATGATCAAATACACAAATGTAGTTTCCTTTCATTTGCCATCCATCTAATATATAAAATAGAATTTATAAAACTTGATTATGGATTTGTAAATCATAAAATTATGATTTCACTATTGCATTTATATGATTATTTCTGACAGGAGAATAACTTCACGCGTGACTTTTATTAGCGTTGTATCATCAAACAGTTGTACATGGTGCGAAGCATCAGAAGGATAAAGACATCAGAAGGAACTGAAGACTCACAGAGGAGGCACCTGCATGATTTCACCAATGAACTGCGTCAGCTTCTCTTCAAAAGCCTCTCTTGTTATGTGATCTTTAGTAAAAATAAAAAAAAAAATGCATGATGTCTGGATATCATGCTTGCTTCTACAGTTAAAATATTTAGAATATAACATACCATAGCTTTTCTCCTGAACAACACTTCCTGTAGCATCAAAGGTGTTGGTTGCTTTGCCCAGCTCTCCGACAGCTGTGTATTTCTTTGGAAAGTTGTGGAGAACAAATCAAACACTACAGCATCACTGAACCTGCATCTTGATCCAAAACAATTACTCACACATACACTGCGGTAAAGAGGAAAACCCTCTGGTCTACCTTTGATCCAGCAAGCATGGAGGTGAGCATCTTCGTCCCTTCACCAATCCCAACCACTGCAAGACAGTGAAGACTGGTTTAATATCATGACACTTGCTCATGATGTTTGTGTGCATTGTGTGATTTTGCTGTGCTGTACCCAGAACACCAGAAGCAGCACTGTCCAGAGTCCCACCATGGCCCAGTTTGATAGCCTGCTTCTTCCTTTTTCGAGGGTTTGGTTTATCTACACCAGCCTCTGATGAGAGAACACACTTACAGAATTAACATCATATAATCTCATAACCTACTCTCTTCAGCTAGATCACCTTAAATGTATTTTCGAGATACATACAGCCTGTTAGTTAAATACATAGCAACTGCTCTGTGGATAAGTAGTGAACCCTGCTTACCTTTTAACAGCATTTGTTTCAGCGTGTTTAACACGTCTGCAGACGTCGGTCCCGTTTTCTTATATATGGCGAATATGCCATTTAACGATTGTAACTTCGTTAAACTAACATTGTTTACTGCAGCCATGCCGTTCGCAGTCACTCCTCCTGCCTATCAGGCGCACGAAGATGACGTCAGCAAACACGTCACGCTCTGGTATATGTAGTTTTTTCCAGTGAGAGGCGAACACGTGTCTTACTGATGCTCAAAAATTTATAAGCACGGAAAATAATTTGTCCACTAAACAAACAAACAAAACAAAAATAATATTATGAACAGTAAGAATAAATTAATAATAAAGAATATTATAAACATTAGGCAAATACTGTATTTACCACACAGATCTATCTATCTATCCGTCCGTCTGTTTGTCTATCTATCTATCTATCTATCTATCTATCTATCTATCTGTTTGTTTGTTTACTTGCTTGCTTGCTTGTTTGTTTGTTATTGAAGCCAGAAAAGTTTTTTTTTTTCATTCTCAAACTTGTCTCTCACAGAACAACTGCAACCATAATATCAGCTATTTTCCTATGATTATTAAACAGAAGATGGATTTAACATTAGGTCTAATTGCATCCATAATGACATCCTCTGCTGAATATCTCACATACAGACCATAACTTACACACACACACACACACACAGTGTACAGTGTTTTATAAAGTGGCTGGTTGGAAGTAAGTGATCAGGCCACATGGGGGCGCTGTTTATCCGCTTGATAAGGTTCCTACAGCTCTTACAGAATCATGTTGGAATAACATAATGGCACAAATCTCTCCCAGCTGCAGGAGTTTTACATGCTGTATACACTAGAGTATATTTATTCATGCTTTATTTATGAAGATTTAACTCTGTTTGAGTAACCTAAGGTGAAAACCTGCCTACAGAGGAAAGCACGAAATGCAGTATCTGAGTGCATGATAAATGGATGTTTGTAGAACTGATCTGAAACGCACACACACACACACACACACACAGAGTCCCGCCCACAGGGAAACCCGTGCAGTGTGTGCTGCTCTTATTCCCTTTGCCGATGTGTAGTGAGCGCGGAGTGTGTACTAACCCCCGCCGCTGTGTGTGTGTGTGTGTGTGTGTATGTATGGATCCGGACAGCTCGCATACAGTGTGCTCGTATGAAATCAGTAGGCTACTGAAGGCTACTTCTGTAAAGGTGGAAATTCTCTGCTCTGCTCCCCAGCGCAATGTCAACTAGAGGTAAGGGCTTTTGTGTTACTTTTCAAACCAGCTGTTTTATATGGCTTAAGTACATCTTTGTGCTGTCAGCTTATTTCACATTAATCACTCGGCTCATTTAGTCAGGAACTGTTTTTAAATGTTAGCTTGACATTCTGATAGACTGACATATCACCTGTCATGATAAAAAAAAAAAAAGCCTAGTTTTTCTCTCATTCCTATCTTTGTAAAGAGGTATGGACAGAGCTGGAACCATCTCACTGTGGATGGAACAGAGTTGCATTTATATAAATGTGATTTTTTTTTTTTCAATGAAGCATGAAAGTTGGTAAATGTTTCGAAGTCAGACTCGGGGTGGCAAGGCTTATGTCAAGGATGGCACCCCTGTGGCCACACCCCCTTATGTCTGTTATCACCAGCAGCTCAGATTCATTCATTCAGTCATTCATTCATCTTTAGAAAGTGCTTCATTCTGGTCAGGGCCGCAGTGGATCTGGACCTTATCCTAGGAACAATGGGCACTACGTGGGAATACACCATGGATGGGCACCATTTCAGGGCACCATGCAACACACATACAGACACACACATACTCATTCACACCTAGGGAAAATTAAGAGTCACCAATCCACCTGCATGCTTTTAGGAGGTAGGAGGAAATTGGAGAACCCACAGAAACACCACACAGACATGGTGAGAACTAGCAAAATTCCTCACAGACAGTAAACCAAGTCAAGATCGAACCGTAAGGAGGCAATGACATCCAGTGCTCCAAAGTGCTGCCCTGCTCTGGTCCAGCAGTTTCTTTATCCAAAGTACAGTATATGGCCCAAAGTATGTGGACATCTGACCATTACACCCAGATGTGCCAATTCCAAAACCATGGGCATTGACACAGATTCCATCCCCCTTTGCTGTTATAATAACGACCACTCTTCTAGGAAGTCTTTCCAATAGATTTCAGAGCATGGCTGTGGGGATTTGTCCATTCTGCCACAAGAGCATTAGTGAGGTCAGGCACTGATGTCAGGTGAGGACGCCTGGGGTGCAGTGGCCGTTCCAGTTCATCCCAAAGGTGTTCAGTGAGCTGGGTCAGGGTTTGGGCCATTCGGGTACTTCCACATCAAGCCATGTCTTTATGGACCTCGCTTTGTGCACTGTCATACTGGAACAGGTTGGGGCGCTTTAGACCCAGTGAAGGGAAATCTTAATGCTACAGCATACAAAGACTTTACAGACAATTGTGTGTTTCCAACTTTGTGTCAACAGTTTGAGGAAGGCCCACATATGGGTGTGATGGTCAGGTGTCCACAGACTTTTGGCCTAAAACAAACATGCTCTACGTTCCTGCCTCCTGACAGGTGTCTAATGTGGTGTAAGTGTGATACAAAGCTCCAGAGTGTCTTTTTGGCTTGTCACTGGAAAGGTATGACTGATATATGACAGATCATGTCTCATTTCCAGCCATTTTTTATAGTTATGCACATATGTTCTACATTGCTGTCTTGGTTTCCTGCACTGCACAGCTCATAATTACTAGGTTTCAACACTAGACACAAAAGCTTCAGTGTGGATATTGTTAAATTGTATAGAAGAGCATTCCATAAATACCCAGAGAATGCCCTGAGAGAAAGAGTCCCCATCTGCACCAACCCGAGGATGCTACTGAAATGGGGAACAGTGAAGGAAGAAGAGGTGACTGCCAGCATGGAACATGTCTAAATATAGTATGATCTGAAAGGCACTATTTTTCCAATATGTTGCTTTATTGAATTTCATCTATCTTTTCTTATACCATTTTATTTATTTATGATTTACTTTATGCAAAGATCTTGCTTCACTGTTCACATTCTGGTTTCACAATTATCAGTCAGAAAGCAGTAAGATGTGTTTGCCACATATAATCTTAACATTCATGTGAAAAACTGTCAAACAGGGTTAGGTGTTGAATCATTGTTTTCTTTAACTGACCATACTGCGTGTCTGTGACATGCTCATATTAATATGCACAGTATGAGTGGTCATAGAACTGAGCTTTGGCTTGAAGAATGTTTCATTTCAGGAGGATCTAGTTTCTCTCTGAAATGTTTAAGTTGGACAAAGACTCAGTTACATACATCCCTCTCTGGTGTTTGCAAGTACTTTTCCAAGTTTTTCTCCCAGTGCCCCTGATTTTTTTTTGGTTACAGAAAGTCAAGGGGTCACACATGGTTCCCTTTGGCCCTGTAACCTGTGTGCCCTGTGTTCATCAGCAGCTCTTTACACACATCTGGTTAACTCCTAACTATAATGCATCTGATACAATATCAGACAACCCACTGTGTCTGAACTACTGTCCCATTACCTATTAACTCCATATTACCTAATGGAAAGGTGGGAATTATGGGTATTCTCTACCCTCTAGTATGCATCATTTGGACAGTAAAGCTAAGTGCATTGTGGGATTTCACAAGGGCACTGAATTTTCTCCACGTTGCTTTCAGGCATGATTACAAAGTGGCAAAACTTGAAATATAGTGAACTATGCAGTGAAATTTTGGACAAATACATACACATCCTTTTTCTTAGCTACATTTTTGGACTTTACTGGACGTCTATCTGATCACATATCATCTCAATCTTTCTACCGTCCCCCCCCCCCCACCCTACCCCCAAATCACCCTTATTTTCTTTCTCTCACTCTTTCCCTCCCTGTGTTCTTGGATTGGTGTCAACCCACAGGGAAGCCCAGTTTAGGCTGTCAGATTCAATTAGTGTGAAGATCTGAAAAATAAACCTCCTCTAACAATATCCATAAAGGAAGCCTTCAGAAGTCATTATTATAGAGATTTAATCACTGTACACATATTTTCCTGATTGTCTTGCTTTTTTTTTTCCCATTACCAGGTTTTCCTTAGATATGCTGTTTCCCAGAGCTATCATTGCCATATTAAGTAAAACAGCAACACTTCTCTGTTCGCAGTATTTACTGACTCTTCCTCACCTGCGTTTGACATGACCATAAAAATGTAAAATGATTCATACTGACAAGTGTATTAATTGCAGCTGTGCCAAATTTGGTGCGTGTCCAGTAAACTGTTGTGCCGTGAGGCAGGACTCTGAGCAATGGCCTGAGCATTTGCTCTGTTGTTGAGAGCTAATGGCTAATCTCCTATTGGTTGGAGATAAACTAGCTAATCATAGACTTGTTGTTCATGTTGTAATCGTGTTAACTTTGGTACATGGAGGAGGGGAGATTTCTCTCTTCCTTGACTACCTGCCCTAGGACATTTCATGAATAGCAGCTAAAAGAGTTGAGGAACTTTGGGGTGGGAGGGAAGAGGTATGGGGTGACTGCCAGTACTGTAACTATAAAAAAAACTATAATAAATTAATAATATAACTATAATGAAATGTAAATCACAGCATGGCATATTGATAATAAAGATGATTATGTAATAGAGTTTCACACTATTTATAGAGAAATAATTTCATTAATTCTTTCATTCATCTTCAGTAACCCCCTTTATCCTGGTCAGGGTCACCTATCCTGGGAACACTGGGCAGGAAGGAATGGGAGACACATTCACACCTAGGGGCAGTTTACCACAGCCAGTCAGCCTACTGGCACATCAGGAAACCAGAGACCCCGAACACAAGGGGAACATGCATAACTCCTCACAGATAGTAACCTGAGCTCAGGATTGAACCGGGGACCTTGGAGGTGTGAGACAGCATAAGTGACCTGCTGTGCCACCCAGTATTATAAAATGTCTGTCATTAACTGCCCTGTATATACAGTTAGCTATTAAAGAAAAATGCTAGCTTAAACACTTAAATCGTGATTTACTAAGAATTAGAAGATAAACAAAAACGCTCTGAAAATGTACCCATGGAGAAGATAGGTATATGCCAGTCAGGTAGACCTAGATACAATTGTGCAAGAATTGGCAAACAGTAAATTGGGAGAAAATGGGACAAAAATTAAAAAAAAAATTGATTGGTAATGTATGTTGTATGGTGACAAGTAAAACAGCTTGGAAAATAAGACAACTAAGCAAATACTGAGCTCACTACTGCACTTTCTAACTGAAGTTTCCAGTGTTTCACTTCCAGATTCCTGAATATTTAGTCCCTTTGCACAACATTTTTCACCTGTCAGCCGCTGTGTTACATACCTCAGTGTTCCTCCTTATACTGTTCCAAGGTACTATGGAGATTCTGTTTGATATTTGATATACAGTATGTGTGTGTGTGATTTTGGTGATAACCTCAGATTGGACCAGACTGCCAGACTCGACGATGTGACCTACTTCACACACTCAGACACTGCTATAAATGTCACTGATGATTGAGCTCTGTAGCATGAAAGCCAGTGGGAAGGAAGAATGGGATTTTTCACGGGTATTTTAAAAAGCATATGCTCAAGTCAGTTCACATTCTCTATCTATCTATCTATCTATCTATCTATCATTTTTATATAGAGCGATGTCAGATAGTCACTTTGAAAGGTATCCGCACTTTGCTTTTCCATCTTTGCTTTTCATACATTTAAAAAAATATTATTTGTGGATAAACATATAAAGAAAACATTTAGATAAGGTACATTTCTTTCCATGTACACGCAGGTGTGTTGCGAGCACCACATAGAACACTTCATTTCGATTCTAGCTGAGCACACACTCCTGTGTTCCCGTTGGGCTGCTGATTTTGTGTTTCTGTGCTAAAAAAACTGCTGTACCGACAAACACCCATCAGCATCAGGCTCCAGAGCTGCTTGCACGCTGAAAATAAAATGCTCTGCTTCATTTCACAGTTTATCTCACAGAGTGTTATAATGGTTTGGGGCCACGTTCTCCAGTGTGCGCTGGTGTTCAGTTTCCTTTCGCTTATCGCACCACAGACAAGAATCTGCTTGAAGTCCTGCAGGGAAATGGCCGTCTTAGTCACTGGCACTCAGACAAATTTTGCTTCAATTATTTCCTCTGTTATTTTAGAATGGACTATGTGCAAACCCATTGACCTGTTCGTGTAACAAAGAGCCATTTTCTCCTGTACAGTGACCAAGACGTAATCACAGACTCTAGAACCATTTGACCTTTAACTTTATGGCTTCCCTGTCTTACCTAGTCTGTCAGTTCTTATTTATTGAGTTTAAAAAAACACTGTTCTTCCTGTTGGGAGTGTGGTGAGACAAAAAAAAACATCTCTCTCTCTCTCTCTCTCTCACACACACACACACACACACACACACACAGTAAATCACAGTTGTGTGTATCTGCTGTGTGTATGTGAGAGAGAGAGAGAGAGAGAGAGAGAGAGAGAAAAGAAAGAGGGAGAAACAACTAGATGTATGGTTTGGAATTTTCAGAACCTAAGATTTATTCTTTGTTCAGGAATTTGTTGTTCTTGTTTTTTGGCATCAGAATGCCTGCCCCTCATTTCTCCTTGAGCCACCTCTATTCTTTTTTCTCACTGTTCTGAGAAGTACAGCTATAAAAACAAATATGAAAAAAAATATATATAAAGCATGAAGGACACTGTACATCTACAGCTCAGCATAAATTTGACTGTTATCATTATCTGTTCATAGCAGGGAGTTTGTGATGCCTTTCAGAGTTCAGGGTTTAAACAATATTATCGAGGAGTGTGATGGTAAAGCAGTAAGTTTCATAATAAGATCAATTTCATCATGCATCTTGGAGGGTGGCTCAAAAAAGCGTTGCATAGTCTTTATCCTCTCAGACCTGTATTCTCATTGTGCATGGACAGAGATGAATAGTGGAGATGATTACACTAGGTGAAAAGCAAAAATAAGCAGCAACTATTTTTCATTTAAAATAAATGTTTCGCCGAAACAAACTAAAAGTAGGCGAGGGAGTTTGCCAACCCCCTGTCTGTAATTGGGTTGATCATTATTCCAGGAACATCACAATAAAACTCTTTCAGCAGCCTTGGAATGTTGTGTGTACACTGGCAAGACTCCATTATTGGAACTCCAAATTGAAGCCAGATTTGGTTTAGAATGGCAAGACTTGTAATCTTTAATTGTGGACCATTGTGGGTAAAAACAGCAGTACTGCTATGGTGGCTCTTGATCGGAACTGGCGTACACAAGGTCACGACAGTATGGTGACTTAATTGCTGCTTCAAAAGCCTCCTGTCAGAGAAAGAGCTTGCAGTCACATTAATTACGCTTTAGTAAGGTGCAATTAAATTAATAACATCTTTAAAGACTGGGCTTCGGCAACAAAGACTGAGTGGACTCACAGCTCTGTCAGTGCCTTGTCTGTTTTATTTCTCCAGCATAGAGCTGTGGTCAGTCACCCTTCTGTTTTTTACTTCTGGGGGTGTTGGATTTGTGTTGCCAAAAGTGCATGAACAATGGTTTGAGCTGTTTTAAAAGGCATATTGGGCATATATTGGTTTCATGGCTTTTTTATATTAAGAATTTAAAGACATTATTCATAGTTTTAAAAGCCCTGTGCTGCTTGGGAGGTGAATTGTAATATCATATGAAAAATCTTGACGAACCTTTAGTTTCAACTTTATGCCTCATCGGTTGTGTTTTAAGGAAAAAGGCCAGAGCTCAGCAGCTTAGTTTTGGCTGGGAGCTGAGCTAATTTTTGGGATCAGAAATCAGAAATGAGGAAATCTATTAAAACAGCAAATCACAGTGTTTCTATTATATATATCTACATATATACAGTCAGGTCCATAAATATTGGGACATCGACACAATTCTAACATTTTTGGCTCTATACACCACCACA
>CM075014.1:11980999-11991545 GCA_037576675.1 Pangasius sanitwongsei
ATGTTAGAATTGTGTCGATGTCCCAATATTTATGGACCTGACTGTATGTATGTGTGTGTGTGTGTGTGTGTGTGTGTATATATATATATATATATATATATATATATATAATGTTATATATTAATGATCAGATGGTCAGGGTTGAAGCCCCAGCACTCACAAGCTGCCACTGTTGGGCCCCTCAGCAAGGCACTTAACCCTCTCTTCTCCAGGGGCACTATATCATGGCTGACCCTGCGCTTCCTAAGAAGCTGGGACATGCAAAGAAAAGAATTTCACTGTGCCGTAATGAATATGTGACAAAATAAAGGCTTCTTCTAATTGAAAATATCTTTGAGATTATAACATGTATAAATGTTTCACAGTAAACATATGTCCATTTCTCACAAAAAACATAATGCTACTAAATCGTGTTCTTCTTTTAGTGGCGATTGGGTGATGTAAGAGAACAGTACATCAGATACCATTAAATGGTTAGAAAGCACAGGTTAAGCACAGGTGAGTGGAGCCTGCAATAGGGCCTGGAGTTTGATTTGTGTGAAGTGTGTTGCGGGTAGGCACGTGTCCTGGTCTTGGCTGCGGCACCAAACAGTGCTTACGTAAGAGAGAGTGAGTTACAAAGAGGGTTGAACAGCACTGGGTCAAGGCAAAGAATCTAACTGTGCTCATGGGACAAGACCATTGCTGCTGGCTGACATCAATTTTAATGCCTTTGTGGTTAAAGTGTTACTAACTCAGAGATATCCAAGCTCTTTCTCTCTCTCTGTCTCTCTCTCACACACACACACACACACACACACACACACTGCTCGTCCCTGCTGCTGACTGATTGCCTAATAGCTCACTTATAAAATCTGTCCTTAACTCAGTACTGTTATGCCTCTGGTTTAGGGAGTGTCTAGTGAAAATACCTCATGAACATTTACCCTACATTCACAACAGCGAGTCACAAGTCACTCCTGTCGCTTGTAGTTTGTCTCTTGTGGGTGTGTAGTGAGCCGCTAATGTGGTCGCTTGTGGGCACGCACTGCTCAGCGTTCCAATGAGAATCAGTAGTAGCTATAAAGCATCTAAAGCTAGTTAAAATTAGTTAAACACAGATACTGCACTAATCAGTGTGAAAATTGGTTGTTTGATTTACATGTTACATGCTAGGCTTCATACAAGTTTGTTGGCAGATTAGTGAAGCAAGCTAACTGCATTAGCTACATACTGTACACTCACCATCGGCACCAACAATCTCTGATACTTTGGTCCAAGCTCTATTTTTCTTCATAATGTCACTATACACATTTAATGAGAGGTCATATATGACAGGATACGATGAAACCACAGTTAAGTTTTATCATTGTTGCGTGTCAGATGGTTAATGGGAACTAAATGCATGTAGGAATTAAAGTTGTGAGTTTTGGTTGAATAAATGTCAGACCACACAAGCCATAGCTTTGGAATGTTGAATCATTTGAGCTAAATCATTTGGATATGTCTCATTAGGTTGTCATACCTGATTTACATAGAATTGAAAAATATTAATTTAATTGTTGCTTGTTGCAGTGTATTTTTTTCATTGGTGCTGGAATCGTGGCTCCATGTCGCGTATGTAGATAGATAATAAATGGTCCCTTTTTCTCTTGCGAGAACATAGGGTTAGACATATATTTTTCCACATTTTTTAAAGTTCTACAGTGACGCCATACCTTGCATTCAGGGTTATATGCCTATTTGTGCCTTTTTGAGCTAGATCAATTAGTACTATAACTACCATAACACAACTTGGCTGGATGTTGGTGCATCCTCCCTGAAGTGTCTCTCTTAAAGGTCATAAAGTTTTCACATGAAGGTTATAAACAAGTCTCTCTTGCTACCAGGCAAAGTTGCCAGCATATGTTATGGGTTATGGGGCACAAATCTAGTAGGGGTCTAACTTTCTGATTTGAACCAGGCTTACACAAAATGCATAAGAAAAAAAAAAATAAGTGGAAAAAATGACAACATTAAGAAAGAATTTGCTTGAGATTTTCTCAGCACTGAGGCAAAGCAGGGCTCCCGGTGAGTATTGGTGGGGCTGTTAGCTTAAGATTGCAGGCAGGCTGTTTTGTTATTTTTCCTCGGGAGTGAAAGCAGTTTGTATTTGCTTGATAAGAATTAGGGAACTGTGTCCTAAAGTGCATATCGTGTGCTCATTCTCTCCCTTTTGTATGTGTGTAAATGCATGTATGTTGACCTCAGAACAGATGTGGTGCTCCATCAGCTACTCTGCAATTCTTGATGAGCAAATTGAATCTGGTCCCTGATGTGCAAATACATGACATATGTGTAGAGAGTACACATCTGTGTTTGTGAGTGTGTTTTTGTTCTTCTGTGTGTAGGGAGTATAGACATGATATAGGAATCGCACCATTCAGGCCTCTCAGAGGAAGCAGACCGGGGAGAAAGGGAGTTAGTGCAGTGTACCTAAATGACGCAAGCTCCTTGCTCTAGATTTCTCAACATGGATGAATGTTCTCTCTCTCACACACACACACACTCTCTCTCTCTCTTTCTCTCTCTCTCTCTTTCTCTCTCAGTCTATGTGTCTGTCTCATTTTCTCGCTCATATTCCCTTGTCTCATGTCCTTTTACCACGCAGCATTCTTGTTGATTTAAATTCCATTAGGGATATTGAATTGGGTCATGTTTTCAGGGAAAAAAAACATACACATGGAGATTTCAGATATTAGCCTTGGGATCTAACCGTTTGGCAGTTTACAGCATGGTTTGCAAAGACTGAATTAAATATATTTTAATGTGCTTGTCATACAGAGCTTGCATAAAATGAGAGGCATCAAATGGTGTTGTGACTACTAGTGCATTATTCAATTAAGCTTAAAGGTGCAGTTTGTAATTTTTAAAAGTGTTTCTAGACATATAATTATCACAAAATTTCAAAGATAGTTTAGAATTCTGTTATTCACAATATTGCCATGCAGTGGATATGAATAGTTTGTTACAGGATTCTAATTACAATTTTCCGACCCAGAAATAGCCTCAGTCCCAGCAAATCCAGAGGTGCTCAGTTGTGTCTCCTCTTTACAAGGCATTCTATGTGGAATGGGTAATTTTAATAGAAGGTGTTGATAGGGGGGTAAATGAAAGTCTTATCTATGTTTTCATTTCAGTTAAAGTTTATAAACTGCTGCTTTAATCTGTGATCTAAATTCCTCATTTTCTGTGGATTCACTTAATTGATACATTACAGCCAAAATGTCCTAAAATGCTGGAAAAGTGATTTTGATCGACACAGCAGGGCAGATCATGTATGTGAACTCAGGGCACAGCTTAATGCACATCTGCATACCATCACACAACAGAGCCTTGCACAGAGTCGGAGCGGTTACTAAGAGGATGTAAGTATCTGATAAGTAGCAGGTATCGGCTAATATACAGAGCTTTGAAATTGGTATTGTATCCAAAATGAAAAAAAGGTTCTGTGCATCCTTAACCATTGCTATCAAACACCACCAGAGGGCGTGGACATTAATCTGTTGGAGGCTGTTGCTCCTGTCTGTCTTACACGTATCTTAAGTCCGGATCAGACAGGATTAGAGATTGAAAGGGCCATCGCCTTTCCCATCCTGTCTGATCCTGACTGAACAGTGAACTTACAGAAAGAGAAAAGAATTTAAGAAATAGGAGCAGGTTTGAGACATTAAAGGCATCCAATAAAATCTTCTCCTGTAAAAGAGACACACAGAAATAACACTTCAAGTGAATTAAGATCTGTTCCCCCTGGTGTGGAATTTTAGACACACTGCAATGAAATACTGACTGCATGTAATGTGTGGAGTTTGCGGTATGGATCATGTTATATAACAGTAATTTGCTCATCATCATGAAGCAGTGTGCTTTGGCTTGAAAAAATATCTGTATTCTGTTTCTGTAGCTCCTTTATAGTGTGACAGGCCCAAGTTGAACAGAAAAGGAGGAGTGATGTGTGATGTATTGTTTCGGGAGCAGATAGTACACTCCATTGTGTGACAGGTGAACTAGGCTGCTTGCAAACAAAGCTCCTTCAGCTTTTCGTGTTTGTGCGTGTTGTAAACAATAAAGCAATGACCCGCAGTAAAGGACAAAAGACCAGAGTCATGTATGTGGTTATGAAAGAACAGGGTGGACTTGATGGCACAGTGGGAGTGCTATCCATCACAATACACAGTCTGAGTACATAAGAACAGCCTGAGGAGTACATTGCTGTGCTAGCTGCTTGATTGTGCTGACCTTGCAGAAATCAAAATTATAATTCATAGCGATTTCTCATCTGCATTGTGTTGGTGCTGGTTCCAGAGTCCAGGGCCTAATCTCAAACTGTTCCACACTTTTTCACTGCAAAAAGCCGGTTATCTGCTTCATCACCAAATTCTGCTAATCTGAAATGATAAAAAAAATTTATATCAGGGGCTTGGCTATGACAACAGTTGAAGGAAATATACTAATGACAAAAAGTGACCGACTGAAAAAAAAACCATAAAGGGATTAAAAAAACGCAGCAGTAATTCATTAGATATTAAGTATTTCACCCATAAATCAGTGGAAGAAACAATTATTTTACTGGCAACTGCAACTAAATAAGTGTTACACTGCTCATCATAATTCCAACACACCTTTTTTTAAGCAACAAACTAGACAAATAGCTAAAAGCAATATAAACCTGTATCCGTTATCTCACATGTAATTATTACTGTCTATGATAGACAGTGTGCTCTGTGCTGTATATAGATGCTGTGGATTCGTAAAATATGTTCTCAAAGACAGGTAAAACTGCATGGGTGTTATTATTTTTACACTGTTCCTTAGGAAACTCCTACATATGGTTACGTAACGGTTCGGTTCTCACACTTGTGAACCAGTTCAATAATAGGTTTGTTGGTTCTCTTGTGAGTGGAAAAGATGATGATTGGTTGAGCCACATAATGCTGAATGCATCTAAAATTACAATCTATAAGTGAGTTCTGGCTGCGTGTTTCATTGATCCCAACACAGATCATATTTCATGTTTTCTTTTGTGACAACTGAGCATTCTGTTCCTATTTTAGTTCATGTCTTGTCACTGATTTCCTAGATAACACACACGTTTTTAGGAGTCAATGGCTTATGAATGTTGGCCTAGATGTAAAAAAAAAAAAAAAAAAAAAAAACCTTGAGTAAGACAGAACCAATTAGCAAACTAAGTACTCATGGGTGCGGTTGTGTGTAAGCACAAGTTAGAGCATTCATCACCTCTCCTCTAAATAACTCCCATACTTTGTGTTTGTTTAACCTTGTGTGTCAGGGACTCTGAGGGTGGGGGTCAGTGGTACTGAATACTTCACAATGCTTGTGCACAGTGGTCAGTAGTTAAATGACTCAACATATCAAAATGTCAAGAGGACACAGGACTTGCTGTCCACTCTACTGTGCGTGGTATGCCAGTCATCTGTATTTTACTGCCCATCCAATGTGTGTGTGTGTGTGTGTGTGTGTGTGTGCTTTCAGCAGTCATCAAGACCATTTAAAATGTATAGTAGTAATAAATAAATGTGGTTGCATCAATGGTATGATCTCAAAGATGTTTTACCATTAACTATTCAGTTATTTTTCCTAAATGTATTCAAAACTTCAAAAACTGTTTTGGATGCTTGTGAATGACAGTTAATAGGACCTCGTGTTGACCAGGGCAGTGAGTCTACATAATCTACATGGTCTCACCTTGTGAGCAGTCTGGGAAATAGTCTATGATCAAGCCTCATTATGAGTCACACAATTACCATGCCCTGCTGTAGGTCTGTACAGTTCATATCTATTAGCAAAGCAGCAGTACAGTCTGTGATGCCAAGTCATTATCACTCACATTAGAGATACACAGCAGTTGGGAGACCTTTAGAAAAACTCATAGGCATGTTGGTAAATTTGCAGCATCTTATCAATTTCAGGCCTAAAGACAGAGTCATCTAGTGAATAGCTAATCATGTTAAAAAGTTTAGGGTTTAAAAAAGAAAAAAAAAAACCCTCTGCTAACCTTAAACATTTGCCTGGGCTTATTTCCGAAGTGGATTTAGATTAGCAATGGTTTTTCAGTCTGGTTTATGTCAGGATAAAATTACCTTTTGTGTTGTCTTATATAATCCATCTGACATCATGCCCTCTGGCCTGTGTTTTCCAGAATCATTAGGTGTGTGTGTATGCCTTTGTTGAGTTATTGTAAAGTCCTGTACCATTTCCTGTACTTTGTGGAACACATATTACACAAATCCAGCTGAGAAGACCATTAATTTATGAGCAGTTTAATGAGCCAGATGAATAAGGTCTCTAGATGAGTTGTTTCAACAATTAAATGTCGTCTAGGTTTTGCTGAAGAAAAGGTTTTTATGATTTATGTGTGATCTGGACCCTGCACAAATCATACCCACATAAAAGAGTCTATTTTAAATGAGGTTGTTCACAGAAGCTGTACAGCAGCTCTGCCATGGCGCTTAATGACCCAGGGTCAAGGTGGCTGTCTTGGTGAAATTCCAAGTTAAATGTAGATACTTGCAGATGTGCAGTTTAGGATTGATCTGGGCATGAACACAGTGCTTTCCCTGAAACCATAATCATCTATTTTTCCAATTAAAACCCTATACTGGAACTGTATAATACTTTATACTGTATAATACTTTAACTGTTGCTACATTTAAGCTGGGTTTACTGTTTTTTTTTTCTCACAAGATAATGAATGGCCTACTTTTTTAACTAGGAAAGCAAAAAAAAAAAAAAAAATCTCATACATTATATCCAAATTTTGAGTTGTGACACAGCGACACAGCGTTGACATTTCTCAATATGGCTGAACCCATGGCATTTCAGTTTGTAATCAATGATAAATGTAATTAATAAATTGTAATTTTAGTGACAAAAACACTTTATTTTGTAATTTACGAACCCTTCTAAGGGAATTGTTGACATTGCTGTCAATTTTGTCTTGTTACTATCCCTTTGCATTGTCTGTGTAAGAGACTTAATAGGTGCATTCTGGCTAGCTATGATGTTAGCCTTCATGTTTTGCATTAGCTTGGCTTTACATTTCCGGAGGTCAGTATCAATGGTGTTCTTACAACTTAAACCACTTGAACAGCAAGTGAATTTTTTTGTTTGCCTAGCAGTTTCATATTTTTATTACATATTCAGTCAAGATCTCATAGGCCTATAATAATAATAATAGTGAATTTCTTTGGTTTCTGTAAATCTCAGACAAGCAGCAATGTGTTTACTAGTGTGTGGACAACTTATGGCTTTGTCTAGACTATTACTAAAATGATTGATTGAGCGATCAGCTTGGAAGGAAAATGACATTAGAATACACAGCTTTGTAATCTTCTTAAAGAGTTCCCTAATGAAAGAGCTTAGACTTGGTTATGTGTCTTTCTCAGAGCAGTGCTGCTTGTCTTGCCTTGTGTGGACACCAAGTCATCAGTCATGACTCGGGCCGGCCCAGGTGCTCTGTTAGCCCTCATGGGAAGATAGTCACTAAAAATACATCAGCCCTAAGCTGCTTATAGCATCCAGGAATGAGCTCAGAGCTGCTTTGCCAATAAATGCAGCATCCCTTCACATCCGAAGAGAAGCACTGCATGCACCACATGTGGCTCTGCCGTCCTCGGACTATGTAGTCCTGGTGTAGTGAGTTGTATCCGAGTGCTGTATGGTGTTTTCCCCACCCACTAGTGTTTAATCTGCATCATCTGGTAGAAGACCTCACCATGCTCAACCTGAGCTCCCTGGGCAAGCTGTGTGGCTCCAGCCACAGCGATGACATCATTATTCAGGACCAAGTCAAATGCAAGAACTCTGTGCGCCGCATGTCTATCATTGAGGATGGGAATGTGGCCGAGGTGCTCTACCTCATTCCCAAACAGTCAGTGATGGAGCAACTGCCCTTCCTTGACCCTAGCGAGTATGTGATCCTGGAGAAGATGGCACCTCCTGACATAAGAGCCGGTAAGAGAGCTTACATATTGAAAATGGGGACTGTGCAGTATCCAAAGAAGAAAGCTATGAAATATGAAGAAAGCTAATGTTATATATTCACTTTGGAGACAATAGCAGATTAATGCTTCATTTATGGTTTTCATTTTGGGGCCGCGATTTTTGGTACAGACTAGTTAAGGTTCGTTTTGTTAGTAATCCAGGCAAAATAAGTAAGTTTAATATTATCATTTTAATATTCCACTCTTTTTTTACATTAACTATGAAGTGAAGCAAATCACCTAGAGGATGGGGGGAAGATTATATTGTGAGCACCAGGGGAAAAAAATCAGTTTAAATAATTTGAATTATTTTTTAAGGAATTATATCATTCTTCTCAAATATGAGGGGACGATCCAACAAAAAACAGCAAGTTTTAACCAAACTAACCACGTTGTTTCAAGACATCCATATTTTGCCTTCTGTCTTCAGCGTCACTACACGGGATTCTTAGATTTATTTATTAATATTCCTTATTATTTATTTTCTTAATTTATTCCTCATTCTTAATTCAGTTTATTTGCTTAAAGTTAACTATGGATGGATGATTTTAGTAGTCTGTGTAGGACTGTTGTCGACACAACACACTTTTTGTGTTCATTCAAGTCTGTTAAATGTAAAATGCTCTGTGTGAAATGTACATGAAAGACATGGTACCTTTTCACTGCTGAGTTTACAAGTCAGTATGTTTAAATTTCACTTTCACGAAAAGTAAAAAAAAATAACGATCACAGCTTTATTTAAAGAATTTCTGCTGAAGAAGAGCTTTGTGTTATATTACGCCAGTAGATGTGGTATGGGAAGTGTGGTCCTCCTCACCACAGCTGGTGAGGTTGTTCTTCATGTGTTTGTGCGGTAGATACATCGTGTGCTAGAGATTATGCTGAATAATATCTTTTGAGATGGGGGTGAGTGTCACCTGCTGTTTTAGCGCTGCTATAGTGGCCATATTCAGGACGGAATCTGCTGATTAATATGCTGTGCTTGGATTCTTATTTGTTGTTTATTTTTTCTGTGGTGTTATGAAGAAGTAAAAGCTAGTGATTATGTCCAGATAGGAAGAGTAACTGAGGGCATTTGAGGTGTCTCATTTGAGAGATATGTCAATTGTAAAAAACACAAAAAAAAAAAAAAAAAAACATTATTAGACAATAAAAACATTATTAGACATTATTAAAAACATTGTTAAACTAATAATAATAACAAACAAAAGTTCTGTATTCTGTTTTAATTGCTCCATACAAGTCTCATGGTTCATGGGTTGACTGTTTTTTCACAGCCCAGATGGGAAACCAGTCCATTGCAGGGCACCATACAAACATTCACACACTTGTTCGAACACTCATTTAAACCTAGAGTTAATTTTCGAGCTGCCAATCCACCTACTGGAGTGTTTTTTGAGAGGTGGGTGAAAATACACACAAACACATGGAGAACATCTGAAACTCTGCACTGACAGTAACCTGAGCTCGAGACCCTGCAGCTGTGAAGCAGCAATGATGTCTGCCCAAACACAATAGCATACTGCAATATCTTTGCATTCTTATTTTGCATTTTCCGGCTCTCTGCTGGCTTTTCTAATAAATGGTTTTGAAAAAGAATTCGAAGCTGTAGTCCAGTGGAGCTTTTGTAGTGTACAACT
The DNA here is from genome assembly GCA_037576675.1 of Pangasius sanitwongsei. Lineage (NCBI taxonomy): Eukaryota > Metazoa > Chordata > Actinopteri > Siluriformes > Pangasiidae > Pangasius > Pangasius sanitwongsei. The sequence goes on from CM075014.1 coordinate 11,990,661, forward strand.
CCACGTGACAGATGATTCCAGCACTGCAGTGCCTCTCAGTCTCTCTCACATGGATGCACAGGTCGGTGTTGTTACTGTTTGACGCATGCACGCCATTGAAGCAGGCGCATAGAATAGAACCACCACATTACTGCGCTCATATCTCCATTCACCCGATCAATCATTTACCAGCAGAGCGGAGTCAGTGCACCGCTCACGCATGACTAAATCAACAGTCTACCATTCAAAGGAGACCCATGATATAACACTGTTCACTCTTTCACTTTTATGAAATGCACTGCTTCTCTTGGCTCAAGCTGTATTATTGAGCTCATGCTTACTGACACTAAGATCAGTTTGCTAAGAGTAAGAAATCCTAATTTGCTGAGTCAATGCAACTAGCAGCATTTAAGTGGTTAAAGTAGTCATTTAATTTTTAGAACCCTCTTCTCTAAGATACATTTCACTGCAAAGAAAACATGGTCAAACCTTTCCCTTCCCGCAATCTCCTCTGTTATAACTACGTATACCATGTCAGTTTTGTTTTACTGAAAAGGGGCAAGCAGAGCAGCTCGTTTCTAGACCAGAAAAAAAATCAATCAGAAGCCTAAAATAAAGAAATAGCATTGCGAATCTCTAAAATCGCAAAACAAAATTGCAAGACCAGTTGCGAGGGCTGATGCACGATCTGGACACCACCAAAACTTTTTAAGAACCAGCCTGCGTTTTCATTAGGTTATGAGCAGAACCACTGAGTTATCAGAGGTGGGAGTCTCCTAATGCACAGTGTAAAAACATCTAAGGAGGATTTTACCACAAAAGGGAAGTTAAATATATATATATATATATATATATATATATATATATATATATATATATATATATATATATATATTTTTTTTTTTT
>CM075014.1:11991645-12035347 GCA_037576675.1 Pangasius sanitwongsei
TTATATATATATATATATATATATATATATATATATATATATATATATATATATATATATTTTTTTTTTTTTAATGCATTTTCTTGTTTGTTATTGAATGTGTAGCTGAAGGAAGCCTTGTTACCATTAGAATTAGTGATGTAGTTACTATTCAGTTAATTAATATTTATTTTAATCTATTGAGCAATATAAAAAAAAATAAACTATCAAGGATTTTAGAAATTATACATCTGGCTTTGATAACATCCCTTATGAAAAAGAAAACAATATAATAATGCATTAGAAAAATGTCTGACATATTCCATCATGTAATGTCAATCATGTCACTTTAATGGGAATTGGCTTAATGGTTCCCATTAGGTATGTTTCATCATGAAGTTTTCCATGAGGGATGTTCTGGTTAATATTAGATACCATCAGAACCAATATGGACCTCTTTAATAGGTAGATGATTAGCATCAGAAGGAAATTAAATAAGCAATGAGGAATAACTAGGAACAATATATTCCATTAAACCACCATTACAAACCTCCAGAAACACATTAAAATCCATTATACCACAGCACTGACAGCAGATCCATCTGTAACATAAAGGATCGGTTTATAATAATGCTGTTTCTATAGGAACAGCTCATTCTCAGGGCCTTTTTTTTTTTTGTTTGATGCTCCACGTAAACTAAGCCTAATACTAAACAGATTTAAACAAAGAAAATGTGTTGATATGGCAAAGCTTTCTGTTAGGAGACAGGAACTAACTTGTCTCATAGATGTTCCATAACATTAAATCTATCTATAAACGGTTAAAAAGTGCAAAGTGTCATTCATTTATAAATTGTAATCATTGGCAAATCACTGTGGTATAAGTGGAATAACACACTCCAGACTGTGCTGTTATACAAAAATGATCCACATCGTGTTGTGCTGTTTCTCACCAGCCTTACGTAAATTCTTTTTATATAACAGCATAGCCCAGGAATCATGTTTTATTCCATACAAAGGAATGACTAGAGATCTCTAATGGTTTCTAACAGGTTTTCCAGCAGGTATATCTTGCTCTTGATGCAACATCTATATGCAGCACAAATGTATCAGATGTATCATTAGCAGTGTAGCTCGTATTTAGTTCTTTGAAGTTTGCAGGAAAGCAGTTGTTTCTGCCTCAGCTCCAGCATCCTGGGTTTGATCCTGACCTCGGCTGACTGAATGGGTTCTCTACTTTCCTCCTGCTGTCCAAAAATGTGCCACTAGGTGGACTGACTAAGACAAATTATTCCTAGACATGAGTGTGTGTGAATATGTGTGCATGGTGCTCTACAATGGACTCGCATCCCATCCAGGGCATATTCCCACATCATGCCCAGTGTTCCCGGTATAGGCTCCGGATCCATTGCAACCCAGACCATGACAAAGTAGTTAGTGAAAGTGAGTGAGCGATTAAGTAATTTTATATATTTTTTTCATCCCCATCCCTTCCACTTGTTTCTTTTTTGACTGCAGTCCTGAAAATAGTCGAGTCATGTTGTCATCATGGCAGTGATTCCAACGCAAGCCTTTGATGTCATTTTGGTGCTGGAACTGAAGCAATTCTCAAGCACAACTCTCATTTGTCCTGGTAAAGTGTGGAACAGTTCAGGTTAGGCACCGGCTCTGGAATCAGCACAGTAGAAAAGGATTAATGGAGACAGAGGTATGGGGAGCAGGAATCTTACCCATTTCCACTGAGTGGGATACGCTGTTCATAATTCCTCAGAGCTGCCTTATTCCCTCAGCACACAATTCCCCCTTAGAGATGCACAGCACAGCGGTCGGGTATTAATAACACCTCTCAATCAACTTGCAAACTCAATTGTACACCCAGTAATCCTATAATCTACTGCCACGGTGGCACAATAGACCAGACCAGGCCCTGGCAGTCTCATAATAACTTCTCAGTATATCGCTATAGCACAGATGGTCCTATGTATTTAAGTAGGAATATTATTTCTGAGGGAATATGAGCATATCCACTGTTATCCATCAATTCACTGTACAATTGACGTAACTGTGGTGACGTTGAGTGGTGATTGTTTTGTAGAAAAGTATGTAAAGACACTAGTGTGTAGTGATAAGACACTAGTGTATGTGCAGATGATGTATGTATGGCAAACTAGAACCTACGCTGAACAATGAAGAAAAAAAGAGCAGCTGAGAGAGACAGCTAGGAATACAAACATACAGAGACAGGGAGAAACAATGTGAGAGAGAGAGACAGAGAGAGAGAGAGAAGCAGTGAATATAAAATAGAGTCACATGTGCTGCACACTGCCCTCCCCTCTCGGTCCTTTTGAAGAATTTAAGGTGGTGTCTCTAACTGGGAGGGATTATGACTATGGAATCTGCATTTGTCACACAGAGCAGCTGCAACCTGGTTATTTCAGCACAGCGACGGCAGAGTCTTCAAACACATACACACTCTCACGCACACGCACACACACACTGGCTGAATAGGGGAAGGCTCAAGAAACGGAGACCAAATGAGCAGTCACACAGTGCCGACTGGCTGCCTAGTTTGACAGGACTAGCACTCTCTCTCTCTCTCTCTCTCTGTTCCTCTGTCTTCCTTTATTTCTTTTCTTATATTGGCTTTCTCTCTCTCTCTCTCTCTCTCTCTCTCTCTGTCTTTCTCCTTTGGACTGAGAGGTAGAGAGTGCAGGAAGACCCATCAAAGGCAGACAGCAGCAACAGCAGCAGAAGCGTCTCTCCTCTATCAAGCCCAAGAAGGAGCCAATGGTCATGGTGAAGGAGAAAGGTAGTTGGCATGGTGTTCACACCAGTTTTTTGAAGGCCAGAGAGTATGTGATTGTGAAGAAGATACTTCCTGTCTGAGGAGAGTAGGTGTGCTTAGCATGCGTGCAAGTAGGATGCTGGAATTTGAGAGAGCGTCTGTATACACATGGCTTTGATGCAGATGCTTTTAGATAGATGTAGATTAGTATTGTGTATTGGTTATTGTAATTCGTGACCATTCGTGATATGATAGATACTAGTATAGCTATAATTGTGTTTCAGTATCAACTGGTCTCAAAATTCACAGCTGAGGAAGGGTTTACCATGGACAGAATTAACTGTGCATGCATTCTGCTGTGTCTGTATGTATACTAAAGTGTATGCAGAACGTTTTACAACCATATGCGTGTGTCTGTCAATGGGGACCAGTAAAAATCTCAGCAATCTCTGGTGTGTGAAATTGCACTAGCAAGTAGAACAGAAACAGCTGTTAAGTACTTAATGCTCCTTTTACAAATGCTTTAGTACCACCTTCTTCCACAATACCTGATTTAAACATAAGTAGAAGAAGCACTCTACATGTATGAGGAATACTATTTCTAGCAAGAATGTTGTGTAAGAGTATTTAAGTATTGAATAGCCTTGAATTATTTACAAAATGCACAAAGGGGTCCTGAGTTGGGCAGAACGTTTGGGATGCAATTCAGAGAGAAACACACTATTCCCACACCATACACCGTTCCTGCCATAGCTAGATGATGGAAGCAGATAGGATGCCGGGCGGGTTTTGAAGGAACACTGCACCAAAGTGGATGATTCAGGAATACTACAAAAGTAGATCATGAGTCACGAGAAGCTCCTAAATGATTTGTGCAGAATATGTGTATATGAGTGTGTGTGTGTGAGTGAGTGAGAGACAGAATCGTCTCAATAATGTATTTAGCCAATCGCGGTATCCATGGCAACCAGGCAATGAGTGGTCTGCTGGTGAGAGTATACTACATGTGTGAATCATAGCCCAAAATCATACCTAATATACAAACAAACACCTGGGGACTATCAGACATACATTATTTAGACACATTGCACAAACATTTCAACTTAACACACACTTGTTCTTTCAATTATACATGGATTTGGCAACAGCTCGGTACAAATGTGTGTGAGGCTTCTGCATACACCTCATGAATACAAGGTACGGGTATATATTTGATTGATGTAGAAAAGGTATGAGGTAGAATTCAGAAGTTCAATAATATATATTTAATGCATGCTTGATCTTGATCATTAAGATAAAAAAAAAAAAACTAGTAAATGCTTGTCCATCAGGTCCATGTATTTGCAAGAGCAGCGGAGCATCACACACTCTCTAGAAGCTTCCAGACGCCACACACTCTTGTGATATCAGAGTGCACAATGGAGGACATTTGGACTCCTGTCAAAGACACACAGTACTGATAATCGAGTACATGCTCCAGCATGGGTAAAAGAGTGGCTTTCAATAGTGCAGTGCTGTTTCACGTCTTTAAGAGAGGTTAAAATAATAGCTGTCTGCCTGTCAGAAATGAAGTTAATGCTTTGTTAATAGTAAACTAAGACCTAAGCACACAGTGTTGTTTCTGCTGTATCTGTGTCAGTGTTTGAATAGTGAGATGACTCCATGTCCTCCATACTTTGGGGTCACAGTGTTTAATCCTCACACAGAACAAACAAGCTGGCTGCCCACTTCTTTAATTGGATCTGTTCTGTGAGCTGTCACTGGCTATCATTACATACAGTAAATAACCACTTTTATAATCTTGAGCTAGATAAAGCGGAACAGAACAGTCCGGAATATTTGTGAAACTCTTGCATCATACATTCGTGTCCAGCTGGACTTAATGTGAAGTGTTCAAAACTGGGGACTTTCTTTCTGTAACATGACCATGTGTTTCTCAGGTTAATATGCAGTCTATAGATGTTCATAACTTGAGTACTTTGTCTCCTTATCCATTGCTCCAGTGCTGCCGATTAGCTTACAATATTTTGACAGCTGTATTTATGACTGTCTTTTGTCCAGGTGTTAAAGTGCCATTACATTTGACTGAGTGATCTCTCCACTAACATTTTAAAACCCTCTCCCACTTTTCTCCTTCCGTAGCTGATAAAAGGTCCATATCCATTTTATGCTGTTCTGTCTTGTATTTACATTATCTTGTCTTTTCAGGGCTCTTCATTCAGCCTGTTTAATGAGATCTACTTCCATTTCAGATCATTTCTGTTAGCTTCACTCAAGCTTATGTACTGATAAGATACTGAATAAGTGTATTATAGCACACATTAAGTGTATTCTTGTAATCTAATTAACATTTTTCTCATAAGATTCATATCATAAGGTTTGGCTTATCTCCTGTATCCATTTAAAGGAGTGCTTCATGACTTCTGTTCAGCCCAAATAGTTCTAGTGGAGCAGCTAATCAGTTTGGCAGTTTGAATAATTTGGTTGTGTCCTCTGAGGTCAGAGTTGCTTAGAGTGGGCGAAAAAATCAACCATTTGTTCAGTGTAGAGATCTACACTTTTAATTTTTATGTTTAAACTTAACTTGATTCACAGTAGTGCTCTACTCATTCCAAATTGCACTGCCTGCTGCACTACACACTTTGGCTTTGGCGTGATCCGGCTGATGGTAGAATGGGATTTTATAAGCAGATTAATTAATTAATTATTGTGCCTGAATGACAGATGAGTGTTTTATAATCAGGAATAGGCAGGTGTGAAGCCAGAATCAAATAATATATATTATGTGCAATACAAGGACAGAACATCATAACTGAGGAACATTGGCCAGTGACTTGCCAACTTTTTATTGAGGGTGCAAACACAATGTGCTACATTAGAAACTTTGTTATACTTGTTTATTTTGATTAGTTTTTATTAATCGTTTATTAATATATCACCTAGCTAACTAGCTAGATGTAAGTTACATTACATTAGCTACCACTTCTTAGCCTAGTCAATTTCTGGGCAACCGAAACACATGTCTTCCAAGAGCTTCCACATGCCTGGTATGTTGGCTAATGAATTTATGACTTGTCCACCCCGCAGACCTGTTCTAATAACTACACGCCTTTCTTATTAGCTTCATTATAGCTACTGGCAAATCCATAGCAGTTACTGATTAACACCCTTCAAAATGAAAATCTGAATAAGAGTAACACTCTGGACTTTTAAGAGTTTGAAAATGCTCTTAAGAATCATAGCATTCTGAAAATGATTTGCTAACCTAACACTGATAGCTGATTATTTCGCCGTGTCTAGTAGTATGTGTTAGGAAGTTGAACGTGCACTTGTAAGTGATGTATCAACCTGCTGATTAGCTTTACTCAGCACATACCTATACTGCTTGTATGACGCTGGTCAGGGGTATTATACCTGTATTATAAAGCTGTGTACCTTCCTACAGTGTTTTTTTCACACCATCTGGTTCCGTTCTCTGTCAGGCATGGATTGTGTTCCACATCTATGCTTCACACTCAGTATGAGTAACGCATAATGCTCAAGGAGATCCCTGTGCATATGATGATTTGCATAAATGGGTGATGCTCAGTGCTGCTAAATGTGCAGCACATACTGCCTTGTTAAAGAAACAGTTCCACAGTATATCTGTAAAACATCTGGCATGAATGGATGATTCAGAGAAGCATTTATTTGAACTGTATTGCTTAACCACATGGACACATTTTATAATAACATCAATGTGGATTTTGCAATTAGCCATTTTTATACTATCTGCCTTGTATTTATAGTAAGATCTGCAAGTGGCTTTGCAGCTACAGGAAAGTAACATGCAGCATAAATCCACCTGCCTATTACTCACTGTCAGCCTGACAAAATACTGCAGCCTCATTCTCCCGTTACATTATACAACTTTCCCTGTGCTGTATTGTCGTGACATTAAATCTGGTTGCCATGGCAACAGTTCTCTCCAGCGGTGAATACTGGTCTGTGAGAAATCCTTGTGCTTCCGTCTGTGCTGCAATAGGAGCATTCCTGAGGAATCACAGCCCAGCCTGAGCCTCAGAGAGAGAAGAGAGACGGCGAGAGAGACAATACAGTCACTTAATTGATTCAAAAGTGTGTTTTTGTAAGCAGCTTGTCATGGGAATGGCTGTCAGGGCTTTTAAAATGAGTTGTTTGATTAGTGGAGAGGCTCTGTGGCAGCAGGCTTGTGTAACCTGACTGGCCGATAAAGAGTGTGCTCTCAATATGACACATTCTTTCCTACACTAATCTCACGCAGAGCTTTCAAGAGGCCGCCGATTAGATCGGAGAGGCAGAGATCAACTCTGTCATGGAGAAGGGGGAGGCTACATATTCAGAAGGGATGATTGGTGCTGGCAAGATTTATTAAGGGGATGAGAAGAGTGACGGTAAATGAGAGATCATGAGAAGGTGAGGAGGGTTGAAAAAAAGAGACAGGAATAGAAAGACTGAAGAGAGCTTCAGTTGAGAGCTTTTCTTTGAAAAGTATGATTACTATATTGAAGGACCTCAGACTGGAAGTATGTGGAAATAACATTTTGGCCCTACTATCCTTGACTAAGCATGGCAATGAGAAAGAGAGGGTACTGAAGCCCCAGTACATTTCAGAGAGCAGAAAACCTGCCTCTAATTAGCTATTCCTATCTGTTATCTCTACTATCAGCTCACATATTCTCCCTGGGCCATGCAGTTATCAAGATGTAACACCTTCAGTGATCTGTTTCTTAGTGTCTATATGCATGCATGTTTTGTGTGTGTGTGTGTGTGTATGTATACACTCGAGTGTTTCAATGAAACAAGTACAAGCAATTGTGATTGGCTGCTCTTATGCAAGAGGTTAAAAAAAGAACTCCAAGTGACATTTGGGACAAGTGGCTCAGATTTATAGACAATAAATCAGTGTGTGAAGTGAGTAAATAGCTGGGTGGGTAGGAGGTTAGATAAGGAGGTCAAAACCTCTCCATGTGCTTCTGATAAACAGAGTATTTCATCAAGTCATACAGATCATACACATCCTAACACGATGCACCACTCACACCTACATACAGTGTGCCATCACCTATGGTGTGGGCTTGAGCTGGTACAGAAACACTCCAGCATCATGCTGTATGTTTAGCAGGCTGAGTCTGTTGAGTTTGTATTTAGTTCTTTAGACTTACAGTATATTAAATTCATGCTTCACCTTAAAGTCATGTTAAAGCCACCCAATTATTCAGTTCTGTTAATATTTGAGGTAGCAATGACCATCCTGTGCATTGTAGCATATTTCATTTTCACAGCCTAAAGATATTTGCACACTCTGTAGTTTGATCTGTGTGTGATTATGCTCTACATTTGTAGTCAATCATTTGGAGTTAGTCGGAAAGACTAACTACATTTCTAGCTACATTTCAGTTGTACATGTGTTTAATAGTAAATTTTATACAGCTGGATGACTGGCCACTTTCTCGCGTTTTCTCCTTTTACCTGTTACTAAGGCCTGTTACTGAAAATGTCTCTGTGCTCTCCCTCACAGTGGCCCATCCTCAGGAAGCCCACCGGCCCCCAGAGAAACTGGTCATCCAGTGTTACAAATGTGGGGAGCCATGCAAGGGGGAGGTACTGCGCGTGCAGAGCAAGCATTTCCATATCAAGTGCTTCACCTGCAAAGGTAAGACCTTCTGTTCATGCACCTGCTTCAGTGCGGGAATGGATTGCTAACCAGTGCAGGATTCGAAAAGGGAAAACGTGTTCAGCATGGGATTGCTCTTGGACATGTCATGTGTGCAAGGCTGTCACATGTGGAAAGAGTTCAGTCCTATGTTGATGTTGCTTTCTTATCTATTTTGATAAACAGAATAATAATAGTAATAAATTATTAGTAATAATTTGAATAATTATTTCTATTAGAATAGGAAACAACTTTAAGTCAACTTTAAGCAAAGTGCCAAAGATGTGCAATGGCTGGACCTTTGAAAAAAATCAGGTGCTTTTGAAGTTGACCTGTAACTTTATTACCCATGGATTAAATACTTATAACAAATCCTCCTTGCAGCCTGAGTAATTTTATTAGTATATCATCTCACCAGTTATGCTTGAAGAAGAAAGAGTTCATAGTATTCTGATTCTGAGTGAGAATTAATTAGCAATAGCTTCAGCCAATAGTATGAAAAACTTATTACTACTTAGATGTGTATCTCCATGGCACTCTGAACAGCCTCTTCTTTTATTATAAGAGTACTTGGCTCCATGGTCATCCATATTCTCAACACTTGCATGGAGTGACCACCTAAGCCCGTGGATTATATAAGAGAGCCTGAGCTTTATTCTGAGTGGCAACTTGCCAGGTACAAAGAGTGTTCCCTCATTACCTTCTGGGAACGAGAGAGAGAGAGAGAGAGAGAGAGAGCACTGTCCTCATTTTACTACATCATTCAGCTTTCACCCATCACCACACTGAGTCTGAGAAACTCCATTCAGAAAAACAGCATTGTTCATAGTAGAATTGAAGTTTTATGAATGTGTAAAAGTGGTGAGTCCATGAATGTCAGCATTAATAAACTAGAAGTAATGTCAACAAAGTAAGAATGTAAGTTAACACGTGTTAACTGGCATTTGCTTAATTTTAACTAAATACACATGCACTGAATCATGTTTATTCATTCTTATTTTTAAATTACAGCATGTACCTAAATGTTGATAACTTACTGACCTCAGGTGCAAATTTCGAAACTTAGCATTTAGTCTGAGTTGCGACTGTGGCCAGATGGCAACCACAAACATTAAGGGGTAAGTTCATGCTGATTAGCGTGGGCTTAATTTTACTTAAGGATGGGACAAACATAGTCTAATACAAGTTATAGTTACTTTAGTAATGTTACTCATGTGTATTAATGCTAAACTACGTGGTTCATGTTAACTAATTTGTTTAATAATGTCAGTTAAAGGAATCTTAATGTAAACTGTCTCAGAAAAAGGACAACTGTAATGCCACTTTATTCTGTCTACAAGTATCATTACAGCTTTTGCAATGGCAGCCATAACAATCTGAGAAACCATGTTTGCCAGTGTATTCATAGTGTAAACCATATTAAATGCTCTAAAGCAGAGGTCTGTGGATTTCATTCCTGACAGCAGAGCTCCTCTTTAGTTCTGTATCACCGTTAATCATTAAAGCCTCCTCCATGCTTTTCTCAGTGGCGATAAGCATATGTTTCCAGCTAAGCACTTGACAGGAAGCCCTACTGTTAAAAGAAAACATTAGCATGGTATATTGGTTTTGCTGGTGACCAGAATAAATTGTTTTGCTGATAATTAAATGCTGACATTGCTGGTATTGGTTTTGTCATTAGTACCAGTGCTTACATAAATGACTAGTACTTAACTCCTATAGGAACTATAGGAATTATATTTGATCATATATAATCAGGAAAATTAGTTCCTCTTATCACTTCTGTTATATAAGCAAGTAACAGTCATCTCCTCACCTTCTCTTGAACTTAATAAGACAGAAAAGTGTAGTTTGTCATGTTACTGAGAAACCGCAAAGCATCCTGAAGACTTTGCCATGTTGGAAAACTGATACAAAACTCTGACACTGGAGACTCCTTATAGAAAAACCTCACCATCAATGAGCATTAATAAAGCAGAAGTTAACTGACATTTACTTAATGTTAACTAGATAAACCTACAGTGACTATTCAGTCTTATTATTAAATAATACCATGGTCCTAAATGTTGATAACTACATTGTCAGTGCGGAAGAAGACTCGGGAGGCAGGCGGAATTTCAGCAGAGCTCTGGGCTCACTTTTATTTCTCCTCTGCTTTTCAGTGCACTCTCGAACTCAACAAAAATCACAAACTAACAGAAATGCAACCCAAAAGGGGCCGTCGCTAGCTCACTGCTTTCGCCTCATTCAAGGTTAAGATCATGCTCCGTGCGTGGGCATGAGTGTGTGTGTGTGTGCATTGCAAGCTCCTCTAGCTATGCCACTCTCTCTCTCTCTCTCTGGCTCACAGCAGTCACTGTAAGCACAAAGAAACACACATAAATAGGGTGGCTGTAATAAGACACAGATGAGAATCATCATGCATTACCTGTTGGTTAAACTCGCCTCCCCATTTGCAGCTGATGCTCAATCACGCCCCTGCTGCCACATCAACATACTCAGATATAACTTAGATTATATTTGAGTTTGTGATCTTTCTGAAGAAAAACCTGTAATGTTTTAGGTTGGGGTCAGCGATTTCATAAAAGCAATCAGAAAAATCAGCACACCAGGAGATGTCTCTACTTGTCTGTCTATCATATTGCCTGTCAGTATAAACCTCCCCTTCCTGCACTGTAATTCAGGTGTCCATCGATGTGGATTAAGTCATTCATGTCAGGAATAAAACATGGCAGGGTATGCTTTTATAGGAAAATAGTCAACGACAGGCTGGTGTTACTTCATTACCACATCAAAGTTGACTATCTTCTACAACAGCACACCCTGAAGTGTTTTATTACTCTTATACCACAGCAATTTGCCAATGAGTACTATTTTTTAATTTAGTTCACATCATAGTTTTACACATTTATAATTACATTTAATAATGAAGAATGGCCACAAAACAAGTTAGTTCCTGTTAACAGCTTTACTTCTAACTGTTACAAAGCACTGACACTGGAGACTCCTTCCATAAATGTTAAATAAATGCCTCCCGAAACCTTCACCATATCAATGATTAAAAAAAAACTTAGTTTTTTTCCCATTATTATTATTATTATTATTATTATTATTATTATTATTATTATTAGCTTATGTGAAGCGTCCACCCTGTAAATTAATTGCTATAGAAGCAATAATGTATTAGAATGAGTGCACTGATATAAACCTGTCATTTGCATTAGACCCAGTGCTACTGTCAGAGCTGCTGTTATAAAAAATTAATCAACACCTTCTGACTAATCAGATTTGAGAATTCAACAGCACTATGACATACGGTCATATAAAGAATCTTCAGTGTTATTTTGAGAGTAAAATAAAAGCTAGGATGTAAAAATAACCAGAATTTCCATTAATAATGTGATCAGAAACACGCTTTCTAAAATATACAGGTGCTCATAGTGCAAGTAAAATATTTAAAACACATTCTCACAGTAAATGTCTTGGACCTACAATATCTATTTATTTTCTGGTTTAGATACTGTCACTGTTCTTTGTGCTGCACAATGAATTATTTATAGATGCCTGTGTCATTTTCTGGTAAATTCCTGCAGGCCCTAAGAATGGCTGTACTGATTCTCCAGTGAACTTCAGTGTGCCATAATCTTTTTTTGGTTGTCTATAAGTGTAACTTTTAGCTCTATTCCTGGAAAGAAGGATACAGAGGTTTGCATAACGTGTAACTGTGTCTGCAAATACGTGGCAGGAGGGTGGGTGCCAACAGCTGAGATTTGGCAGTGTATGGCTTGACTGTGTCTATGATCTGAGCCAATACACTGTGCTTCTATTTGCTCTTCCATTAGCTACAGCAGATTAGTTAGAGCAAACTCACGTTGTGTGCACCAGTGAGCATGTGTATTAGCCATCACCCTCCATACTGTCTCTCATTCCTACACTCACTCTGAATTCCTTCTTCCTCACTCTGAATTCCGCTTGTATCCTCATCCTCCTGTAGTGTCATGTCCATCCTTCTGTCACCCCCACCCTCTGCTTTGTGAATGCTGTGTCAGTCCGAGAGGCTCTGCGCTATTTTCAGCACAGTCTCCAGGAGCCGATAAAGCCCCGTGTGACTGGAAATAGCTTTGCTGATCCTGCTGTGAGAGAGCGAGGAGCCAGGGAGGGGTTCTACACACCATGTATGTGTACTGTGCTGCTATGTCAAGAATCACAGTCATTCAGCAGCTGTGGATTTACATTAATGAGAAAATGGCAAAGCCTTACGCTCATACAGGGTATCATGCCTTGAGATATTTTTCCAATATGTCATTGCTGCAGCTTTCCCATAGGATGATGTCACCAGCTTTAAGAGTCATTAATTCATTATTTTGAATGGTATATAGATTGCAAATTAAATTATATTGAATATAACATCATGAAAAATGATGTGGGATGGTTGTGATACTCTTAGTATTCTCATGGGTCTTGATTGATAGTGCTTTTCTTCCAACAAGGTGTCACAGCTTTTTTCAGAGCTAGTGTATAATCTTAAACTGTTCTACCCAGTTTTTCACTGCAAAACAGACACTTCCTTGGTGGTAAATTCAATCCGGTTCTAGCACCAAAAATCAGCTAATTTGGAACCAATGATTTCAGGTTATTTGGCAGCCATGACAAATAACTCAAGCATTCATTTACTCATTTTCAGCAAGCGCTTTATCCTATCCTGGGAACACTGGGTACAAGGTGGGAATGCACACTGAATTGGATGCCAGTACATTGCAAAGCAATGGGGGACAGTTTTATGTAGCCAGTCCGCCTACTGGCATGTTTTTGGGATGTGAGAGGAAACCTGAGACCCCAAAGGAAGCTCACAGAGATGTGGGGAGAACATGTGAAACTCCACATAGACAGTAACCCAAGCTTAAAATCGACCCAAAGGCCCTGGAGGTATGAGCTGGCAATGCTACCCACTGCACCACTGTACCACCCACAAGCAATGCAAGTAATTTCCATAACTGCAATTAAAGTAAGCTGTGAAGACGTGCAGGGGCTTGCGAAATTAATACAAACAAATCCTGCATGAAATTAATATCTGTTGCATCTGTTGCATTGCACATAATACTTGTCTATAACAGTGTATTTGGGCATTCACATACACTAAAATTATATACTTTGAATATTAAAATACGTTCTTAAAGCCTCAATTTAGAAATCTTTCATGGTTGTTTTTTTCATGTTATGCTCTTAGGAAACTCCCACATCAAAATCCGTCCCACATTATACACCGATTTCAGCTCTTTGGACTGGTGGGAACTCAGTCAGGTTTACTGTGTATGAAGTGCATGAATACTGAACTCTCTCACATAGAGTGTCTGAGAGCAGGGAGAGGAAGTGGAGATTAATTCCTTCACAGTGTATTTGCTAAAGGTTGGCTAATCCGAATGTTATTGTTGGCACAATTTGGTAGGAGGTTTTGGTGATGGAGGAGGTGATGGAAGAAGCTGCTTCTGAAGGATGGCGTATACACTTAAAGCATTCTTTACAAAAATAGTTGAGTGGATTTTCCTGGCAGCTGTCACCATCACAGACACTTCAGCCAGCCCTCCTCCCATTCCATAGTTCTTCTTTCAAACACTTACACCACACACATACAAACACACACAGCTGAAAGTTATGACATAGCCAGTCTTACTCATGTCTTATGTTTCCCCCTCTTAAAATTTAGGATTGGACTGTTGTAAAAACTGTTATAGCTCATCTTATAATCACTCACCATAACAGTTTTTCCTCTCCTACCACAAACCCAGCATTATTTCACCAGGTTGCCATGGATACATGTGACAAATACATATGTGGTCAACATTTATAGCTGCGCCAAAAGTTGCCTTACTGTACAAGGCCAAAAGCCTATAATGCAAAGTGGTAGGGAGGAGCACTCATCATGGGTCTAACCAGTGGTCACCCTGTGGCTATTCACTAACTAAAGGCTTCAGGATTTCCCAAGCCCTGAATGGACTTCACTCCTGATCTTCCTGAACCTGCCAAATAAAGATTAGCCATCTATAGAAACCTTAAAAACTAGACATAGAGGCTGGATTTTCTTTGTGCAAGTTAAAGATAACAAGGCCTTTGCTGTAGAAAATTTTGATTTATTTGGAGCAATGGCCTGTATACTTCAGGATGTAAAGATATAATTAATTCTCAGTGGCCTCTTTAATGTTACAGTTTATATACTACTAGAATTGGTGAGGCTACTTTCTTTTCCATGTATGCTGTATTGATTACATTTTGTTTGTCCTTTGTGTTGTTGTACATCACTGTGGGCAATTAGTTTGATTGGCATAAAATTCAATAGTTTTCAGAAACTTCACAAATTAAATTTGAGATTAAATTTTCAAATTCGAGAACGCGTATTTCATTATTACGTGAAGCTGGTCCTTATGGAAATATCCCAGATACAGTTAATTAACACTGTATCACACTCTAGGCCATATGATTATAGAAAAAGTGTTACTATACTGTACCTTTTAGGGCAAAAATGCATGTCACTGGGGTGGTTCCAGCAGGGGTATGTGGTTTCTACCTTAGGCTGTGTTTCATTTGGTATAATGAATATATGCATGTTTAAAACTCAAGAAAGAACTATTTTTTTTAACCTAATCTGCATTTGTAGCATATGTGTGATTACCACAAACACGAATCTCAACACATTTCCCTGTACTGTAGGGATGTTACTGAATATGAATTAATTATTCAGAATGAACAGATAAAGTTAGGGTTAGGGCTAAGTTTTGGAAAATAGAACCAACTAAATTAGTTAGAAAATGTCATGGGCAGGGACAAACAAATATAATAACTGCACACAGGAATAAAAAACAGTCCTGTGCACATCTCTATTTAAAAAAAAAGGCCACACCCACTTCTTGTTAAAACCTGTTTACTCAACCAGTTCAGCTCGTCACATTTTACATGAAAACCAGAATAATATTAAAAAACTCAACACTAAGTTAATGCTTATTTGGCAGATGTGTGTGAGTTTCACACAGCCGTGCCGTTAGGCTAACATCCTGGCAACCATCAGTCAGGGGCAGCCGTCAAGGCTAATGGAGTTGGACAGGCACATCACGCTGTTGCACTGCACTGTGGTGATGACTGTGGTTCTAGTTCCACACGGGTAATGATGGAGTTCTGAAAGAAAAAAGACATGCCAAGAATGTTCTCATGCCAAAGGTCTCATTTAGCCATCATTTTGTCCTCTTCATTGGTGGACTACAAAGAATTACCAAGTGTTGTTAAGCGCTCTGGATGTGCACTCCTCTCAGGAACGTGCCGCCACTAAAACAGCTACAGTGTGAAGCTCAACTGATGGGGCATTCATTCTCACAGCATGCATTCTGACTAATTGTGCATATCCCACTGTGATCATTACAGCATGCAGGGAACAATTAGGACCAAAGCTTCATCCCATGTATTAGTTATCCCATGTAGTAGTGGCACATACAGTACATAGGGGTGCAGTAGAGGCAGCGGTGTTGCATGTAACACAGGGGTGGAATGGTATAATGCAATGCCTTTGTCTGTATCTGTATCTGTTTAGTGCTCCAAATATCCATAGATGTATTTGGATTTAAAATTGAAGTGGGTGTGGCATAAACCGGAAGGGGGGTTTCAATGTTTTGTTTTGTTTTTAATGAACCATATTATGCCCCTGGAAATCACAAATCACTGAAAAAAACTCAAATGTAGAAATGCCAGCATTGTCAGCATAGTCTGTGAATTCTGGCTCTAACAGTTCCTCAACCTCAGCTAATTCACTCGAGTTCATAATTGGTCTCAACTAGGGATGTGCATGGTACTCTTTTAAAAAAAAAAATCCTGCTCACACAATTATTATTTTTGTTTCTACATGCCAGCTATATTTTCTAATGAATTTAGTTGCTTCTATTTCCCAAAATATGAACAAACAGGTAGCCTAATTTAAACCACCACGAACCTGACCAGGCAGTTTCTAAGAATGGTGTAAATGCATCATGCAGCACTGCACATGAAAGATTTTTATGTCCCACGAGCTTCACATCTGACCCTTCGCTCACGCCTGCATGAAAGTAAAAACCTCCTGCTCACAAGATTTTCTGTTGTTTCCCATAGTATCCCAGTCCTAATACACACCTCTAGTCTCAACCAGATTCCATATTTATAGTGATGTATATTTGTATCTGTTTAGTGCAACTAATGTAGCACAGAGCAGTGCAGCAGTACTGAAGGAGGGAAAAGCATTCTTGGGAAATCCAGTGAAATATTAATGAAATGATGCAGAGATGGAAAAATTTCAAACTGCTCTATAGCTGCTCTGGTTATAGTTCTCTAGTGCTAATGAATCATTCACTTCTGCCTCAGTGGACTTCATGGAATAATTCTGTGCTATGGAAGTGGATTTGCTTTTGCTTCAGGATGAAGGACGTAACTGAGCCTGAAGTGAGAACCCTTATGCTGAACACAGACATGCTGTTACACTTACGTCAGCCATCCACACACAGCAGTTTCTGCCTCCACCTGTCTCTCAGTAATTGCTGTTTCCTGCGTCATACATTAGACACTTCCCTGACTCTTGTAGGGAAACAAAATGCTGTGTGTCTGTGTGTCGCAGTTGTTCGTGTGTGTTCTGATTTTCTCTATCCGTGGGTATGCAGTATCACCATGAATATAGAAAACAATATAAAGGTTGAAGGTGCTGCATATACTACTCTCACTACTTTTTACTACTCTTACTACTTTCTTTCTTACTTATCTACAAGACTACCTGAATTTCCCTTCGGGGATTAATAAAGCTTATCTTATCTTATCTTATCTTATCTTCTGGGGTGGTTCCATCAGTGGTACATTTTTTGAATGTGTCTTTCACCTGGAAAGTTTTGTTTGACATACATAAGTGAATCCTATAGCATTGTCACCTCGGAGCTCCAAGGTCCCCAGTTTGATCCTAAGCTCAGGTTACTGTTTGTGCTGAGTTTCACATTTTCTCCCTGTGTTCTTGTGAGTTTCCTCTGGGTTCTCCAGTTTCCTCCCACCTCCCAAAAACATGCTGCTAAGAGGGTTGGTCACTTTAAGTTGCTTCTAGGTGTGAATGAGTGTGTGAATGTGTGTGCATGGTACCCTGTCATGGACTGGTATTCCCACCACACTCCCAATGTTCCCAGGATAGGCTCCAGCCACAGCCCTGACAGGATAAAGAGGCTAATAAAAATGAATGAATGAAAATGGATCTTAGACCACAGCTGTACCTTAAATTATTTTTAGAGTAAAGCATTAAAGGTAAACTACATGCATCTTCCCAGGTAAAATATACATACTAAAGCTATGAAAGAGGTACCCATGAGATGTACTATTTCAGTTAATTCCTTTGAATTAATATGTGATATTATAGTCACCCTAATCCCTTTCAGCTACCAAGTCAAAGTTGTATACAGCTTTTCAGACCGTTTTCTTAGGGGAAGTGTTGCACCCCACATGGGACATAATTCGTGTCAGATACAGCACCATAACATTTTGCCTCCAACACACATCTGCAGATGAGTTTTCAACATGGAGACAGAGCCAGTCTGTTTATAAACATCTCCTCTCTCTCAGTAGAGCATTACTAAGTGAAGGTCTAAAGATGGGTTAAGGGTTGCAGATTGCAAAAAATGATAGATGAGTGTGAATATCAAACGGCATTAAATATGCTGGACAATGTCCAACATTGGCCTGACTTGCCAAAGAACTGTCATTCAAATCAGATGTACAGACTAGGCAAAAAGATCTACTATTGCAGTTCCCCCTACATGCACACACACACACACACACTATCTAAACTAGTGCCAAATGCTTAAAGTCCACCAGCGGACTCTGTAAATTGAGGAGCCATAACTCTAATGGAGGGAAGCCAAGAATTATAATGTCTTATAGAAAAGAGATCACAGCCGTTCTCCATCTTAGTTGATCCCATCTAGTAAACAGTGTTTAAAGCTACCTCAAGTCATGAAGCATGAAAGCCATTATGGCCTTTATTTACTTTTTTACATGGAGATCTCACACAGACATTTAAAAGGATTTCACTTAAATTTATTCTTTTTGATGAGTGAATTTTGCATTAGATATGGACATTAATACTGCATGACTATCTGTGTGTGTGTGTGTGTGTGTGTCCAGTGTGTGGTTGCGACCTGGCCCAAGGTGGTTTCTTCATGAAGAACGGTGAGTATCTGTGCACGCTGGACTACCAAAGGCTGCATGGAACACGCTGCCATGGCTGTGGTAGCTTTGTTGAAGGAGAGGTGGTGACGGCCCTCGGGAAGACCTACCACCCCACCTGCTTCGTCTGCACCATCTGCAAGTGAGTTAACACAGGGCATACACATACAGGTATCACCTGCATATGCATGGACACTTACTAGCCTGTCCAGTGATTCAAACCCCAATCATTAATACAGCTAATGTTACTACTACTAGTACAATCAATTAATGTACATATAAACACACTTCACATCACCATCTATACACTATCTCATGCTCAAATACACACAGTGATGTAGTACTTGAGGACAGGAAAACAATTAGTTCAGTTCACTATCAACTGAAATGTAAACTAAAATGATTTTAAGGATTGACACTACGGTCATATTGGTAGCCATAATGAAAGCTCACAAAATTCAGACTTGGAACTACTGAATAGAGGTTACATAGTTTTTCCCAGCTGGAATGTGGTAATTATGATTATTCCCATATGAAGTGGTCCAAATGCTGCATGGTGTCCAACATTAGTCTTGATTTTCAGAACATCTAACTTGATTTGCACTTGAATGAATTTTGCTTGCTAGGATGTGTAAATAGGCCGGTGGTATTAAATTAAAGTTTGTAAAAGTCCAGTTACATAAAATTCCTTGGTTACAAAGGTCCAGATAAGCAACTACCATGACTGAATAGCAACAACAATTACCTTTTAAAGCTTGACCTTTACAGATTATTTTATGACTATAAATAAGGTAATTTGAAGTGGTTATGTTTTGTTTCATAATGGTGCTTCACATTACCACTTTTGACTAGTGCAGTGGACTCTATTTTGAGACATCTGCTTTGAATGTAACAAAGTAATGCATATCACTTTGTATATCAGTTTTTAAACATTCTGTTTTCATCTTTTTATTAAATAAGCCATGTTGCTAGTTTGCTAATCAGACCAGATTATGAAAACATGTGAAAACTCTCCCCTTTCTGACTGAATGTCTATAGCCCTGTGGATAAGCCATTATAAAGGATTAGCTGCAAAAGTTGAGCTAGCTCATTTTTAGAAAACTAGAGTCACTGAACTACAGCCAGTTTTTTCATTTATCATCTCTGCTACATTATATGTGAAATACTGTGCTGAGTCCACATCTGGACCGTGGTCGGCCAGTTGATGACCCCTAAATAAGACATGTAAATAATTGTTACTTCAACACTGAATAGTGTTACTGACTACACTCCATTTCACCTGAGGTAAAGAGAGCTTCACCCACCAGCACCTGACTTAGCTATGAGTCCCTTTGGGGAATTTGGATTTGACTTGGATATGAATATTAATGTTGTAATTTACTATAAGATTAATACACTGACACAGGCTGAGTATCATCTTATAAGACATTTAATGATCACACACATTTTCTTGTTGGCACCATATACCTGATCTTTAGCAGATGCTTCATAGATCTTGAGACCAAATAATTGGACTAATGTCTCCTTGCTTATTAGTCTCCTAGCACAAAATAGCACATGACGTCACACTATGCGATCATGGGAAAGTGATCATGCTGAGATAATAGTGAGTTGTACAAAATTATACTGCATGTCTCTGTGTTTAACCTCATGATGTTCTGTTTATGTAGACGGCCATTTCCTGCTGGAGACCGTGTCACCTTCAATGGAAAGGACTGTCTCTGCCAGCGCTGCATCCAGCCAATGTCTCCTCCTCCCAAAGACATCAGTGCTTCCAGCAGTGAGTCACAGCATGCTTTTGCACTCTGCCTATGAGCACTAAACTCCAAATCAGTGTTCTTCCATCTTCTGCTTTATCTCCTCCATGTTCTCCATGACTCTCCACTGTTGAGCAAAGCTGAAGCTGCTCAGAACTCAGAGCCTAAGTTCTTTGAAATCTTTTTATTTTTTCTGCAGTTTCACACTCACTCTCAATCAGGTTTCAAGCCCAAAGCAGATGTCAAGTTATTTGAGCTGACTCAAATACCCAAATATCCAGTCCTTTTCTCTCAAGCAAATAAGAACTTGTTCTCTCTTTTCCCTTCATTTCCTTTGTCTCAGTTTCTATCAGAGGAAGTTTTGTAATTCAGTATGCATGGCAAACAGGGAGGGAAAAAGAAACTCACAACTGACCAATAGGACTGTCTCTGTACACCAACATTCTCCAGCCATTCATCTCATGCTCATATCTGTTACAGATTTAGTCATCCGTTAGGTTTTATAAGGCTTAGGGTCTTTCTATTCAACATGCCTGACTCTATTAATTTGTCACTGATTTATCATTCGAGCATTCCAGTTTCATTGAGATTTCTTGATACCAGTCATTCCTCTCTGTGTTGAATGGTTTGAGGACTTAAACATGGCCACGTTCAAATGCTAACTTTTTTATAATAACTTCCTTATTATAAAAAAGTTATAATAAGGAAGTTTATGACATGGCATGACTTTGGGTCCCTGGAGGACTAGTGGTTAGGCCACAGCGCTCTCACCACTGTGGCCTGGGTTTGATTGCCGGCCAGGGAACCAACCCCAGCCACTAGGGTTGTGTCTAACAGTGTACTCTCAGTGCCGGTCCCAAGCATGATAAAACTGGGGAGGGTTGTGTCAGGTAGGGCATCCGGCGTAAAAACTGTGTGAAATCAAATACACGGACCAATGATCTGCTGTGGCGACCCCTAACAGGAGCAGCCGAAAGAGGAACAACAACATGACATGGCATGACTTTATTGCAAATTTTATCCTTCATAATATGACATATTTCCGAATGTGAGTCAGATTCAGTGCTTTTGCTCAATTGTAGCTGGTGATTGGGGAAGTGGATTGTGAACAAAAACATGATATTGTTGGTTGATAATATTTTCCCCACCTACTGTACATGTTGCAACATAATGAGAAAACAGAAGATGTTTCAAAGTCAGGAAAACGTTATTACATTTTGATGAGAGATTACAGAGTAAATCAGATTAATCATGTCAGTAAGCTTCAGTTGTAGTTTATAATGGAGATTGGGGAAACTCATTGTAAGGTTGTTTTAGTTTAAATACAGAAAACTTTGTAATTTTTGAGTTTCTCTGTCTCCCCTCTCACTGTCATGCACACGCATACACACACAAGCATGCATTCCCTCCTTTTTTTTTTTGGGTTAAATGAAGCTTTGTGCCATGTATGACTGATGATTTGTCTTTCAGTTGAGAACTGAATGGCCACTGATGAAATTTGTTGGCCCACATGGGCACATGGAAAGCAGTGGTTATAAAGTCCATGCCTGTTTATGGTTTGGTGGATTTTGCCAAATCCTGAGTCTTTCCACTTCCAAAACACGTCTGAGAGTTCTGAGAAGCTAAAGACTTTAATGTGTTGACAGGATGAGACAACACAGGTCTCCTTTTTTTTTTAACTGTTATGTCTGTGGTCTCTGCTGGTTCCCTTCTAATCGCTCTCTCTCTCTTTCTCCCTCTCTCTCTCTCTCTTTCTCTCTCTCTCTCTCTCACACACACACACACACCTTACACTTTCCTCTGTACTGAGTAAAGAATGTTTATTCAAACTCACTGAAAGTCTAAGAGCATTGTTGACCAGTTGTTACACTCAAGCAAGAAGGGTCTTGATGCTGTTCTTAGGTAGTTTTATTTAACTTTTAAACAATGGAGAATTATAGTAAAAAGCAATTCTGGTTAATTACACTTTCCTAAGTTTTGTTTTTTGCCATACATAATCAGGCTAAAACTGAGTATTTCCATGTTTGTGTCTACATCAGTAACATAAATTCTTCCCATCTCTGAAGGATCATACAGGATACTGTATAAAGCTTTATACAGAGTTACACAGATTTATTGCTTATTTTACAATTACTTTTTAACTGATGAATTCATGCACTCAAGGCACTCTGCAAAAAAATATTAACCATAAATACTGTATGGTTGTTGAATGCCCCAACAACTTCCCTTAAAATCTTAATGGCTGACATAAAATGTGTTTGCACTATGGGAGAAAATGTCAAAATTACGGTTTGCGGTAATCGCACAAAATATACCGACGCAGTAGAGCGATTAGAATGAAAAAATCCTCATGAACCATTTGGATCCCAGTCAAAACACAAAATTATAAGTCTGAGCTATTTTTAGAGCCTATTTTTGGACACAGCATTTACACATACTACCCATGCACTGTTAGCTCCCCATGTTCCATGTGGAGAAGGCAGTGCTGAGCCCCAGGCTGTTGTGTTTCTGTAATCGTGCACCTCCACCTAGTGGCTAGGTTGCATTTTTGTTTGAATGTCTGCGAGCACAGAAATAATGATGATGTTTAGATGGCTACTGGTACTGATGTTTGTTTACCTGATTGCAATTGAAAGCATATGTGTGTGCGTTTGTGTGTGTGTGTGTTTGTGTGTTCTGCAGACTGTGCAGGCTGTGGCAGGGACATTAAAAATGGACAGGCTCTGCTAGCTTTGGACAGACAGTGGCATCTCGGCTGCTTCAAGTGCAAGGCCTGCGGCAAAGTGCTGAGTGGCGAGTACATCAGCAAGTGAGTAATTCTCATCAGCATGTCTCTCTCACTATCTGTTACTCTGTGTATGTGTACTTGCACTTTTTGTCTATCCTTTGGAAGATTCAATTATAGTTCTTGATGTTTTAACTGTGGTACTTCATGGACCTCAAACTCTGAAACACCAGAAGTTACCAGGATGTTACTGTGTAGCTATGTTTAGTATACATTAAACCATAATACTACTAAACTATGGTTGTTACACTCTCGACCATGGCATTATTCTCCCTTTTACTGTGGTACTTACAAACGTACTAATGGTACTTATGGTACTTATACATTATGCTACTCTTATGACACTATGCCATGGTTTTATATTGATTTAATATGTCAATATCAGGTTTTTAATCAATTTATTCTTCTTTATGCTTCTGGTAGTATTTGCATAAGAAAATGCATATTGGATCAAAGTACACAAGTTGATTTTGAAGAAGAAGTCAATGAAATTAATTCAGTTTTTATTTGGGATAAATAATTTTAGTCACTTCACATTTTTAGTCATTTTTTTAGTTATATATATTTTAGTCTCTACATAACAAGGAATCAAATTGACTGACTTAATTGTATAATTAAATAATTTTCTGAATTCAGCTTTGGTTAGCAAAAATTTGGATAGCTTTTGAAAGGGCAGACTTTGCTAAGACCTTATCAATAGCTTGATCTTCTGTCATTGTTGCTGTAACCCCCAAAATCTTGGTTATTATTCAGTTATTCTGTACCTCATCTGCTATGAATTATTCAGTAAGTATGAAGAAAGAAATAGAAAGGGTATGGTGAGGTGACAGTGACAGTGAGGTGTAAGAGGTTTTTTTTAAAGAGTAAACAATTTACTCACCCTGTTTTGCAGGGATGGTGCACCATACTGCGAGAGAGACTACCAGATCCACTTTGGTGTGCAGTGTGAAGCCTGTCATCAGTATATAACAGGGAGGGTTCTGGAGGTGAGGATCTGGCACCTGTTCTCATCCTTACAGTTAAATCTCTGCAAAGGAAAAAATATTTAACATGTCGTTCAGCATGCAGTGGGTATTTTTTTTTCAGATTATTCTTAGTTTTATAGCTGTATTGTGTTTTGTGACTGAAAGTCTACTATACTGCTCTCATTGGACATCTGCAGCTGGATGGTCTATCTGTTTACAAGCACTCAAACACACATACACACACATGTTGTGATGTTATGACCATCATCCAGCACCCAGTTTGACATAGCCAAACTTCCATGTTTGAAGAGTTCTGCACCAGCCCTTGGGGAAAAGCGCACAAAACGAGCAGTGAAACATTTGGCCGGATGCCACAGTCCCACCCTAGCATTGTAGACAGAGCAGCCTCTGAGTCTGCGTCCATCTGATAGGCTGAGAGACCAGCAGGAGCAAGAAGGAAGGGGAGGGGGAAATGGATGAAGAGTTTGGGAGTTCTCAGGAAAAGTCTGAGAGACAGATTGAGAGACAGAGTGTGCAAAAAAGAATAAGTGTATTAAGGAGTTTATCTGCTAAATCGCAGGGCTGGGGGTCCACACGAGCCGCCTGCCAAAGGTAAGAGTGCCTGATGTTTTCAGACTCGATCAGTTTAATTTTTTGGACATTTAATAGGACAGGTAATAGGAGAGGGGTATATGATAATAGAGTTTGAATCATTTCATCTGTGTGTATTTCATTCATATGTTCTTGGTGATAAAAATGTATGAAGTTGTTGTATGATGAATGCTGATTTTATGTACTGGACAGAATTGTGAACTCCACTACACCCTTTGACTTTTGGACTAAATGTTAACAGGAAGCTGTCCTGTGGCACACTTCATACACACATTGTTCTTTTTGTGTCTCAAACCAAACCCACCCAGACAGAGCAGTTGTAGTGTGAATGCTATTCATAGAAATCTATGTATCCACATATGGTGGTGAAAAACTCAGTGGAATCTTATCAATGTGAGGCCACAGAGACTTTAAAGCAGTGGACACTTCTATATATGTCCAAGCAGGATTGTGTAGAATTTCCTGTAGAGGAACAGATGGCATTGTTAAGAGTGTCTACGTCCATAAACGCAAGGGATGCAGCACTAATTTGACATGTTTGAAACATTGATATTACAGAGTGCTGACCCCCTATTACCACACACACACACACACACACACACACACACACACACACACACACACACACACACACACACACACACACAACTACTCTAAAGTATCTGGTAAATTACATTTCTATTTCCATTTACAGCATTTAGCAGATGATGTTTTACAGCCCGGCTTATAAAACTGCTTGGTTGTTTTCATTAAGAAAACGTAATGGCAATCTTAATGCTAGTTCAGATTGTCTATAAAGATACCAGCCAGAAACATGATTCACTGCTGATATATACATACTTACATAAGAAAACACATGCATAAGTCTTTTAAGTGTATATTTAGTATTAATTAAATAGTGCATATCAAAGAAATGGGTCATCAGTGTGTGTTTGAAGACAGTGCAGAAGTACCAGGGAAAGTTCTTTCTGCCACCTGGATGTCAGAACAAGAGAAAATCCTGATGCATGTCTTTCTTGGGTCTTTAAGCATGGAGAGTAACTTTGGGCCTCAGTATACAGTGCGGAATCTGGCTGTTGCCATCAGGTAGGATGGGGGAAGTTAGCATCAGGGGTTTAAAGATATAGTACACCGGTGGAGAGAACACAGACAGAAACAGGAGCCAGCCTGCAATAATAGTTTAGACTGTCTTCTCCATTTTCTCTGTTTGTTTATCTCCACTATGGCTGGAAGTACTGAAAGTGCACAAGGGAGCACTCTGAGGCAGCATCCAACCAGGTGGCTCAGCTTTCTGAGATTAGCACACAGAAAAACAGCTCCACCTTTCCACACACACACACCCATTTTACGCAGCCTTAAAAAGCCTTCCCCGTATGCTCTCAGCATGACTACAGGCCTGTTTGTTCTGTTTCTAAGGGCCTTGTCTTTCTCTCTGGTGGTCTTTTTTTTCTCCCCACTGCATTCATCATTTTCCCTTTCCCTTTTTCTTTACCCCTCGCAGTTCCTCTCTTTGGCTTTTTCTTCTGCTTACACCCTTCCATCTGGAACTGGAGCCCCCTCTATTTCCCCCTGAACTTGCCAGTAATGACTCTTTGTTTTCTCCACGGTTCTCAGCAGTTACACGTTCTTGTGTATGATGTAATAAGGAATGATGGATGCAGGAGAGAAATTAGAAAGAACATCCACTGTCGCAGAGACATTTGTTTACGGCAAGAGTGTTACATGGGCCCGTTGCCATAGCGAGGCAGGCTGGGAGGAGGGATGGGGTCACATCTGTGTGAAATCAGACATTTCTGCTGCATTGCCTCATAGTTCATTGGACAAGGGAGGAACATGGAACAGTGGCCAAAGTACTGCAGGTGATCTCCAGCACCATCAAAATTAAAATGTGTTTGCATGTGCACTTATATGTGCATGGGTGTGTGTGTGTGCGCACATATTATGGGTGTGTGTGTGTGTGTGTACATCCATGTGTGGGTGTGCTTACATGAAGGAAACTGTCTACATTCCCTTTACAATGAAGTAACATGCTATGTGGTATACCTCTGACATCACTTAGCAATGACAGCATATTTAATTTGAAAAGAAGCTGCATTTGTTGAAGAGCAAGGGGGAAAATATGGCAGGATGATTGTTTGGGTAGAAAAGAGTGATTAGAGAACAGGGATTAATATGCTTATGGAAAAAAAGCAGAAAAAAGCAAGAAAGAGTATATGGAGTTTGGAGTGGTTTGGAGTTTAGATGAGAAAATGAGAGTTATTGATGGAGAAAGCATAATAATTGTTTTGGAGGTAGAAAGAGATGGAGTTGAAAGCAGTTGAAAGAGAGATAGAGAGAAATAGCTGAGAGAGAGAGATAGAGAAAGAGAGATGTTGGAGGCTCAGGAGCTCATCAGCATTCCTAGAGCTAATGTAAAACAGCAGGATGATGAGATAGCACTGCAGATGACTTACAGCTGTGTTCTATGAACACTACACAACATGGACTCAGGAAACACACAGCACATGAACAGTAGGTGGAATAAAAAGACGAGTGTATCAGTAAATATGTCACCTTTCCAGCTTCACAATTCCAGGCTCTTGCACTAGAACAAACGAATGTAATGAAGATATTAAAGGAGTATGCTAGCATTTTGTTCAGTCTGTATTCATGCCATCTTTAGTGTGTGTAATTACCATAGAGATTTCAACACATATCTCTCCTTGTGCTGAAAAAAACAACAGAAAATTGTTTACTCATTTATAATGAAAATCTGAAGGCAGTTGGTGAATTCTATGAATGAATGTTTAAAATATGAGACTATGTAGCAACTGCAGTAACAAAACTATACAAAAAATCAGACAGATGTCTTAACAAAGCAGAGTTTTATCCAACTACTGAATGAATGAAATAAAAAGTAAGCAAGTTCTTATGTAACCATGCAGCCTTAAACAGAGGCCTATTCACAGAGAAAACACACACGAACATACACACACACATACAAACACACACACGCAGAGGGCAGTGGTAAGTGGAAGAGATAGCACATCTGCTTTTCCTCCCACAGGCCTTTATATTATATATTACATGTAGACTCTATTAAAAAATTAATCACTTTATGTGTGTATTTACTTTGAACCCTGAGAGATTTGTTTTTGCACATTCAGTATTTGATGAACCACACTGATCTTTGCCTCCTCGGCTCCGCAGGCAGGCGATAAACACTACCACCCCAGCTGTGCACGATGCAGCCGGTGCAACCAGATGTTCACAGAGGGGGAGGAGATGTACCTGCAAGGTGCGTAAAACAGCTGATAATGTAAAAGGATTTGCACCTGACTTTCTAAAGTGCTTAGTTATATTTAAAATGTTTCCTTCCATGCTTTTCACACTCACAGTGACTCTGTCTTCTCAGTTGCTGGATGCTTTAGTGCTTGTAACACGATGTGATATGAAAATCAGAATGCATTCTTCTGTATTGTGTTATATTTCTGAGTGAAACATGATATGTGGACATTATATGGCCAGACCCGATGTCACCTGGGATTACGGGAAAGGGAAGTTGAAAAATGACATAATATTATTGGTTAATTGGTTATTTTTCCCTGCCTGTGGATGTGTGGTGATGTAATGAAAATCAGATGTTTAGAAGTGGGGGGAAAGTCATTACTGAATACAGATTATGAAAAACAAGCTTTTTGTATAAATCATCAACATTGCAGGGACATGAACAAAAGCAGGGACATGAACAACCAAGAAAATTTTTTTTTTTAAATAAATAAATTATAATTGCATGTTTAACTGAAGCCAAAACTTTGCACTGTGAGTGGCATTTGAATCAAAAACCGCATCTGTGTGCAGCCTAACAATTTGTCTAAAAATTAAAATAGAATTTCAAAATGTTAAAACCTGGTTTTGGGAGCGTGGGGTGGTGGTAGTAGGGGGTTACATGAAGGAAGGGAGGGATCCAAAAGCTGTTAAGAAGATACAAAATAATACAAAATAGATTGTAGGTAGTTTTTAAAGAAAAGAGTAAGGCATGCAGGTTATTAGGGAACATTCATGCTTCTTTATTCATTACATTTCGATAGGGAGATGCAAACTTTTGAAGTGATGTCAGTTGGGGTTTTAATTAATATTTTAAACACATACTTTGTCCACTTTTGTTACTTACGGCAATAATTCTGTGAAATCTAACACACTAAATGTTGTGTTGCTGTGAATTTTATTTCTTCATTTTTCCTAAGGAATTGCACATGCGGAAAACACTGTATGCCCAGGACTCATCCTGGTTCAGTGGATAATCTCACTAGAGACTTGTACCTAAAACCTCTACTGTAATCATAAAGACTATTATGCTCACACCGAACTTCCTTTCAACATGCTTAGTACTGTTTGACTTTGTAATGATTTATGATCCCGTTATCCGTTGTCACCCAGAAGAGGATGTGTTCCCTTTTGAGTCTGGTTTCTCTCAAGGTTACTTCCTCATGTCATCTCAGGAGTGTTTCCTTGCCACTGTCACCTCTGGCTTGCTCATTAGGGACCTAAATCTTAACATCTGGGTTTCTTTGTGACAATAGCTGTATTTATCATTATTATTTGTTCTTTTTCTTATGGACACATTCTAATGACAGTCACCTTATGATCATCATCTGCACTACAATAACTTTTCTTTATTGCTACTTAGCATTTTATTTTTTTTTAAATCTCATTTTATTCTTATTTACTTAGTTTACTTCCATATGGGTACTGTAATCTGTGTTCTCTGTACATTGTGTCCTTGTAAATCTATCTATCAAAAAGCACCATAGAAACAAAATTAAATTGAATTGAATATGCAAACTTTGACAATCGCCAAGGGTAAAACTTGTATGGATGAAGTATGAATATAAACTTTTCTCACTCCTTGTTTTTTTTTCTCTTTTTTTCTCTCAAAACAGGCTCTACAGTGTGGCATCCAGACTGTAAGAGCAACATCAAAGTAGAAGAGAAGTACAGGGTGAGTGTTAGCTTCATGAGTCATCTATTCATCCACACACCAGTCACACACCCTGTTGGTTCTCTGTCCTCGCTTTCTTTCATTCAGCTTTCTTTTACTTGCATCTTCAGTCCAGCGACAGGTGACACAGTGTAATACCTTTCCCCTTTCTCTACAAATTTTCCCAGAACCTGTTGTGGTGTCTGTCCTAATGTTTGTTTGAGTGTGAGTTGCTGGTAGTGCTTCTCAGAACCAGGTGATATGTGTGTGTCTGTGTGTCAGTGTGTGTCAGCTTGTCCTCTCTGTTCTGGTTCTCCTCTGTAGGAAGCACGACAGCGACCTGGCAGAAAGTCCCGTCCTTTTGATATCTTTTTGCCCCTGTCTAAGTGTGAGTCTCAGTGTAAGACGAAGGGCCAGGGTGGCTCTGCTCGAGGCGTGCGTCCCCTGCGCAGGACGGAGGTTTGCAGTCTCCTGTCTCCCCCCTCTGTCCTGCACAACTTCCAGCTCAACTCACTGTCCTGCTTCACCTGCAAGCCAGACCATATTGTGTCTCTTTTAGGACAGTGAAGTTCACTGGTGTATTTGCAAAACAGAGAGGGCAACACTCCAGATACACACTGTGCTTCCTCCAGACAATGCAAGCATAGAGGGTTAGCTTGCTGTCTTGTGCTAAATGGCTTCATTCAGGAGCAAGAAATTGGTGAATCCTGTCATTCACATCATGTGATAAATAATCAGCACAAACGATAAAGTGAGCTGAAGAGACAAAACATGTCTGTGACATGTGATAGAAGGTGGATCGCAGTAGATCTGCGAGGGCACGGTGAATAGAGACAGTCGGATGCATGCTGAAGCGGATCTAATGACTGTATATCTGGTGGACAACATGGCTCTGCTAATTCTGTTGTGCCCTCATGAGACCCAAAATTCACCAAACTGAAAACTGCATTTAGAAAACTCCATTTAGAGTTTGTGGGCTTCTGTTGAGCTCTCGAGTGACAGTGACTAAAATTGGAAGAAAAATGTAGTAAAAAAAAAAATATATATATATATATATATATATATATATATATAAAACCAAAAACTGCACAGAAAAGACAGAAAGTGGGGCAGTGTACCCTTCTGATGCCTGACATATTATTGACATGCCACTATATCATAGGGTATGTACACTAATTGCATTTAGTTAGGCCTATTAAAACATGCCTTCTTCTAAAATGAAGTGAATATATAAACAGAGGTTAATTATGCTTTAACCCAGATAAAATTTTGATCTTGTTTACAGTAGTCATGACAATTTGAGATAGACACCAGATCATTTTACACTGATAATGACTTGATAAAAATCAGTTAAGGCTGTTAAGTGAAAATGCAGGGTAATAACCTTAATAATGGTGCTGGTTGGTGACAGAGAAGGAAGCTCCATATACAATGACATATAGTGTTACATGATAGAGAAGCTCTAACATTAAAGCTTGAAGCTGTCGATTGATGGAAAGTGCAAGCCCTTGATGCAAGACCAATGTAACAAATCAATGTCACCTCATAAGCAATGGCCTAATTAATATGGTCCACTAATATTTTATAAAATGCATTTATTTATTCAATTTCAATAATCACTTTATCCTGATCAGGGTAATGGTGATCCGGAGCCTATCCCAAAAACACTGGGTGTGAGGCAGGAATACACCCTGGATGGGACACCAGTTCACCATGCACGTACACACTGACATACTCATTCACACCTAGGGGTAATTTAGCCAGTCTGCCTACAGGCATGTGTTTGGGAGATGGAAGGAAATTGGTGAACATATCACTCATTTGGCTGACACTTTTATCCAAAGCTACTTGCAATTGAGAACGGAGGAAACCCGTGCTGACATGGGGAGAACATACAAAACTTCACCCTGAGTAACGTGTTCTTATGATTGGAAAAATGCATTTATCATAAAGAAGAATGTTTGGGGAAGATCTAATGTACAGGCAAGGATTGACAAGTGTTTGATGGTTGCTCTATTCACCAATGTGGATAATCGTGAGGTTAAAGATGTATTGCTGTCAGCCACAAGTGGGGATCAGAGACATTTTGGCTTCATTGTCATGTTGTCCATCATATAATCCAGTGGTTCTCAAACTTTTTGCACACAGGAACCTATTTAACTGTAAAATAAATTCCACACAGACCCCCACCAGTACAGATTTGTGTTACAGTCATAATATAACTATTTTATTTAAATGTGTTTAAATGTGCACAATTATATTTCAGATTTCAGTTATTCAAAGCTTTTTGTTCCTGAACCTTTGAATGACAGGACACGTTACGTCTAATTTGACATTATTTATAGTCCTACAGTTTTTTAGTTATAGAGGTTCGGGTTAAACTCATTTCAAGGGACCAGTGAAAGTCTAAAGTCTCTCTGTAACAGTATAAAGATATCACAGACCCCCTGGTCATACTTCATGGACCCCTGGGGGACCCCACTTTGGGAACCACTGATGTAAACAGTATGTGAGTGAATCACACAGAAGTGTGTCGGAGTATGTGATTTCCTGTGACCCCTCTTCCTCCCTCCACAGCTTCTCCCTCCCTCTGTAACCTCACTGCACCAATCAGAAAGGCAGGTACTGTATTCTGCTACTGGCAGCAGAGTGGCGCACGCTCTATGTGTCAGTGGCTTGAGGGCAGCATACCCACACCCAACCAGCCTATGACCTCATAACGACCTACGTGTTTGTCATTACACTTTTCACCACTGTGGGCATGTGGCTGTTGCCCTCTGACCCAGATCAGTGAAGGCAGTCAGACTAACTGCAGAAACTTGACTCAGATATGAGCTCACGGACAGAGTTGGGAGAAAAATACCATTCAACAATACATCACCATAGCAGTAAACATGCATCTGTTTACGAACCATATCATTCTGATTTTAGCAGCTTTGCTGAAATTTTCACAAAGAGCCATATCTGGAGGACCATGCTGCATGGCCTGTGGATGGCAGCTTGACATGGCTTGTGGATGTTTCTATATAAGAAGCTGGGATGGGAAGCTGTTAATGCTGCTGTTGTAATCTTGACTTGTGCACTGATCCTGTCATTCGAGCTTACATGGGAGTCTGTGTGTCTATGTGCCTGCATGTTTATGCTTGGCTGATCACTAACACAAAGTCTCGTTCATCTGCAGCCCACAAGGTCTTCGTCTGAGAGTATCTGTTCTCGGCCGGGTTCCAGCATCCCTGGCTCTCCTGGTCACACCATCTATGTGAGTCGTCCTCGCCAACGCCCCCTATCGCTCCCTGAACCAGTCACCGTTCGCTCTCAAATGGAGTCTGCTGCTTGAGGCTGCACAGAATGATCTGTTGTTCTTTTCCTTTCTCTTATTTCTCTCTAAACAGTTACATTTGCATTGAGCTCTTAATATCTACCCATCTCTTTATAGCAAATATACATACATGCATGCACACAGAATCTATATAAATACTGTTTAAGAGAACTTCAGTATAATAGGAGACACAGCTGCAATGAACCATAGCCATATATGAAGCCCAGTATGCTCCATGTTTTTATTTTTTGTGGTGACCCGTGTGACGTGCTGTAACTATGTTCATATGTGATGTGGAATTGTTTGACCCCTAGTATGACCTTCCTTCCTTTCCCTTTGTCTCTCCCTCTGTGTGATTCCCTTCCTTCTGTGTCCCACCTCTCCTCCCTCTAGGCAAAAGTAGACAATGAGATCATTGATTACAAGGACCTAGCAGCCATCCCCCGAGTCAAGGCCATTTATGACATAGAGCGTCCAGACATGATATCCTACGAGTCTCTGCACTCCACCTCCTCTACCCTGGAGAGACAGGGCAGACAAAGCCCTGGAGAGGTAATACAGAGCTACTATCATCTAATCACGCAATGCTCATACAGAAGGGTACACTGATATTCTAGGGGGAGAATTATAAACAGGAGTTACATTTACAAAATTCTTGGGTAATCTTGGGTAAAATCTTGAGCAAGACCATTTTGATTTAGAAAATACAGTCACAAACTAGAACCAATGGGATGAGACCTTTGGACTGTATAGTTGCTAAAATCAGTTCATGTTAAAGGCAAAAATGCCTTTTTATGTATTATGTATATTACATGGACTGATTAATAATTGATGGCAAACTATTAGCTCTAATCTTTTCTGCAAAAGCTGGTAAAACATTTAAATAGTTTGCAGCATGCATAATCTCAGTATCCATTCCTCCTTAATACTTGTTAAGCGTATTTACATGAACATGCTTCAATTATGAAATGTTTATTGGTCATAGTGTCAGAGTAGATATAGAATGGTAATAGTCCCTGCATTTAATAGCCTATGGCATCTAGGCAAACAAGTTTTGCTTTATCAGTCCCCTGTTTAAATGAGCCATGGCCCACCTTGGATCTCCAAGGCCAGTGTTCCAGGACACCGCCTCATATACCCAGCCTCACCCCGACAGTAATCGTAACCCTTCTACCCCTAAATAATCTGTGTGCGTATGTGTGTGTGTGTTTGTGTAGTAATGTGTGAATTTATACCTTTGTTAAACTTACTGTTTAATATCATGTATCACACATATATTGAACATTGTCCTATCATTCCATGTCTGTGGAAATTGAATGTTTTATTTTTACTGTCACTGCTGCTCTCATATTAAACATCGCCAGGTTGTACCTGGATCTGCCTGTGCTGCGTCTGGGTCTAGATCGCAATGTTACAGTGCCCTCTGCTGACCACACTCAGGGTTTTATTGTCATATGAGGACTCAATTCTTTCAATAACACACCCTGAATCACACCCTTTTAAAGGCCTGGTTCCTTGTTGGTAGTATTATATGATCAGGTAATAACCATCAGAGTTAAAGCAGTCTCATGCTGTAACTGTAGGCTGTGTTTCCTTCCTACAGTGCCAGACTACTACAGGTGACCAATCCCCCATCAGAGGCCATATTAAAGTGAGTGTGTGCAGGATTGCAGCAATGCATGCCCTGTGACTTTTCTAATCCTGAAGCAACACTTGTAGCACTTCCAAACAAGTTCCTGGATTATTTTTACCCAACTAGCCAATAAACTTTACTATGAAGCAACAATATGATAACCAAACAGAATATTAAATCTCTACAACTAATCACGTTCTAGTAGCAGCATTAGTCGGAGAATAATGATCTTAATGCGGTCAGACAATAAAGCATTGCAATAAAAAAATTCAGTGTGATTTGTTTTCCTAATTTCTTCGTTACATTCTTAAAAACAAAACCAAAAAGAACTTGCTTGAAAAACCATAATTTCAGTCAAATTATTGGGACCACAATGTCATGGGACTTTATTGAAAGGCATTGCTGATAGTGACACTATGGTTTATATCCACTTTCTTAGACCATGCCTCAAGACCCTTCCCCCATGTCAGCTGAGACTGTAAGTTGGCCAGGAATGTTGAATCTTGAAACTAGCATGATTTTATCTTCACCAAGACAGTTTTATCCTGCACAACTTTTCTCTCCTCTCTGCTTTTCCCATCTGTTGTATATGTATTCTGGGCACCTGTGTGTGTGTAAGCATGTGAACCGCAGTTTGTTGTCTTGTTTCTATCTTTGTGTTTCATTATAGCCTTAAAAAAATCATTGCAGACTGTCTCCTCTCTGCTTTCTTTACCTAAAAAAACTAGTTACAATATTCACATAGTGTTTCAATCAGTATCAACATTTTACAATATTATTCTCAATTGCTCTTCTCTGCTTCAATTAATCAGGTTATTTCTCACATTTTAGATCCGCTTACCTTATCCCTTCTACTCTATCTAAAGACTTTGTTTTTTAGTCAAATTTACACAGAGCTTTTCTCCCTGTTGTTGTTTTCCAGTCACCAAGAACCCTGTCTCCTACCCCATCTGCTGAGGTTAGAGTCTGCTCCATACTAAATCCTAGATACACGTTGACATCAGTGCAGTTAGTGTTGTTCTAGTAGTTTTACTAATCTTGATGCACAACATCAAGTAGTTCTAGTTATAGTGCTAATAGGGCTTCTGCACATAGCACAGCATCCACAGCATTGGAAAACTGTTTCATGTAAACTGGTGTGTCTGTGTGTGCTGTGTATTAGGGCTGTTATGACATTCGAGAACGAATCATGCAACGATCCACCAGCCAGGGCTCCATCGGCTCCCCGATGTACAGCCGACACAACTACACACCTACACTCTCTAAGACACCGCTGCACTTCCACAGACCAGGTGCGAGTGAGGTTCTTTTCTTTCACTTCTGCATTGACTTATGTTAGGTTACACACAGGAGCAGCTACTGTTACATATGGAAGTAGTATGCTTGTGTGTATGTGTGTATGTGGCATTGCAATAGACTATCTACTTTTTGAGGCCTTTCCCCTTTTTCACTTTCCTTCTCCTTTTCCTGCTTTGCTCATTTTGCCATTCCTTGCCTCTTTTTGTCCCATCTCTCTTCCCACACCCTTGTTTCTTCATTCTCCTCTTTGTCTGAGCACCTAGCAGGAATGCTGAAGCTCTGCTCCTCTTTGCGCTCTAGCAACAGTGACAACCGTCCTACTTCCCCTTTCCGACATCACTTCCTACCCCATAACAAAGGTAGGGACCCACACATATCTTCCCTGACTGGAGTGAAGGCATTGCATTCCAGTAGTAGTGTCAGTAGGCGTGTTTCCGCCGAGGCTTCCCAAACTGTTTCGAAAATTCAGCATTAGGCAGAGGGTCTTTAGACAAGCAGTTGAGGGTTAAGGGCCTTGCTCTGGGGTCCAGCAGTGGCAGCACTGGGGTTTGAACTCACGACCTTCCAATCAGTAGGCCAAACAGTTCTGGAGTTCTTGTGCATTATATAATATATAGCATCATCATTGAATTGAGTTAGAAGTTCTGAATTTGTATCATCAGCATGGCATGTATACTTTCTGATATAGTTAAGTTGAAAGCTGCATTGGGACGGCCATTGCTCCCAAGCTTCATGCAAACTGAGCATGGCCGGCTAATCACACATTCCTGTATATAATGCATATGTGCCTCTGTCCTCCCTACAGATTCTTTCTGCATAGGTATGTCTTGGCTTTGTGGCTGTTATTCTCGTTGTGTGGTGTTTTTTTTTGTCTGTGGCAGCTGTGAGGCATGTCCCGCATACAACTTCTATGACTGTTTCTCTCTCCTCTCTCTGTCTCGTCTCTCATCTTATTTAGCATCATATTATTCAGCATTATATGACATGATGTTCCTCCACTAACACTTTATGCTGCATGCTGCCACTATTTATTTTCCTATTGGCAGTCAGTATCACAATAGAGAATTCACTGAAATGAACTACTAAACTTCTGAATGCTGTCTGTTTTTTGTTATCCCTGAATGTAAGGGCATCTTGAGTGTTGCAGATGTACAGTGCAAGTTTTAGTTTTGGATGCTGTAGTGTTCGTCATTGTGAAGAATTTGCATGCTGTGTTTCTGGTGTCCTATCTATGTCTTTCAGCTCTGTTCTCTAGTACAGAGAGGTCACACTTGATTCATCCATCACACTTTCCTTCTCTACTTAAATCCTCTTTCATTTGTCCATATTTACATAAGCAAGAATTTATTCTTTCTTTCTTCCCCTCTTCCTTTCATGCTTGTTTCCTTTTTCCTGCTTCTTCCACTCTTCTTTTTTGGAGGCACTGAGCCGTCGAGTGGCCGGAGTTCTCCCTTGTCCTCTCGCTCGGCCACCCCGACCCTCTGTCTGACCCCTAAACATTTCCACATCCCAGGTAGGAGCAGGAGTATTGACAAGCCTGCATATGTGTGTGTGTATGTGTGTTTGGGTGTGTGTTTTCCCAACCCACTCCTTCAGTCTAAATTATTCTTGTATTATCATTGTGTATTCCAGTTCGGATCATTTTGTGTACCATCATCCATGTTCTTCAGCCGGTTAATATATGAGATTTCTGAGCTATATTTTTGCTTTTACTTCTTATTCCAGACCAAGGCATGAACATGTACAGAAAACCACCAATCTACAAACAACATGGTATGGCTATTTTGTTTTTGATTGATCATTTGATCATTTATAATTATAACACATATCAGCTTCACTGCATTTACTTCAGTGGCTTTAAATGTGCATTGGCTGTTAAGCATTTGTTTCTCATTATGTATAAATGGATTAGTAAAGCACAATCATGGTATGGGTCACATAAAGAATATTTTAATGCCTGATATACTGTAAGTAAGGTAAGTACAATGAGTCAGATTTTTAAATGGTTTGGATTATGACTTTTTTCTTTAATTATGTTAAAACATTAAATTATCTGTGAGAGTGATTGTATTTTTGTGTAAATGTGCATTCTCTGACCAAGTTTTGTATATTTACATTTGTTCGTGTGTATGTTGACGCCACCTTGCCATTAACATTTCGTTGTGGCATATGTGACTACATATTCCATGTTCACATGTAAGTACTGTCCAGCTCAGCTCAATTCGGACTCTCTGACAGTTATTTGTGCTACTCTCTTCTCTTTCCTCATTGCCAACTCACTCAGCCCTGAAAACTAAAATCACTACACCTCTTCTGGCTGTGCCCTATAAAACACCTTTGCCTTCGGTTGCATGGGGTTATGAAATGCAGACAGGAATCACTAATAAAGTTTGAGCTTACACTTTGCATTCCTTATTAAATAATTTTCCGAAAATAAAATGTTGCTCTACAGACTTCTGTTTGAAATACAGTGCTGGCCATAAACATATCAAAGCATGTGACCTTCTTCAAAAACCTTTTTTGGAAGAATTATAAAAACAAAGTACCTTGTAAATATTGTGGCTAGTGAATACAAATCGAATCAGAAACTATGCAATGTCCTGCTTCGAATGAATTGGGCAGCACTGTATCTGCTTCTAGCCTTTGTCAATCAACCACTGATAGTCAAGTTCCCCAAAATACCAATCCAGATTCAGCTGCCCTCGCAGCCCAAAGCAAGTTTGCTGGTGACATCATCAAATCTTCCAAGTTCCCTGCTGCTCAAGCTCCCCGGCCGGATGAAACAGCAAAGATTGAGACTGACTACTGGCCCTGCCCTCCCTCCCTTGCAGCCCTAGGTAGGCTTCTACCTTCTCCTGGCTCCTCCAGGAAGACTAGCTGAGAAGCATGTGAAAGCAGAGTCAAAGGCAAAAGAATGATGTTGGCAATGTCAATACTGTATGTCTTGTCAATATGACCCATCATTTCCTCAGTTGCAGGAGCAGTAGTTTGTGAGAAGTGGTATAGAATCCCTTAGATTTTTTTTTCCAGTTCGGATTATAAATAATCTTAAATCAATTGCATCATCCACATCATTGATCCAGACACCATTTCTCAGTTCTAATCATTTCCACTTGTTTTTATTATGATGTGTGGAAGCTTGGGTGTTTTCATCAAAGGATAATGATTCTTTGTAATGAAGATTGTGTACACTAATCCACTATTTGTTTTGATTAATATTCATTGTGAAATCAGGTTCAGATATGAGGAGTCGCTCACGAGATGAAGAGGAGGAGGAACAATTAAAACGAAGACAGCTCCAAGAAGATCATCTTAGCAAGGTGATGGGCCACTAGCACAAAACATTCATTATAATATTTGAGGAAATCAAAGCAATCACAGAAATTTACAGAGCTGGGAAGTATTGTGCAAAATTTGACAGCACGTTGTTTTCATAGAATAGATCCACATAGCTCTGATTACTGAAATTGGAATGGCTTTTTACAATACTACAGATCCAGTCTGGTCTTGGGAAGCTCATTTTGAAGGAGGAGATGGAGAAGGAAATGAACAGAGAGAGATATGCTCGCAGTGTGGCAGCCCAGCGGTACGAGCCTCAGCACTCCAACTTCACCGCAGGTACTGCACTATACACCAGCTCCTCAAGCTGCAAGTGACTTTGGCACTGTCATGTTTACTGATTAACCATTCATCTGCAGATCCCAACTCTCCCACGTCTAAAACCTCTTCACTGCCAGGATATGGACGCAACGGCCTTCTTCGGGTAAGAGAGCAGGCCACAGTAGGTGTTTCTTTAAGCTGATTTATAAAAACGTGGGTATTTCATTTGAAGTCTTTTGCCTAATAAGTCTTTTATGTGTATAACAGTAACAAGAATAACAAGTAACAACAATAACAGTAGCCAGCTACTGTAGCTAACACGAAATTCATATTCATTTTCATTAGTTCATATTCATATGTTAACAAACTTCACTGCTTAATTGCTAGCCAGTTAGCTAGTATAATTTCTATGGATATATGTAATAAAATGTTCTGGATTCTGCATTGCTAACACTTGCTAGCTGAACATAAGTGACAGGATTTCTAAGAGGATTTTTAAGTCATAATCATAATGGGTTATAATCATCACTGTTAATGATTACTGATTACTTTTTAGACGTGTTTTACAATTATGTGAAGAGAAAAATCTTTACATACATACACATTACTACATGTCTTTGGTCTGTCTTTTCATCCACAGTCAACAGAATTCTCTCAGTATAACAGTTACGGGGATGTGTGTGGAGGTCAGAGAGGTATTTAGCTGCCTTACATATCATGTTTAGAGTAGTCGTTGGATAAAATGGAACATATGGTCCCACTAAGCTGTCCTCTCCTCTCTCCCTATCATTATGCAGATTTCAAGGTACGTGAATGATACAGACTATAACCTGATCAGCTGCACTGAGCATGAGCACCAGCCATCATGTACATGAGAATGTGGACTCATGCTCCATGTGACACCCTGCTACGCTTGTGCCTGAGTTACAAACAGCTCAGGCAAGGGGGGGGGCATGGACAAGGGGTTTCATCATTACATACGCACATCCTGAGAAGTTTGTACATAGCCATAGTTAGATTAAAGGAGTAACCGTTATCCCCATGAGTAGGGTAGTTAAAGTCTTACTCCCTCCTCATAGTATCAGATAAAGTAAAGTAGGTTTTTGCCTTTAGTTGTCAAGTCTTTCCCATGGTTCCTTTTCCTACCAATCCTCTTTTTGTTTCTTTTTCATTTACATTGCATGTATGTGTTCTGTTCTGTAGCTCGTCCACGATGGCCAGGTTCCCCTAACCAGAATGGACAGGGGAATGTCAATGCCTAACATGTTGGAACATAAAGCAAGTATCCCATGTGTTTTTGTTTGTTTTGTTTTGATTTGGTGAGAATTACATTTCTCCTCTGTCTCATTTAGATGGTGTTCCTTCTTGTTCTGTTAACATCCACCCCTTAACACCCAGATTATTCATTAGAGTAAAGTAGGTTATCTTGGCACAGCCTCACAGGTTATAGGCAGTGAGATGAAGGGAGAAGACTAGAGCCTTCCAGTGCTGTGAAATGATGTAATGATATGCTTTGCTGTGTCTGAGCTGTACACATTTTTCCAGATCATTGATCCCCACCTTTCCTAAATCTGGCTGAAGAGGCTTAAGAGCTGCATGTTCTTGGTTTCTTTAAAGGTGCTGCTATAGTCCCCACAATCTTAACATGATCATTCATTGTTCCATATTTTATTGTGTTAATTAAATGAACAATATTTCTCATAAAAAAGATATGTGTTCTCCATCCAGTGTTAAAATTGGAATGACATAGCAGATTCACTTCGTTTTTATTTAGACATAATGATTTTAATAACATATCTCACATCATTTTATCTTAATTTGGCCATTTTCACTTTATGTCCTCTTCTCACTTTGTGATTTTATTTTGGAAGTGATGTGACACGCTGAAAATATTTTTCTTTTAAATGCATTCACACAGAATTCACAAAAAATGTTTATGCCACAGTCTGCTTTTACCCTTTTCTCTCCCTTTTCTCCCCCCATCTCTGTGCAGTTTAGCATTTTGTCTGTTCGCGTCTCTGTGTGTGACTGAATGGTTGTGTTCTGAGCATGTGCATTTGTCCAGCTTTGCTTTTCAGTAATTCATTGTCTTTGGCAAATGTCTTGCATTGCATTCTCCATAACAAGACAATCCCTCCTTTTGTAAAGGTGTATCCCTATGAAATGCTCACTGTCACCAACAGAGGGCGTACTAAGCTCCCAAAGGACGTGGACAGGACGAGACTGGAGGTAATTAGAGGGCAAAGCTGTAAGCCGCACTCTAGGTGGTGGCGTGGGAATAATATGTGTTGATGCTGCACTTTCTCTGCTTCCCTTCTCCTCAACCTTCCTTTCTCATTGCAGTTATTTAACCTGTACATTGTTGTTTCCTCAGCGTCACCTGGCCCCTGAAGTATTCTTTGATGTCTTTGGAATGGAGATCCAAGAGTTTGACAAACTTCCTCTGTGGAAGCGCAATGATATGAAGAAGAAGGCCAAGCTGTTCTAGCCAGGACATTGTGCATGTTTTAATTTATCAGTCACTCCAATAATGTATTATAGCTGTAGTTTTCTGATTTGCTTTTCCTTTATTCCTTTTTATTTTTCCTTTTTTTTGTTTGCTTCCAACAGTCTGATACACTTGGACATAAATTATCTACTTTTTTGATTCAAAACAAAGACCAGACCCCCCCCCCAAGCAGAGTTTTCGTTTGAGTAGGTTTAAAGAGATCTGCGATCTAACCACTCAGAAGAGACCAGAGGAGTGAGGACTGGTTATTATGTCTCACATTTAACTCACATGAAACCTGACTTCCGAGCAAAGCTTTCTCCCCTTGCACTCCTTCCTGCTCTCATAAAATAGGACTGTAATCTTTTTTTGGGGGGAAAGTGGTAGGGGGCTGAAGGCTATCTGCAGGGTTCTTCCTCTAAACAGGCTATTAAGGTGATGGAAGTGGAGGAGCTCCAGCAGTCCCCTGCTGCTGTGGCCCTAACAAGGGCCTTGATGTTTGTTAATGGGGGGAAGCTACTGTATGTGACTGAAGATAAGAGGTCTGGGCTCCATCTGTGGCGGGGAAGGCCATAATAGACCATCCGGGCTTCTGGAACATATTAGAACATGAGGTGATAGAAAGACGCATCTGCTGTAATGCTCCTCCCTGCCATCTCCTCTCAATCATCAAGCTAATACCGAAATGGCTTAGGATGATTTCTCTAGAATCAAAATCCTACTGAGTTCAGTGCTCT
Organism: Pangasius sanitwongsei; assembly: GCA_037576675.1. Classification (NCBI taxonomy): domain Eukaryota; kingdom Metazoa; phylum Chordata; class Actinopteri; order Siluriformes; family Pangasiidae; genus Pangasius; species Pangasius sanitwongsei. The sequence goes on from CM075014.1 coordinate 12,034,448, forward strand.
TTGGTAGCTCCCTTATAAGCCCAGTTACCTATTTTTAATTTAAAACTAATGGAACTATTGCAATTGACAGACGAGGTGCTGGTGAAATGTTAGGAAATGAAATCCGACCTCCTGCTTCCTCTTAAAAAGAGTTGCAAGTTTGTTCACCACTAGAGGTCAGGCTTGTGTCATTAGGGACAGTTGAGGCACCCCCATCTTACTTTTCAGACCCTTCTGTCATTGGAATCTGACAATCCTCTCCTTTTGACCACTAACTAAGCTGCAATATATGTTTTAGCAACATATCACTTTGACTAAAGTTGCATTTGAAAAGAAACACCTTTGATATTACTGCATTTTATAAAGCTGAGGTATTTCAAACTGCCACTGTGTTGCTGGGAGACTGATGGAGCCGTAGCCATAGCATCTGTGTAACGAATAGGTTTGATAGCAGGGCCATATCTGTCATTCCGTACACAGCTGCCAGACAGTGTTGTTCCCATATCACTGGATGTGCTTGCAATAGTGTTGTTGGCTGTTGGTGACCGTTAATTCCCAGCAGTTTCCTGTGTTATCTGCAGGGTTAAGGACCGAGGACTAGGAAATAGAAAAAAGTACTGGGTTTATATGACACAACAAAAATGTGATGAGAATATGGTGATGAAATTCCAGTTTTGATACCCATCATGACAATGATGTAAAAACTCAAATGAGTAATAAAACTCTGCGTCAGATATTTATGTCATTGGTGAATCATTTTGTCTGTCACAAACACCACCACACTGAGGTACTAAATAGTAATGTTGGCTCTGTACTCGTACTCTGCACAAAGACAATAGAGTTTAATCTAATCTAATCTAATCTAATCTTACATGATGGAAGAGTTGTTTCACCTAGAGAAAATGTATTAGTGTATCCATT
>CM075014.1:12035447-12066445 GCA_037576675.1 Pangasius sanitwongsei
TAGTGTATCCATTCAAACTGCGAAAAACTGCATTTCATTGGCTCTGTACTCGTACTCTGCACAAAGACAATAGAGTTGAATCTAATCTAATCGTACACTATGGAAGAGCTGTTTCACCTAGAGAAATTTATTAGTGTATCCATTCAACCACACCACCACCACGTTTCACAAAATCGGTAATAAAGAAACATTCTGAGAACTCAGTAGACTGTGACATGAACCCCAAGTACAAAACCACACATATATACACACATCCTGTGAGCTCATTATCATGGATGGTTTGGTTCATTGTATAGGACAACAATTCATTATTTTCAGTCTTTGTTCAGAATCTTGTGACCTCAAAGCTATGCCCTAGTTGTTTTTGGTTGTGACCAAATTTGCACTTAGTGGTGTGCCTTCCCCTGCAGACAATTCTAATGTAAGGTGTCTACAGGTCCCGGTAGGCACTAATGTTAGTGTCTGAGTCTTGCGTTTTAGACCACACAAGCAAAAGAAACAGGACAAAAATGCTGGGTTAATGAGAGGTTTTGCCACAATACACCAAGCCCAGTCTTCCAGTTACATTCTCTCATACGAGGTTGTTCAGGAACCTGCTCTCTCCTGTTTTAACCAGACTAAATCTGATCTGCTATGTGAAGGAGTGGTGGAATAATATTGTTTCATGACATAATGCTTACCTCCCAAGGACCCTGGAGAGCAGCAGTGAGAAATTTGAACAGGTGCCCATCTTTTGCAAACTCTTCAAAGGTTCCTTTAACTTGAAAAAGTGTGAAAAGTTAAAGAAAGCATATTGTTATTGCAAACTGGGATTGCAGAAATGTGAGCCTAAGTGCTCTGTCATTTTACATAAGTATTTGAGAAATTTAGAGATTATAAAATGTGTTGGATAAACATGCCAACTTTTTTTAACTTCCTACACATAAAAAGTGAGGATGCTTTCATCTACTTGTAGTTGAACACTACATCGTACAGTGTCTCAGTTCTTCATCGAGAAACTACGTCTGATCACCGTCATTCCATCACTGCTCTTTATTTAGACACACTTGGCGTGCACTCAGCACCTCTTTGTATAAAACTACTGTAGAAAATAACTCTGTGTGTGTTTTATATGGGAAAGGTTCCTGAATGAAAAGGCTTAGTGCTTAGATGGGGCTGAGTCCGTAACCCTTGCCCTCTTAGTCACAGCTGTGGAATGCTTTTTGTGTTCCAACCAGCAGCAGCCAAGATAATCTGCCAGTGTCTGCACCTACCCACTCCAGCTAATACACAACACACAAACAACGTTCCCACAGCAATATGGCAATGAATCTGAAGCATTTGACTGACATTTCCTGTCTCTGTATCAATCCATTTAATTGCTCTAGGACTCCTCCAACTCTGGGGCCTAAATGAAACAGTGTCCACTAATATCTGTAACAAGACAGTGCTTTCTGCTCCCACGTGTAATGACTTTCATGCTTTATGAACAGGGACAATACAACTCCCATGTCTCTTCCTTGAAAACAGACCATTAGGAGGGTGGGCCACTCTCTATATCAGCCCCCTTCTTTCCATACAACTCTATGACTGCCTTTCATCCACATGTTTAAAGTCAAAGCTACAAGGTTGGTGGGCCTGGCATAGAGACCAGGATGATGGGAGCCTCAGAACCGCTCCCATACTGACTCAGCATGAGGGGATTACCCCTCTTGTAAGGTGAGTAACTGAAGGCAAAGAGCTAAAGCAAACTCACCTTCTCACCTTTAGTCACAGTACATTCTACTCTGAGACCCCAGATTTGAAAATGGGTTGTGACATGTTCCTCACTAACAGTACTTGGGGGTTTCCAGTCTATGAGCAATTCAAACTTACACAATGAACACAGTGGTGCATTTGTATTCAGCAGACTGTGACAGAAGGTCCCAACTGGGTCTGAGGACTTTGTGAAATACTTCAATGTAATTATTTAATATGTTGGAATTTAAAGGAGTTGGCAAAGCAGTCATCACTCAGAGACCATGAAGCATTTCTGGAGTTATCGGTTCTTTAATACTAGCAGCGTGTCCAAAATGGTTTACAAAGTGGGAATTACAAAGTGGTTTACCCAGTGGGAATAAGAAAACCACATGTTTGCTTACTCTGAGCAACTGACCTGCTTATCCATGCTCTCCATGCATCAAATACTATTTCTGAACGAATACTATTTCTTGACGAAAGTGCTGGGCGCGGGGGAGCTGGGATGGAAACCTTCTGACGCCCCATGAGACTTTGCAGAGAGGTCAGTTTCTCAGAGCATGTGACTCTCATTCACCCAGCTCACAGAGGAAGAAAGCTCAGTTCTCACACTACTGACCAATAGACACATGATAACAGGATGAGAATGTAACCCTGCTATTCGTGCCAAGGCATGATCGCCTGTGGTCATATCACAACAATTTTGTTCCACTTTACCTGTTGTTGTTTTTTTGTTGTTGTTGTTGTTGTTGTTTTTTTTGAGATCTTGAATCTGAGTGTTTTGTATTTGAGTGGTTGCCTTTTGTGCCCTGTCCAGAATAGGTTTAAGGAAATTGAATGAAGCCTGAAAGAAATAAAACATGCTGATCCCTCACAGAGCTCAGTTATTTCAGGAATGTACAGGGGTTTTTGAAATCATAATGAAGTCAGCACTGAGGGAACAAAATGTATTTATTTATCATTGACGGTCTTGATTCAAAACAACCCTGGCTCCATGTTGCACTTTGGTTTACTTCGTCATGTTTGCAGACAATTATTTGATGCACAGCTCCTGTGCTCCCACTCTTCCCGACATATACACAGCACATTCCTGTCATGTTTTCCTCAGGCCAGGATGCTCCCATGAGCCTCTCAGTTAGATTTAGGTTCAGACAACTCACCTCCCGTGGGAAAATGTAGTCTGGGAACATGTGCTTTCTCCTTTTCGTATCTAAAGATCTATCTGAGGAAAAGAAATAAACCAGAATAATCAAATAACAATTCCATTTCCCTTAGATTAAAAAATGCACTGTATAACAGAATACACGGTGCAAAAACAACAGATATACAGTACTCATTACCAGCATGGATAACAGTCAAACAACTGGCCAAAACATTACATACGACAAGATGTTTATATACAGAGATCATATTCAACTAACCACAATATTAAAATAATCACAAATAGGGGCCCTAGTTGAAATTTTGAGCAGTCCGACAGGTCAATCCTCTCAGCCCCCCAGTTGGGGAGAAGTGACCCCCTTGAAATAATCTCATGCACTGTCTCCATGTTTATGGCACTCAGATCATAATAACTCAGCCTTTTGTTTTCAAAATGTCCTCAATCTATATATTAGTATTTATCTTTGATTGGACTTCTGTATTTCTAGTTCACAGTTTTGTTCTCAGTGGGTTTATTTAGTGAGAGCAGCAGAGGGAGAAGTGACTCTGTGATTGATGCTGAGAGAGAGAGAGAGAGAGAGAGAGAGAGAGAGAGAGAGACTGTCCACTAGCCTGACTAATCGGGGCTGTGAGTGAGTGTGAGAGTGTGTGTGAGAGTGTGTGTTTTTGTCGAGTTTCTCTCTCCTTCATCTTTTATCACAGAGCTTTGGATCGCTTTACTCAGCTCCAGAGACACAGAGAGCTCCGGAGTGTCCATCTCCGCCTCTACAACCATGGACAAGCACAAAGGTAAGAAAACATGATTTTTTCCACCACTGTTTGCTGATAAGGTTAACTCTGAAATGGTTGTGAATGTATTCGGAGTTTAGACGCTCATACCCTCTGGCTCAAGTTCAAGTTCAGACGGGCGCGCGCCCAGACTTCAGTGCAATCCTACATTATTAAGGTCAGTGGATATAAAAGCAGAAGAGATTTATCACTGGTAAAGTTTTACATGAGACAATAAACAGGCATCCCACTATGGTTTATGTGTTTATGTTCATTTGATTTCCATTTGAACATTCTCCTAAACTTGTATATTTTGCTTAAAAATCCGGATTCCACTCGACACCATAGTCTGAGTATAACCATAATCCTATCTGCACTATCCGACCATCTCGAGTCCTTCTCATCCTCCCAATCAGGCTCATTTAATGCATGAATAAACTCCGGGATATGAGAGGTCTGATGGGAGCGCAGTCCCACAACAACAAGGCTATGTCCCAAACAGCGTGCTGCACACTACACACTAAGCAGTGTGTCAAAATAGTAAGCAATTTTAGTGCGGTAGTCTGCAGTTTGGACTTAATCTGATTCTGGGTTGCATGCATGTTTTGATAGCATTTAGCAGGCTGTGTTTGGACAGAGTCTCAGTTACAAAAGAGTTGGCTATGTTATAAATGTGTATTTTGTTTTACACTGATTCCCACATGCGTTCAATAGATGTGAAGAGAATTTTAATCTCTGTCCTATCCCATTCTATCCCCTATCCCCAAAAATATATATAAATAAAAAAACAAAACAAAAAAAAAAACAAAAAAAAAAAAACAGTAAATCAGCAGTAGTTATTAGAGATTGTGAAGTTACATTTGTTCTCTCAGGATTCCGTAGATGCCTGTGGTTTAGTGTTGTAATCTACAGGAGGTGGATTGTGGACTAATATTAATATGCTGTAGTATCAGGATGGATTTTTGGCATGCGTTTCAATATTGTTTGAATTAGTTGAGATTTGGTGTGATCTCCTATATTATTACTATAAGACTTGTGCAGCATGGTTCAGGTGAGATGTAGGCCTTATTACATTTACAAATTGCATTAATTTGGTTTAACAAGGTTTAAACTTATTTGAACACAATAAACACAACACACACACACTAGGGGTAATTTAGCATAGCCAATCCGCCTCACCTCAATCCAAGCTCAGGCACCCTGGAGCTGTTAGGTGGCAAGGCTACCCACTGCACCACCAGGCCGACTTTTAATGTCCATTCTACTGCAGTATCTTTAGCTTCATCGTTCAGAGACTGCCCAGGCTCCCAGCCTTCGATTTCTGTTTTTGCATGGAATTATTTCCTACTCATAATGTAAGGCAGGAGTGTCAGACCACAGTTCTGGAGGATTTCCAATTTTATCTCATTTACTACACCTGATTAAATTGATCAGCTAATCACCAACGTCTTAGAAGGCTAAATTTGGTGTGTCTCTATCTCTAGGACTGGATGCTGACAGTCATGATGGATGTCACTAGGATTGTCAATGCCAACCTGTTATGTCTGTTAAAAATAAGGAAAGAAAGGAAAACAGAAATGTCAGTAGTTCTTCAGCATTTTTAACATTTAATTATTACAATGACCTGCAGGTATCTCTGTGGAACTGCTATTTAGTAGAGCTTGAACAAAACAAACTCTGTAGTGAAACAAGACTTGGCTTGTTCCACAGTAATGGCTTTCATATATAAGTATCAGTTCTTAATTGCACTTCCTGTGAAGGCCTTGAAGTTTGATTATTCCCAGAAAACATACCACATGGCAATCCATCTTTGTTTGTATTTAAAGTGACTTCCACTTTTTTGGTTTTGGGCATCTTGGATTCTTTGGCAGCTACAGTCATTTTACTTCCCTATTATGCAATTGCATAATCTATAAAAGTCCTGCTGAGTCACTGATTTACTTACAATGATAACAAAACAAGAAATGCTTACAAGACTAACACATATGTTGAAATATTAAAACTACAGTGACCTTCTATGTCTCTGAACTCAGTGGGTCATGTGCATCATGGAGGCTGATTACAGGCAGTCAGCAGTCAAAATGGCAGACAAAACGGCAGTGTTCAAAGAGGACCTTAACCATTGAGTATGAAAATGTTATGAGATCTTCCATGTCATGGAACCTTCCACAAAACCTCCTGTCTACCTCAAACTTTGTGTCAACTTGCTGAGATGGGTATGCTGACATTCTGTTTCTAAGCCAGCCAAGCTATATTAGTCCCAGAAGCTCAGGGGCCCTTAACACATAAGAATGATTCAGTGCCATAAGTAGTTAAAGTCTGGCTATTTTATGACTTGTTCTTACAAGTCGGGTGCTGTTAGGAACAACACTGCAGTTGTTGTGGTCAGGGGCCCTGCCTCTTAGACAGCCTTTGTGAATTTTGTTTTCATGAGATAAGAATGAGAGGGAGGGAAGGAGAAGCTAGAGGGAGGGGAAGGATGGACAGAGGGGTGGCATTTTGAGGAGCAGTGAATAATATCTTCCATGATGAAGCACAGTACTTACACCAGGATTCACATGACGATGAGTTATATAATTGGTGTGAATTCACATAGTGTGAATTCTACACTGTTGATTAATGTCATTTGGTATCATTTTGGAGCCCACAGGAAAATATTTGGTTTGAACTGTGGGTTTTGTAATTTAGTCTTAAGCCTTTGGTTGTAATTTTGGGGTTTGGCTTTTTTATACAGGGGAAGTATTCACTATTAGCTCTGGCACACTCTGCTAAGAATAGTCACTGTACATGAAGGTAATATTTAGTGCTATGCATGCAAGACACATATTAATGAAATGCTAAAGGTTTCAGAGCACTGAACAGATGCAGCTGAGCTTCCATGAGAATACAGACTGCTTTTTAACTAAAAATTGGTGGGAGAGTTTGAAAGACTTGTCTTTTTTACACCACAGCAAAGACTGACTCATCTATACAAGAATCAGATCAGTAAAACTCTGTAGAGGTTCCAGTTCCCTAAAATGGTGCTTTAAGCCATCTTAAGAGGAACAAGTATCCTATGTATGGTTGATAGTCAAAAATAACAGACTGTTTCAATTAAAGTTATTGTTCTTATAATCAAAGACTTAATTATATACAAGGTAAGCAGCCAAATGAAACGGTTACAGCTCCTGTCTCTGTGTATTTTAATGCACTATATGCATATATTTTAAATGGGTTTCAAGATTTGCCTGTAAGGTTTCTTCTACATCAAGCATCTATTTTTATTTGATATAAAGGATGGAGAAACCAAGCAGTAAGTTCATATGTTCACACATCATCTTGGGTAAACCCCATAGCGTGTCAGATAAAAAAAGCAATAAACCAACACCAAGTTGCTGCATGTAAGCAGCAAAGTGTTCATGTATTTTTAAAGCTAAATGATTATAAAAAAAATTTCACAGAAACAAGCTTTTAGATGCATGGATTCTAATTTCTAGTGTTGAGATGTTGCTAATTATATCAGGATTGATGATGAAATGAGACTGCCTACACTCTGTTATAGACTTATAGAGTACATAGAAACCCTTAAGAATTCCTTTTTCAATACAAAACTCTCATAAAAAGAGACAACACCCTTTCAGGTTTAATCTGTAGCAGGTATAGCTCACACTATTGTGCAGCTGAATGGTTTATAAAACGTTTCTAAATTAATCCATGATGTGTTTGTTTTTATCCTGTCGCTTTCGTCTATTTCCGCCTCTTTCTGCTCTTCAAAGGAGTTCAGGCAACCAGATATCATCCCTGAGGTTCTGCTTGATACCATTTTTTCCTGATCCACCCATGAGCCCTGCTGCTCTGGCCAGAGCTTTGAGTGTGTCAGCTTTATAGCTGACCTGGTGCACATCTGAATAAAACTCTGAAGTTCTGGAACAGGAGATGTGCACCATTTGACTTGGAGTTAAAGAGTAGTTTTGAGGGAGATGCAAGGCAGCAGTCTGCATTATTCTGACTTCTGAAGAGATTCAAGAGTGTGAAGACTGTGTTCTCATTAGTAAATATTAGTCAACACAGGATTCAAGGCTTGGGGAGAAGGACATAATGCTCCATCTAAGCACATTGACATGCACACTGTAGGCTTCAAGAGCCATGCAAGAGGGCCGACAGCACAAGAGGTGGTTTGGTTGTTTCACTGCCTCCCATTGATAGAGAGGTCAATAGTGATTTGTGTAGAGTAATGACTGCACCAATGGTAGTGTTTGTGGAGTATAAGTGGGGTAAAAATATTTGGCATGTGTGGGAATACAATGATTGTTATTGTTTTGTTGTGTTCATTCACATCTTCTATTCCAAAGGCTTTATTCTGAAACAGTATACAGTCAAATTAACTCTCAGTGGGTATACACTCAGTAATCACTCTCTAACCTATACATAATTAGTAGACCTTTAAAATGAGAGTGTGGTGTCTAAGTAAACCACCGAGTGTTAATTACAGTACTATGACTACAGTTGCAGTACTATATCTAGAATTATAGTACTATCTACAGCTGCAGCTCTATGTCTTCAGAATCAGGACTAAGTCTAAAGTTACATTACTGTGTCTACAGTTGCAGTACTATGTCTACAGATATTGTACTATGCCTACAGTTGTAGTACTATGCACACAGTTACAGTAGTATAAAGTTGCAGTATTATGTCTACAGTTGCATACATGAATACATTATTTGGACTGAACAGATGAATAAATGAATACAATTGAAAACAAGTGAATGTGTATTCAATACTCAACTGAATACAATACAATACAAAAAACACATAGTACTATGCGTACACTAACAGTACAATATATACAATAACAATATTAGGCTTACAGTAATCATACCATGCATACAATAACTATGTCTACAGTTACAGCACTATGCATACAATTGCAGTAATATGCCTACAGTTACTGTACTATTTCTATAGATATATTGCCATGCATACAGTTACAATATTATGTATTGTATACTATTATCCTATTGCTATTATATTATGTATTCAACACTATGTATTAGTATTATGCTTACAGTTAATGTACTTTGTCTACAGTTATAGTACATTTACATTAACATTTTCATTTTTGAAAAAAAAAAAAAAAAAAAAAAATGAATTGAATTTATGGCATTTGGCAGGCACCCTTATCCAGTCTGACTTATAGAAGTGCTGTACAGTCCCTATCAATAAACACATCCTCATACTGATTCACTAGGTCTAAGCCTGGCATCAGGCTTGATGCAGGTCTTCCTTGTACCCTGAGAGATGGTGGGTTCAGTCGAGCAGTGCTAGAGGACTGAGCACTGTATATAAGATAAGATAAGATAAGATAAGATAAACTTTATTAATCCCTGAAGGGAAATTCATGTAGTCTTGTAGATAAGTATGAAAGAAAGTAGTAAGAGTAGTAAAAAGTAGTGAGAGTAGTAGAAATTAATGAGAGTAGTAAAGTAGTGAAGTAGTAAAGTAATGAGAGTAGTGATTAGTCATCTAATTAGTCATCATTGTATATGTACATATATGTATGTATTATAGTACTACGCAAACAGTTACAGTACTACAAAGTAGTAGTACTCTGTCTGCAGTTGCATACATGAATGCATTATTTGGATTGAAAAGATAACGTGTTTTAAATGAATAAAAATACAAATATGAATAGGAGGCCCACCATTCAGTTTTTTTTTTTTTTTAGAAAGCTTGTCAGGGCCACTGGGCATGTGGTTGAGACTAGAGGTGTGCACTGGGACGCAAAAATAAAATAAAAAGGTTTTTATTTTCACGTAGGCGCAAGCAGTAATATATGAAGCTCATGCATCCCTGAGCGATGCATTTACATAGTCATTGTCTGGTTAGGGCCATGGTACTTTAAAGTAGGATACTAGGTTGTTTACATTTTGGGAACAAGAACAAACTAAAATTGTTAGAAAATGTTGTGGGTATGTGCAAACAAAAATAATAAATGCATGAGCAGGATTATGAAAAAAAAAGCCCCGTGCACATCTCTAGTTGAGAGTAATTATTAACTGGAGTAATCGAAGAGCAAGAATTCACAGTGTTGGTATCTGTGCCTCTGGGTTTATGTTTTCCCAGTGTTTCATTAATTTAAAAAAATTAATTTAAAAACTCTTACGGTTTGAGCTTACATCATTATTGCAACACGTTAAAGTTTTGTGTAGCTTAAACATGCTGTGTCAGTACACATATGTACAGAGAGGCATGCGATGGTGCATTGGGTAACAGTGTTTTCTACTTATCTGCAGCTTAAGTAAATGGATTTCACAGAAATGATCTCAGCTCCCTTGTAACACATCTTCATGAAAGCTGTTATTATCATCTGCAATCATCAGTGTCAGTCAAGGGCATATACAGCATTTTTTTAATGGCCACTATGGATAATGTAATGCAAGCTCACAGTGAGAAAAAGAATTAATGGACAAAATGATTTTAAAGTTTTTGTAAAAAGCTTTTTTGTTAAAGCCTACTGTAGCTTCAGAAATCTAACAGGCATGAGCAGAGAGTGTATGCATGCTTTCGAGTTGGAGAGGTGTTTGTAAAAGATTCAGCGGAAGAGACTATGCAGTGGTTTAATCTAGCCTCTGGCTTTTATGTGTATGGAGTGCTTGTTCAAAAGGAGAAGAGGGAGAGGTTGAGTGAGGTCGCTATTGTTGGAGTAGGAGGCGTTCTGCAGCATCTGTTCCTGTTTTGCTCCCCTGTAGGCAGCGCAGCACTGCTGGAGCAGGTTCAGAGAGCACGGCCTGAGCTCACAGCACAGCCAGAACTCATGTCCCTGACCAGCTTAAACCAAAGCGGCAATGCGACCGACCTGCACTGACCTCACGCTCTGACAACACATCCCCACTAATAGTGGCAAAAACATACACACATGTTACGTTAATGAAGTGTGCAGTTCTGTGAGAATAGACCAGTTCTTGTTGGGGTGAACAGAGCAACCTTTAAGAAAGATTAAACCTTTATACATATATACTACTGTAAGTAAATAATACAATTACATGATGGGAAATAGCTTAGCAGCACTTTTTAGGCATTTGTTAAAGAGGTCCCTCAAGCCAGTATATCAGCCTTCTTCAGTTACTGTATGGAGTCTTCTACTGCTTCTCAGCAGTGCATAAATACACAGAATTATACTCAAAAATTTAATCAGAACTGGCCAGATATCCTTTTTTCCCAAGAGTCTAGCTTATATTTCAGTCTTAGGCATATTTCAATAAAGAACATACTGATTTCTCATCTAAATGGAGAAACATGTGGTCTGGGCCATTTTATGACATAAATTACACTGTAAAGCATTCAGACATTTTTAGATAATACTAACAAGAATGGTAGCCCCATAGGTAAAATTAGTCTGTTTTAGTGTTAGGATGTTGTATAGCTCTTGTGTATGTTTTGGCAGTCCCTACTGAAGATGTTGCGCTATGGATGAAAAAAAGTGCTGATGTGTTTGGCAATGATACCCACCATTATGCAGATCCTGGCCAAAGAGAATATTATGGCTGCATTTGATAAGGCGTAATTGTGGGAAATTGCGTTTGTGTTGCAGTTTTCAGTGAAATCTGATTTTCTTTAGTAAGTGGTTTAATTCCAATTGCTTAACATAAACAAACTAACCCTATGTAGACTGGTGCCAGCGAGCTAGACCGTGATAGCACAGTCCAAGTTCACAGCACAGGCACTAAATGTTGCTCAAAGTGTGGGCATGTAGTAGGCTGGACAGTAGCGGGGTTACCCACAAACATTGATACACTTTTTACATTTCAGCTGAATGACAGTTCATCATGTTCTTTGTCATACATTATAAGCACGGTGTATCTCTGAGGACTTCTATAAACTTTATCATTACTCATGATTAATTCTTGTCACCTCTACATAGTGTGTTTCTTTATGTTGTGGGTTCTGATAATCAGTCTTTTAATGTTTACTGAGAGTTGAAATACTTGGTATCGACAGATTATCCATCATCCATCGTCCATGGTAACTCAGTAGAACTGAGGGGAATAATGGTCACCAATGGCGTGTATCAATAATGTGAGTTTATTTGGATAAGCCCTTATATCTTTGTAGTTTCATAATTAAAGACAAAGTTATACAGTTTTATTATTTAAGTTATATATTTTTTAATCTTAAAATTACATTTGATGCTAACATTTTAGCACCAAATATAATTTTAAGATAAGGTGGAAAAGCTTTTACACAAATATGGCATAATTACCATATCACAATTAATTTAAGCTGATCCCAATTATATGATTTCACTGTGATTAACTCTTAGATTCCATAAACATGGCTGCATATAATGTGCAGTTAGTTAAGAATGTGTTGGCTTACATGCGTGTAAAAAAGGTGTTAAAAAGGTGCTGTATAAATTGCACAAACAACCAATAAACCATCCAACTATCCAACCAACCAAATAAATAAATAAATGTATATGACCAGATAGCTTTACTATCATATTTCAATTATTATTTTTGGTTAAAGGTTTTGACCTATTAAATATTTAATTCATTCATTCATTCATTCATCAGGTGCAATTTAGCAAAGCCTATCCACCCATCAACTGGACTATTTTTAACTATTGTGTAACACAGAAATATGGTCTATTTTTACCATAGCAAATCTTTACATGAATTTTAACATAGTACTTTTTACTGTTAAAGAATCACCATAATAAGCTTTGTATATTTATGTTATTATTTGTATCATGCCATCCCTCTGCAATTGTTTTTGAATGGGCATGCCACCCATTTGTTCAGGAGTGCAGCTTCAACTATGGAATCAGATAGCTGATGTGTAACATAACTGTGCCACTAAACATTCTAAGATCTTCGCACCATCTTAGATGGTGCTAAAATTGGATGGAAGTGGAAGTCAATCAACCAAACAAGCAATAGGGCCAGTACACTGTAAACCCTGATAAGTTTAATTTACACGACACATTTGAGGAAATTCATTACTGCAAATAAAATTTTGAATAAAAGTTTTTGTTAAATAAAAGTTTTGAATCAAACTTTTTGAAAATGTTTTGTATTTTTATATCAAGTTGAATACAAGCAAGTTTATACAGGTGCAACAGACAAAGCCTAAGTTGCGATCACTCAAAATATTAAGTATCTATAACTTCTCAATACTATTATTACATAGCTTATTGTACTTCATACATCATACTGAGTTTACTATCAAAATCTTTCATAATAAATGTCAATACATATGATATTACAAGAGCCAACATAACAAGGACAATGATGTGAATCAAATCTTTAATTTAGTCCAAGTGATTTTAACAATAGTTTTAACAAATGACCAAAATTTGAAATGGAAAATAATAATAATTTTTAAAAAATCATCTTGTCACTCCACAGCATAGACCTTTTTGTGATGTTAGAAAAAAAAGCAACATTTTTTCAATAAAAAAGAAGTGAAGAAAAAAGTTAAAATAACCAAAAGAAAAAAAAACACACAAAACACTATGCTATCAGTTCCAAAATATTTTGACTAATTCCTATCCTGAGTTCTGTCAACATATTGTACAATTTTTCCAAGAGATCATTTTTGATGACGAAATTGAGCAATACCCGCTGGATAAATACACTTTGGGTAGTTGAGGTTTAATGCGTAGATGAGTCCAAACAAAAGGTACATGGCTTGAAGGAGGTCATGAAGTTTAGGAACCTGGAGGACTGGATCTGAATACCCCTGCCTTACAAGCAATGGTAATTAAGGAAAATGCAACTATCTATTAGCGCCACACACTGCAGAAAATGGCAGCAAGTGGAAATATCCTGAACATAATAGATTTTATCTAATATTTCCTATTAGAAGATTATAATAAACCAAACAAAAACACTTTAGCACATTGTTCTGTTCATATAGCTGACTCTATATGAATCCATATGAGGAATAATTGGACTACATTGAATATTTGTGATATTGCCTAGCTCTGTTCAAGTCTATGGTCTACTATAATTACCGAGTTGCACTGGGTTGCACTTTGCACAGAAAAAGAATGTCGTCCTATTGTCCTCATCTCAATATTATATTACTAAATTTGACAACAAACTGAGTGAGAGTGAAAATACAAATAGCTTAACTTACAAAACACGCCTTGAAGAAATCATCTGAAATATCACTAAGGACGACAGGTCGTCTCTTAAAGCTAGGATTCGTAGGGAAGCTGTGTTGATTGCAAAAAAAAAAAGAAAATTGTGACTTCAAATGTTTGAGGGTTTTCACATTTTACTGATTCTAACAAATATTCAACAAAATAGGCATTTATTTGCTGCTAAATTTATGTATAAATTACAAATACTGTGGGCCAAAACACAAAGCACAGAAGGTTTCAAACAAAAATACCCAAACCAAATGTCACTGAACCACATATAACCCTTCCACACCTCGGTGGATCCGGTGTGTGTGGGAGTGAGAAATAACTGCTTGTTGTTCACTCTTATTGCACCGACTTTGTAGGACAGTTTGAAGGAGCATTGATAAAGTGTTGTGTGAACAAAATGGCATGAGCGAAGCATATTTTGGATTTTTTAATGACCAATAAAATAAGCAAAAACTATCAGGATATTTTGCTGAGTTTGTTCCCCCTAAAATAATGTGTCAACTTGGATTTTCATACAAATTTTACAAATAACTTGCGTAGATTAAGTGATAACGACTACTTGCAAGAAATCAAGTAATTCTAACATGATTAGTTGAGTTGGTCAGTGATATGACTTGGAGTTAATGGACACCTTTGTCATTCCAAGCACTGGTCTCTTGCATCTGTCATTGATATCAAGCCACGAAACCGTGCTGTAGCCATGATCTTTGAGTGATGGCATGAAAAGAGGAAAAAGACTCTTTTTTGTCCTTATCTGGGATTTATCTTCATTGAGAATGAGGAAGTGCTGCAGTTTAGTTAAAAGGAAATCCCCTTATCACATAAGCATAGGTAGAAATGACTAGTTGAGACAGGAACATCACTGAAACTCTTGAGCAGTTATTTGAATTACAAGAATGTACTTTTAGAACTACAGCATGCAGCTGGCTAGAGACCTGTGGATAAAAGTAATACATGTAGGTGTGTGGGAAAGTATGGAGTATGAAGTATGTACAGGTTTCATTATTTTGAGGAAGTGGGAAGACTTACAGCGTATGCAGGAGTCTGATGTTGTAGTTTCATGTTGTTGGGCGGAAGGACTGGGAGCTGGCATGTGGCCAAGCCATAAGCCATGGAAAGTCAGCCCAATCTGGTCTAAAGTCAGCTGACTCCACATTCCCAGGAAGCCTTTGGAGAAGAGCATCAAAGTCCAGTCTGAAAACACATGGCAGGAAAAATGTTGGGAGAAGAAAGCTCCAGTTACAACACAATGGGAAGTATCAAGGATCAGAAGCATTTCTTGTTTCAAGTGGATCTCAGATCTTAATTCAGCTTTTATGCAATGCAAAAATAGACATGTCAAAGTGAAAGAATATATTGTAGGTAGCATTGTACCTGGGTTCTGGTGAACATACTCACCACCACACAGTGGTTGCATGTGTGAAAAGTTTTGCATAGTCTAGAACCAGTGAAAAGATGTAGGTGACAACCATGCTTAACAAGTCTGAAGGATTTTTTTTTTGTTTAGCATTGTGATTGACAACCAAGACACTTGACCACAAGTGTTTCAATCCAATTTTTTTTAAATTTGCAAAAATGTTAGATTTTTAACAGATTTCTTGTTGTATGTTAACTGTTATGGAGTCTGATGGGGGTTCTGAGCAACTTTAAAGGACACATTTTGGATTGAGTAACTGTAATTAAGTTACTCCAGAGCTCTTTAATGACACTATCTGCTAGTGTCAAGCAGACATTGTTTCTAGTAACAGAGTTACTGCATTAGAGCTACTATTGTACCTGCCAGTATTTTTGAATGGGTTTTGATAGGCAATTTAATCACCATTCAGCATTTACATCATTTGGTGCTGCAAAAGTATACATATTCCTAAAGCACAGGGAATACAGAAACACAATGTTACTTTAAATGACTCTGCAGGCCTATGTGAGCCAAATGGCATCATATAAAGTAATGACATGTAATAGTTTATGTTGTAAGCTGACTCAGCAGTAAGACGAGGTTAGTGGAGCTCATTGAAAACTGGTCTCTGCTGTCCTAAAGGCAAAGCTTCTACACTAGTTTCCTTTGCCTTACGCTGCAGAAAAGTTTCAATTCAGAGCTCTTTGAAGTGCCTGGTGAGATTCTCTAAAACGTTTTGATTATCAGCAGGGAACAGGCAGGGAGCTAGGAGTGGCTGGCAAACATGAATTATTTACAGGGGTGTGAAAGTTACCATTAGAAATTCATTGACTGATATTTGGCAAAAAGAAGACAAAATATTATCTACTCTGTTTGGAACATGTCCGAGATTAATTTGCCATGTTTTTTTTTATTGTTCTCTACAATTGTTTTATTGCTTTCCTCAGTGTTTTCATGAGTCTGATTTTCCCCCATGACAACCTGGCCCACTTCCCTCTAATTCTATTCTTGAATACATTGAGTTCAGGCATGAAGCCGACTTATTCATGACAGTGAAAGAGGCACAGTCTTAGAGTCTGGGGCACGTGGGCCAGTTCAACTTTGACCCCTGGAGGATGTGTGGGGGCTGAAATCAGACTTGGTGACAAAGCGGCCTCTTTCACCACACCTTATTCCCCTCCATGACCTCTGAGCTATCACTCACCCCCAGTCTACAGCCCCCTCAGCTTCAAGGAGACGTAAGACAAGCAAGCACAATACAATTCAAAGGCCCCTGGGCATGTGATATGATGCCAAATGAAAGCAAGCCTCTGTAATGACATGGAGATAAAAACATGCAGGAGACAAAAGCACAAAACATCATTCACTAGCACATGACATGTTAGACAAGCTTGTTTGGTTCTATGATCTGGATCTATAAAACGATATATAGTATATGGTGAGAGAATGTTTAACAGTGATCAAAAACAGACAATTTTTGCTGTTGTTAGAAATTCTGTTAGCTGTAAAGTAGAGATGTTTTGTCATTATAGGTTATTGTGTGTAGACTGATGGCCAAAAAGGCAGTTTATTCCATTTTAAAGTAAATCTATCACATAATACATTGTGCAAAAACTGAAGGAGTATTTCTGAACCCAGTGTACATTGAAACTATCAACTGTGAAGATTTCTCACTACAGCACTTATACTCTATGTTAATCTTATTTCATTGTACAGTGTGCTGTTATCCAGTGTGAGTGTCTGTTCTGACTGTCATGTATGTCGTTGTAGTGTTGGAGCAGCTATTGGAGGAGTTGCAGCGTTTTCTGAAGCTCCTGGATGGAGAGAACCTGAGTGGGAATGCTACTGTGCAGAAGAGCCTGCTTACCGACCTGCTGCACTCATACACATCTTCAAACGGTACGTCATACCAGCACACAACATGTGTAGACCTCAGTACTACATGAATGTACCCCACATACACTTCTTTCCTCATGCCCATTGTTGTCCTTTGTGCAGGGAGATTGATTTGGGCAGTGCTGCCCTTTCTTGTGGAGAATCCAGCAGTTCTTTGCTACAGAAAGTGAACCATTTGTTATGTGTGGGTTTTTTGTATACACATGGCAGTCAGTTTTTGTATTCTGGTCTTGGGCTTCTCTACTTCCTCCTCTGGCGCTAAACTGTATCATTTTCCAAGGCTGCTTTTATCCTCCAGGGACACTCACTTCCTTTGAGTAGCAGCTTATAAATAGCCTTCATTTCCATCCTCCAAATCCCAATCTGTCTTTTACACTAAAACAAATTTTAAGTTGGGAGCAGTGTTATTACTCTGTTCATGAGCTTATGAAAAGCAGAGTGCCCCACATGGATCTGGGTTGCCTCTTATTGCAAATTATAAGTTTTAATTGCTCTTTTTCCTCTATGCAGTTTGACAAATTAAATTAAAACAAAATTTAAATACTGCATTCCAGGTGAGTATTTCAATAAGGCATTCATACAATGTGGAGTTGTAGCAGGAATGTTTATTATAATATGACCCCATGCATCTCCCACAGGCCTTGCTTTAACGTGTATAGTGGGTGGAAGCCTAAGAGGTGCTTGTAGATGCACACATAGCACAGAACACTGTCCCTTTCTCACTCTGACAAAATTATACTGTATGCTAAAAAAGATTCTGTGAATGTCTGAGATTTTAAGAATAGAAAGGAGTGATAGAGGAGTGTATAATTTTCGTATAATTCATCATTATGAATACCTGCTGTTTTAAGTTTGATCTGGTAGAGTGTGGTCAAATATATGTAATTTATTCTCTGAAGCATTCTTGAAGACTCTTTTTCTTCCCACTGTCTTTAAGGTGGGGATGAAGAGTATATCTATATGAACAAGGTCCTTGTCATTGGACAGAACAAAGACAAAACAGACAAAGGTGAGTGAGTGTATGATTCAGAACTCCAAATAGGGTCATGAGTCAGAAGTTTCTCATGCATTTTTGCAACAGTGAAACGAGTATTATTATCATTGATTGCTGTTTTTGTATAACCCTGCTAAAATGCTGGCCTAATTTTCAGCGAGGTGATACACTGTGGAGTAAGTGTTGCCCCCCTCCTCCACCACTATTTCCTGTCTATTTCTTAATAAATCCCCTCAGTCTTTCACAGCCAGACCCCCATCTGAGGCCTGGCTGCTTTGTTTAGACTTCACTGAAGAATGAAACATGCAGAAAACTAAACAGAGTTTCACATTACAGCTATCTAAACCACAAGACGTATATGTGTATTAGATGTAACCAGTAGACCTTAATCGCTTAGAAAAACACCCCTTGTCAATGGAGATAAAAGATAAAAATAGACTGAAGAGAAATGGCTTTTGTGGTTCAAAACAATGAAAATGTAACTATCTGATATCTGCTGGTGTTGATAACATGTTTTCCTCGCATGCTAATGATAATATTTGCGTAGTATTAGTTCATCTTTGCTGAATCTGTAATAATCATTATGAATCAGGTGGTACAGTAAAGAGACACATTTGAGGTTGCACAGAAACAAAAGAAGTACTAAGGAGTAGAGATGAAGCTAAGAAATTCATGCCTGCCATTATCTTTTCTGACTCTTTGACTTTTCCTGTGAAAATTTAATGTTCATCTTACAGCAAACCAGATGTTAGCATTTGAAGAGGAAGTCAGAGGAATGTCTGATAGGAAGTACTTGCATATGGCTATTGGCTCTTAAAATATTACACAGGCCACATAAATTACTAGACATGAACTAAGAGCCTATACAAACTGTTTAACAAAACAAATGGAGTGTTCATCTCTTTCTCTGTGTGTTAACAAAGCAGATACATTGTGTATATGTGCTATATGCTGTTATATATTGCTCTACTTTGGAAACATGTTCCAAAGCTTTGACTTTTCTCCTCTGATCCTATATGAAATCAGACCACAGAGCAGAAACAGAGGGCAATGAAAGTGCAGGAAAGCATGTCTGTGCACCACAGAAGAGTCTTCCAGAGCTTCCTCCACCCAGAACAGTAAGTGACCTCTGTTACAGCAGGCATATCACTCAATAATTATAACATATGATCATTATAACAGAAAGTTGCTCAGTCACTTAGACAAACACATAACACAGATTCAGTTTCATACCTGTCTTGATGGATACTGTGTGTGAATGTTTAATTTCAGTTTGCATCCTCTTAAGATAGATGAAGAAAACAAATGTAATTTATAAGAAACAAGATATTTAGTGTGATTTGGGTTTCATATATGTTGCTGCATTGTGACAAAAAATGGTGAAAGAGTGTATGTTAAGAAATACTAGTGAAGAAAAATAAATTTGTATGAGTTCAAAAGCATCTACCTTTCTCTAACTTTTGCCTTTATAACTGCATCTAGTTTTAATCTAAGGGGGATACAATGTTTTGCACTCTACTGTAAAATCCTTGTAAAATCACTGTAACATTTCACCTTTTTAAAAGCAACCCAAACAATTACTTTATTAGACTATACATGCTATAGAAAATGAACATTTGCAGGGTTATACATTATATTGCATATTGCATGATAATGTTTTATATAGTCATATTTTATTTTGTATAACAGTGAATTCTGCTTATGTTATCTGCTGTTTGTTCAGTGTGTGTTTGAACCTACGTAGCAGCCGAATGAGTTTATTTCTAACGCTTAGTTTAATAAAAAAGACATGCCCATGTTTCTACATAAACCTTATGAATGACTGTAAATTTCCATTAGGGATCTCTAATAAATTCTGGTTTTATAGGTACTGTAATCACTTTCAGTACCGAGGTATTAATCCCCATCCTAAGTGCAAAATGCAGAGAGGGTGTGCTGTTTAAATGTGTTGTTGCTCTGTGGGTTGCTGTAGTCAGGCAGATAGACATACAGGAGGATGGAGAGAATTAGTGGAGCCAAGTGAGAAGTCTTTGAACTCCAGATCCATCTAAAGATCCACAGGGTGCTGCCATGATTAACAACACCTGCATCAGCCATTTGAAAACCACTGCTAGAGTGGATGTGCTGTTCATGTGCGTAAGCAAAGTAGTGATAGAAAGAGAGAGATTTTCCCTAGAACACCTTGAACAATTTTCCCTGTTCTCGTCCACTTGATTTATATCCAAAGTGGCTTGATAATTGAATAAGTCGTGGCCCTCTCTAACCACTGTATTAATACATTATATATTATAAGAGAATAACAAATATCTTGCTTACAAATATAAAAATCTTACATTGTCATAAGTTAACCTACACATTGTCATCTTTGTTTTGATCATCAGTAGCAGTCTCCAGTGGTTCATTTGTAGCATTTACTTCCTCTTTATTTTCGGTCCTGGGAAGTCTGAGCATGCATGTCCAGAGTGATCCACTCTTTGGAAAACCCATCATCTGTCTGTGTGGTTTCCAGTTATCACCACAAATTAGGTACTCCAGTGTCAGATTGCGGTTCACTGTGAACACTGAGTCCCCTCTCACCATAGCTGTAAACAGGGCTCCACGACTGTTGATATAATGCCCTGGCATGGATGTCCACTGGCCTGTGGTGATATTGTAGCAGTCCAATAGGCAGCGTAAGAAGTCATCACAAGGACCATTCCTCATCACATACAGTTTGTCACCATGTGCCACCATGCAGTGGCCATAACTCTGATAATGTATCATAGTTGTAGTCAGGGTCCACTCATCCTTGAGTGGTATATATTCATAGATATCTGTAGTATTAGGTGGCTTCCAGAAACACACAAAGATCCTCCTTCGGGCCACAGTGCTTGCTGCTCCTGCCATGGGACATGGGGCATTTTTCACAAAAGTCCACTTGCGCGTCGAAACGTCACACACCTCTGTGGAAGACATTATTCTCTTATCATATTCGCCACCAAAGGCATACAAGTGTCCTCCATGACCCACAAGTGTGAAGTTGTATCTAGGCTGCTGAGGTCCATCAAACACACTCCAGGAGTTGCTCTCTGTGTCATAGCAGTAACTGAAATCAACCGCCTCCATGCTCACCCCTCGCACACCTCCCACCACATACAGACGGTTCTCCACCACAGCTATCCCTGCCATGGAGGTGCTGGCCTCTGTGGGAAGGTCAGTGAGGTACTTCCACACCCCTTGCTCCTCTTTCAGGTACCATACGGTCCTGGAGGAGTCCTGCAGGATTTTCATTGAGGGTGAATGTGTTCCCATAGCAATGAAAGTAGAAGGTGTGAGCGACTCCACATAGTGAATCATCTCTTCTGGCAGAACCTGTGCTGCTTCATTCAGATCCTGGTAGGAATCACGGATAAATACTGCTGTGCTGTGAAACAATCTCAACAGGCCAAACATCCCTGCTGTATGGTACAGGAGGAAGCAGTTGTCTGTGTCTATGATGTCTATAAGATATTGTGTCAAGGTGTCTACTTGAAGAAAGGCAGCACACTCCACAGCTTCCACAAGTTCATCAGGGTCCCTGATGTTTGGCTGCTCACCCCTTGCAACAGCCAGAGCTATGAGGAAACCCCTTGCCCTTAGGCCTCCCTGCAAATAGAGCTCATCTTGATGGCTTTCCCTCATCCCAGAACGAAAAAGAGCACGAAAGTACTCCGAATTCAGGGCCAGCAATGCCCTGTCTACAGTGAAAACACTTCCATCCACTTGCACTCTGAGAGAATGTGTTAGCCCCTGTCTCTCCACCAGGTCAGAAGCTTCAGACTGGTGCACAATAACGGTATCCAGCCCTGAGCTTCTGGGAGGCTCCATAACTCCTCCAGCTTGCCTCTCCTTACCTAGTATTTCATCCACTATGCAAGCTTTAAAGTAGGTCCAACCAAATTAGAGTTTTAGTCCAGAGTTGACACTAAACATAAGTGTTTGAGAAGCACTGTAGCGTCAGTCACTCTGTCCTGCTTTGCCGTTACTCAAAATAGAGCCATCCTAAAGATAGCATAAGGGTTGGTCTTTGGCATCAAATAGGACAGGGAGTGTGGCTTCCACACAACAGAGACTGTTGAATATAGAGTAAACAATATGATCCTAAATAGGTCACAAAAAATAAACCCACCAATACTGTCAAAAATCACAGTATTTTGTAATCACTGAAAGGCATTTCATTATATCTCAATGCTAGTTTGATCAGAAGAGATTAAAAAGGATACAACCACAGCTCTAAAACTAGACTGCACAAGAAAGAAGTGACTGAACAAACAAAGAATTTATTTCAGGGTCTTCAACCGGTCAAAGACAGTTCAAAGGAAGATCAGATGACTAATCAAGTATAGAGTCTCCATTAGCTCAAAAGTGACTTCTAAGGAGGATCAGATAAGTGATGACAGCTGTTCGTAAACCTAATATGTCTGTTACCAGTGCTAATTATTTTATCTGCTACCCTGTCTTCCCAAACAGTTTTAGGGCCCAGTTGACTTGTATTTTCACTGTGCTAGATTCTTGGCACCAGAACCAGGGATTTTCCATGTTTTGGGTGTTTGTTTGGTCTCTTTCCCACTTGTCCTTTTCCTCTTTCCCAAAGCCTGGCTTTCTCTCTTTATTTATGTCTGACTTTTGATCTAGTTTCTTTTCAGACTGGTGTTCCCATGGTAATGAAAATGGGGGCTTGATTATTTCAACAAAAATGAGGGGAGTAGGCTCAAAATGGGTTTTCTGTGGGGTTCAGTACACAGCACTGTTTGACTGAGTGTGCTAACATATTAAACACACACATATCCAATTGCATAAGCAGCAGTGAGCATGTTGCTATGGTGGATCAGTTGGACTGGTCCTCGGCTCTCGGGCCTGATCTTTGGCTGTGCTTGAAGCAACACAGATACTGAGTTCGAAAGGGAGGAATAATGGCCTGCTCTATCATCTTAATCAATGGCAGATGCATTGTCACCTTTTTTTCATACCTCCAAGTATATTTCCTTGATAGACTGTCAGAGAGTCAGGAGACAGAGTTGGTGGGGCGTGGTATTACATCTGTAAGAAAAATAGATTCCATTTAGTTTAGTCAAGATATTTCTGAGGTGTAAGGCTGCTCTTGTTCTCATCAACTCCTAATTTTCCATTTTACTGCTTATATCTGTCCTTTATTCAACCTCACTGCCTACCATTCTGCTGATTCATATAAAAGCCTACAGCAAACTTTTAGTCACAGTATCCTGTGTCTCACCAAGACCCAGGGCCTAATTGTTTATGAGCACTCCACAGTTCTTATTTCAAAATAAACACTTATCCTGCCAGTTAGACCATGCACTTATTAGCTATAATATACAGTCCCCTCCAATAGTATTGGAATGGCAGGGCCAATTATTTTGTTTTTGCTATACACTGAAGTCATTTGGGTTTGAGATTAAAAGATGAATATGAGACGATTGGTCATAATTTCAGCTTTTATTTCCTGATATTTACATCTAGATGTGTTAAACAACTTAGAACATGGCACCTTTGGTGGCAGTCTTTTTATAAGAGCAAAAGTATTGGAACAGATAGACTTAAAGTATATTAAAGTAAATAACAGTTAATATTTGGTTGTATAACCCTTGCTTGCAATAATTGCATCAAGTGCATCAAACCAGCCCACTGACATCACCAAACTGTTGCATTCTTCTTTTGTGATATTCTTTTTTGTTTATTAAGCAAAAAAAAACAGGCTTGTACCACAGCTTCTTCCAGTTGTTGTTTGTTTTGGGGTTTTCTTGCTTCAGTCTCCTCTTCCTTCCTCCTCCTTTGTTGTGTTGGCAGTGTGTTTTGGGTCATTGTTCTGCTGTATAAGGAGGTTCCTCCCAATTAGATTGGATGCATTTCTCTGTAAATTGGCAGACAGAATGTTTCTGTAGACTTCTGAATTCATCATTAGTTACATCATCAATAAAGATTAGTGAACCCATTCCAGAAGTAGCCATGCAAGCCCAAATCTTGACACTACCTCCACTTTGCCTGACCAGTGAGCCTGTACATTTTGAATCATGAGCAGATCCATTCTTTCTCCACACTTTGGCCTTTCCTACACTTTGGTGGAGGTTAATCTTGGTTCCAGAAATATTGTGGCTCTGACAATTTTTCTGTCATCAACTACTTTTGTTTTCCTTGGACGACCTATTAAATGTCTGGTTGCTAGTACACCAGTGGTTTCCTTCTTTTTCAGGACATTCCAAATTGTTGTATTGGTTACATCCAATGCTTGTGCAATGGCTCTGATTGATTTTCCTTCTTTTCTCAGTTTCAAAATTGTTTGCTTATCTCCCATAGACAGCTCTCTTGTCTTGATGTTGGTTTTAACCTTTTTAACAACAAAAGCAGTCTTCACAGGTGAAACTCATGTCTCACACCAAGAGTATACATTCAGAGCTATTAATTGTTTAAACAATCAGTCTAACAGGGCACTTGGTCAACAAGAATCACCTGTCAATCACATGTTCCAATGTATTTGATTACTTGAAAAATGGGTGGGATCAAACAGAAGGTGCCATGCTCTAAGTTGTTTAACACATCTAGATGTATATATCAGGAAATGAAAGCTGAAATTTTGATCTGTTGTCTCATGTATGTATTTTAATTTCAAACCCAAATGTCTTCAGTGTATAGCAAAAACAACAGAATTGGCCGTGCTGTTCCAATACTTTTGGAGGGGTTTGTAAGCTAAGCATCCAGTTCCTATAAAGGAGAATACTGATTAGCTAAACTCACCATGAATCAACATAAATCAACACCATGGTACATGGGCCATCTGGAACCCCATTGTCTGTGTGTGGGTGGTGAATAGATCGTACAAGTTCAGTGCAGAAATGACTATGTGGGTATCAGATGTCGGGATTTAGTGATGCTTTGAGTTGAAGGATTCGGGAAACACACCAGCCAATCCACACCCAGCTAAAACTATTACCTTTTCAGGCAAACATGTGTGGAATTCCTGTCTGAAGTGTGCAAAGCTGAGGTCACAGGGAGCTCAGATTCAGGGTGGAGGAATTCCCCGTCAGTCAGAGAGCAGAGGCCTGAGCAAAGTCAGGTGCTTAACTAAAAGCTCCTGGTTCTGACTTATTGCATTTGAGATGTTAAACAGGTTTGGTGCAAAAGCAGGGAGGGTGTAGCTGTGGTTTTTGCGTCATATATGTAATACATGACACATGAACATAATCTTTATCCAGGAGCTATAATCTCCCTCTCTCTCCCCCTCTCTCTCTAGCCCATAGTAAGGAGGGAGCCATTTTCTCTCCCACCAGTTCCAGCACCAGCATGTATGGATTCTCCAGAGAGTTACTATGAGGAGGCACAGCCCTATGATTCAGCCATCAATGGTAAGCTCTGGTCGGTAAAGGTTCTTAAGCTTCTTTTCTTCAAAGAAAATAAAGTCAGAATATATTATCCCAGTCACTGTCAGTCTACACTGACTGCCTGAGAGGTTTCAAATTCACTTTGTATTGCTGTTTATGAAGTGTGAAGCCCTAAATATTTTGGACCACCATATGTTGCTGATCTCCAGAAGCAGTATTTGCTTACTTACTGTTATTCCTGAGGATCATACGAAGATCAGCCAGTAGATGATGCGTTTCCCCTAAACACTAGAACAGTGTTTCAGAGAACATTAGGTATATACTGTATGTAGGTGTTATCTGTAGGTAATTGTAAAATCAGGACTAAAATATATTACTTTAACTGGCCTATTCATAATTTTTGGATGTTTTATTTTGTTAAACCGACAAAGCCTGATTACTAATTATTTATTCATGAACCATATTATTTGAGTTGGTCCTGAGAGTTTAACAGGTTCAATATACTGAGCTTATTACTATTATTATTAATTATTATTATTTTAATTATTATTATTTGTACTAGTAGTAGTGGTAGTAGTAGAGGTGGTGGTGGGGTTAGTGGCGGCTGTAGTACCAGTGATAGCAGTGGTAGTGTAAGACATAGATGCAATAGTACAAAGTTCAGTATATCACAGAATGTGCCACATTGATTAAACTAGGCCCTAGTAACTTACTTTGTTTTTTCAGTCCACTAATTTACATTAAATATTTTTATTTATGTTAATATTTATATTACATTCACATTAATTCACAAATTTACATATACAATACATTACAATATATTAACATAACATATAAATGTTTTTGCCTAAAAAATCTTGGTTTTGCAGACCAGTATATGACCTTTAGTTTTTGCAGTCCTTGCAGCCATTCCTGTTTTTGGGAACGCACTGTTCATTCAGTGTCCTGATTTAGCTCACTGACTGCTGCCATGAAATTTTTACTTAATGTAATTGAGAGCTATGATTCCCAAATTTGGGCTACAGATTTCTGGACGGTGTCTTTTCTCTGAACACAGCCATAACACAGAGGACCCTGTGGTTGAGGAGCACAGAACAGTGATACTCTTTGTTTCTCTGCAATGGGTCTTCTGGCACTGGACACACACAGTGACAGAACATTAACCATGAGCCTAGGAAATGGGGGCCAGCTGAAGCAAGGCCTAGGGTAGATAGTGCACTCTGATCAGTGAATGATTTACATCTTCAACAAATGTCTGAACACAATATCAAGCAGCTGTGTTATTCAACATTGAACGAGATTGTGATGAGAGATAGAGTTCCCTGGCTAAGTTGTGAGAACGACTTCTTAGGAAGAAGGAAATATGGTTAAGGTGTTACAAAACAGGCATTTTAATAACCATTCTAATTGTTAGCTGAGAGAAAAAAACAAAGGATTTTTTTTTCTCTACTCTGTTCTCTCCACTGATTTGCATGTTTTCTACCTTATCATATCTAAATAAAATAAACCATGGCAGTATTCATTCATTCATTCATTTTTAGTAACATCTTCATCTTGGTCAGGGTCTGGGTAGCCAATCAGGGGAACACTGGGTGCAATGCAGGAGCACACCATGGAAGGTACTCCAGTTTTTCACAAGAAACAATGCACACAAATGTACACACTAATTTAGACCTAAGGGCAATTTATCAGAGCAAATCTACCTACCAGCATGATTTTGGGAAGTGGGAGAAAATTGGCGAATCTGAATGAAACCCACACAGACACAGGAAATACATGTAAAACTCTGACAGTAACCCAAGCTTAAGATCAAACTACGGGCCCTGAGGTTGTGAGGCAGCAACACTACCCATGACATGGCCATGGCAGTGTTTCCAGTAAAATAACAAAATCTACTTGGAAATGCTTAACTTTCATCACAGTCTGGACTCTCAATTTCCAGCCAGGCCCATCTTCTTTTTACTTGCACTTTATCCTTATTGGGGCATGACTAACTTAACTGAGTTTTCTTTCTTTAGATGATGGTGATGCAGTGAGCAGCTCCTATGAGTCCTACGATGAGGAGGAAGTGCCGAAGGGCAAGTGTACAGCGCAGCACCAGTGGCCATCCACAGAGGCTTCCATTGAGCTAATGAAGGATGCAAGGATTTGTGCTTTCCTCTGGAGAAAGAAGTGGCTGGGCCAGTGGGCCAAACAGCTGTGTGTCATCCGAGAAAATCGTCTCCTTGTAGGTTATCTGTTGGTGATGAGTTAGTCACACACAATTCCTATATATAGGCTGATTTATATAATGCTCCTGGTGCCCATTGTCAGATGGCATAATCAAATACAGCATGAATGTAATGTAGGAATATAAATCTATATTTTTTTCTGCTATGCAGCTACACAGCCTATTGTAGTTCCATATCAGATACAGTAATTGATTCTGTGTCTTTATTTGTATACACAGTGCTACAAGAGCTCAAAAGACCAGACCCCACTGTTGGATGTCAGTCTGGTGGGCTGCAGCGTCATCTACAAAGAAAAGCAGCCTAAAAGGAAAGAACACAAGCTGAAGATCATCCCCCAGGGTGGTGAGGCTATCGTGCTGGGCCTGCAGAGCAAAGAGCAGGCTGAACAGTGGCTGAAGGCAAGGCTGCAGATATTCTCATCTATTAGAAAAGAATGCATCCTTCTCAGACTGGAAGGTCATGATTTACTTGTTGTATTGTTGTTTCCTGTAGGTCATCCAAGAGATCAGTCCCAAATCTACCGAGGGCCCTGATGTCTCTGATTCGCCAAGACTCATCTGTACTAAGGTATGTACTGAACAAAATGGAAGATAAGAAACTGTTTTACATATACGTTCATTAAAAAGTTCCATCTAACATCTTAAATGTTGTTGTTTGTTATTGGCTTGTCCCATTAAATTTTCAGCGCAGAACCTTGTAACATAAGGTTCAATGAAAAACGCTTTCAGAAAAGGTTCCAAGTAGAACCTATAAAAATATAATTTCTACTTATTGATGCAACAAATGTCCTACAAAGAACCTTAATCAAGCTACAGGACAATTATATAGGCCTAAATAGCCATGTTTTAAAGATAGCTACTCAACATAACTGGGTCTATAAATTGTGGGTAGTTAACAAGAAACAATTAGGATTTTGAGGACCCATTTTGAGGTGCAGTGAATGCTTTAGAGCAAAAGAATGCAAAGAATGAAAAAAAGATTTTCAAGCAAAATTCTTTGTATAACCATTAACCATACAAAGAACACTTGAGGAACCGTTTTTGAGAGTGTAAGATCAATTACTGACAAAAAATATGTCCTGGTAATTTGGGGTTTTAAGCTACTCAGTAAATGGTTGGCTGGAGTAGAGAATAGTATAAATGAAGAAGAGTTTAGTGAAAGTATTAACTGTCTGTCCACAGACTGAACTTAGTGAGAGATACTCCGTGGCATCAGAGAGTGGCAGCAGCACAGACAGCCATGTTGAGAACCTTGAGACTAAAGATGGTGAGACTTCTTCCATTTTTACTAAATGCAGGGGGTTATTGTTCTCATTAAATGCTAATATTCAATTTCCATTTAGTTAAGAAGAAATCCTGTGCTGGCCTGAAACTAAGTAATCTGATGAACATTGGGAAGAAGAAGATTTCGTCTTTAGAGGGTCCTGAAAAATGTGTGGAGACATCAGGTAGATTAGTGCAGACATGCTTCAGATGTTCTTCAGTATCAACATTTATAAATGTTGGGCAAAACTCTCAACAAATCATCTCCACCTTCTTCTTTGTAACAGGCTATCTGAATGTCTTGGTGAACAGCCAGTGGAGGGCACGCTGGTGTCTGATAAAGAATGGTAAGCTTTGGTTCTACCAGGATAAGGGCAAGTCTAAGGTTGCCCAGCAGCCTGTGCCTCTGGAAGGGTGTATGGTGCTACCTGATCCCAGCCCAGAACACCTCTACTCATTTCGCATACAAATGGATGGAGAGGAGCTTGCTATCCTAGAGGTGATTTTAATCTTTTAATTAGTTGGGCCATTAAAAACACAGTGAGCAACAGTATGGCCTGAATGAAAGCTTACAAAAGCCTGGATTTCCCCTGAACTCACACATCTCTGCCATGCTCTCTTACACCCAAGTTATCAAGTTGTCATTTGCACTACCATGGCAACTTGCCCTTGCACCTCATTCTGAACTTGCCTCCTTGCACATTACTGACTAATTACTAATTACATGAACCTTATATATTTGCACTAAGCTGGTCTCCACTTTCTCTATCTCATACCTTGCACGCACACTCTTCATGCTATACTGATGGTGTACTGCTTCCACGCTCCATATTGGAAAGCCTCACACTGCTGCAATAAAGTCCAGCAAGCCAACATTTACTCATGCGTTTGGGAACTGATGGGGCTGGTCTCTCCCCCACGCTCCAAACGGATGTGCTCTATTCTTTATGCTGTTTGAGATTTATCTAAAACTGAGATTTTAAAACTGCTATGTTGTGGGTGTGCTGTTTATATTTTGCCTTTTACGTCCACAAGCATGTGGTTATTAAGCCGTTCTGAAGAAATACACTCAGTAGATAGATAAACAGCTGATTTCCTGCTCACATTCCAGCATTTATTTTCTGTCTACATTTTCAGTAAAGAAAAAGAAAATAGTAAGCGTGATTATACTATACTGTACAGTATGTTTATATAATTGCTCTTCTGTGACATCTTCAAGGCTAAATCATCTGCTGACATGGGCCATTGGCTGGGACTCTTACTCTCACAGACAGGAACCAAAACTGACCCAGAGGACCTCACCTACGACTATGTAAACTCTGAGAGGATATCCAGTATAGTCAATGCAGCCAAGACCTCCATGTAGTGAGTTTAGTTTCTTTTTTTGCCAGCAAACATTCATAGAATGTGTGTGTGTGTGAGTGTGTGTGTTCATTGTGGTTCATTGTGGATGTTTTTGGCTATTCCTTAGCTTAATGCAGAGAAGATTTTCAGAGCAAAATATGTACACCGAAAGTCTCCCAACAAACAACAGTGGCTCTGATGACATATACGATGATGTGGCCTTCACAGAGAATGAACAGGAGGTGAGCAATACTGTTTTGGTGTTAGACATACCAGTCAGCAGCAATGTCTATTCTAAGCATCTGATCGGCATAAATAGCATGGAAGAAAAGTGCAGAAATGCCCACACTTACAGACCATTGTGTCAGGGTTGTGCTTTCATTGTTTTCAGATGATCAGTTGTGTGTCTAGGTTATTATACTTGGAGAAAGTAATAGTGGGACTGTGGATAGTTAACAGTTGTAGCCTGTAAGGGATTCCACTTGGATCCTTTTCTGAAATGGAAAGAAAAGGTGGGTTTTCTATTAAAAAACTCTTTTTTTTAAAAAAGTTTTTCCAAAGGGTAAACATTTACTCTAAGACTAATTTTTAAGAATTATTTTAAGGATATTTTTTTTAAGAATAGAAATGTGTCAGGGCGTCCGGCATAAAACATTGCCAAATTTAATCATGTGAATCGTCAGTACTCTGAATTTCATACCGGATCGGTCGAGGCCCGGGTTAACAACGACCGCCATCGGCGC
>CM075014.1:12079788-12107664 GCA_037576675.1 Pangasius sanitwongsei
TGTCCAAATACCTTTGAGCCCCTGAAAATGGAAGTACTTTGCTTAAAATGGCTGTAATTCCTAAATGGTAAATGGCACATTTTTGTGGAACCTCTTAAAATAAAGCTGAAAGTCGAATGTTTTATTTCGAATCCATTGTGGTGGTGTATAAAGGCAAAATCACAAAAATTCTGTCATTGTCCAAATACTTCCGGACCTAACTGTACATCTCAACACTTTAGACACAACAGACATAATTTCCCTGAACCAAACCTATTTAAAGTGCAAACACTGTTGACAACGTCCTTCTATGTCACTTTAATCCTTGATTTCTTCCTTCCTGCAGCTGGTTCTGGAGATCTTGACAGGATATCAGAGGAAAATCAGGCATGCAGCCAGCAGGGCTCCTACCAGCTCTGAGCTGCAGTTGTTCACTGGGGCTGACAAGTGCTGATGTCTTTATGAGAGCGATCAGAAATGGTAATTTCATGCCCCACCAGGGGAAAATGTTATGTTCTGACTGGTGTGGGAACAGGCCAGCTGTCTGCATCTTGGATGGGTGTAAAGCTTTTAGTTGGCATACTAACAGAGCAGTAGCCACATCAATGTACATCATTATCTCAGCCATAACACCTCATCAAACACAGCTGCACACAAACACACACACGCACACACACAGAGTGTACAGTATAAACAACGGCCACCATGTCTGGCCTGAGGATGAGAATTCCAAGCAGAGAGAGTAACAAAACAAGAAAAATTCATGGTATGCTAAAGATCACAGTATTGCACACCAGCTACGAACCTAGCAGCAGAAAAGGCTAACACATTCTTCCTCCAAGACATGAAGTTACTGTCCAGTATCTGTATCTAACTGCAAGATTATAGGGCAGGTAAATGCATTTGAAGTGAATTTCTAACTGCCTTTTCCAATACACATGAGTGAACAGGATCTCTGACAGGGGATCCCTCCCACCCAAAGTGCACAGACAGTTATGATCACTTTAGATACTTAATGACTCTAGCTATCTAAGCAGGCTCTATTTTGAACCTTTTTTTGAAAAGGAAGGATTCTACATACCAGGACAACACAAAATCATAAAGTCCTATTGAACTTCTATTCACAATAGTTCATACCAAAACATCCTTTCAACATATTTAGTATTGTTTGCTTTTACTCTTCCACAGCTGTACACCGTAATGATTTATAATCCCACCACCATGTGTCAATCAGAAGAGGCTGGGATCTCTTTTGAGACTGATTCCTCTCAAGGATTCTTCCTCTTACTTCCTTTTTACTATTTGAATATTTTGAAATTTTGAAATGCAATTTTCACCTAAATTTTTTAAATCATGTATTACTGTATATTTGAATGGATATTCAGGAAAATAATAATTAAAATAATAATTGTATAGCATAATATTCACTATTTTAGATTTCCTTATCAAGGGATAATGTACGTCTAAACTGTCACACACTTAATGTAAAACTGATCGGTTTGAATGGCATATAAAACTGATGAAATATACATGAAATGTTTATTTAAGACAGAATTCATATGTGTAGGACACTATACCTGTACTGTATTTTCTTAATGTGTTTGCTCAGCTCCTCTCTGCTGCTGTAGGAGCCTAGCGAGATTTCCATCCTGGGAGTCGAACCAAATTGAATGACTCCGACTCTCACCTGAGAAATACACAGGAAGCATCTATAAAAAGCACATGGACCTGAGACACATCACCGCTTTAAACCTGCACCTATTGTGGAAGCTTCAGGTTGATGGGATGTTATTTGCTGACCGTGTCTGGGCCGATGTCCAGAGCCTCACACAGTTTCAGTACACAGTAGCGGGACCTCTCAAAGCTGCCCTTCCCAACACTGTACGAGCCGTCCATCAAAAAGAGGACATCCATAGCTGCAGAGCATCTCATCACTGTGCACACATATAACAAATAAATCACACTGGCAGAAATGCAACATTATTTCCAATTACGAATTATGTAATTTCTTCCTGGAAACCATTTTTACTAGCTCTGAATTTGATGAATAGCTTAACAGTGACTTGTAGCATGTCCATACTTATTTCTCTACCAAAACGTTCTCTCTCTCTCTCTCTCTCTCACACACACACACACACACACAGAAATGACACGTATAGGCTAGGTATGCTAGGCAAAAGGTTAAATTATTATGTGTGTAGCTGTCATGCTGAAACCCGCAGCCTGTCATAAAGAGGGTGATTATACAGACAGAATGTCAGTATTTGCAAAAACACCTGTGCATTTGGACACTCTTTAAATACCTTCTTATAATTTTTTGGAGAAAATAAAGACCTTTTTAAATTGCCAAAGCCACAACAGATGAGTTTAGTTTCTTATGGCCATAAATTAAACTGGGACATTTCTGATTAATTTTTGATAGATGGAAATATCTCAAATATTTTATGAACTTAGCTGATTGGCAGCTTGCTTATGTAGGATGTATCTAGGTCTGTTACTATAAGGTTATTATTATAGACCAGGGATTTGCAAATGTTTTTTGGCCATTGACCCCATTTTAAGGTCCTAAGGTTTAAGGTTTTCCTCAAATTTTATTTAAACTAATAGTACATCAAGAATTACAGGCCTTCTCCTTTGAACATTCGCAATGCAATACTGTAAAGGAGATCACAATCCATAGAATGTTAGACAAATTTCTTATTTCAATAAAAATCATTTCAGTTAATCAATTAGTTTTAGGTTTGCAAATAAAAACTATCTTACATATATATCATATTCCTGCACATGCAGGGCAACATATAAATTTTAAGTGTCATACATCAAAGAGGGAAAGACAGCACATGGGTTCTTTTTATTTATACCTTTAACAATGCTTTCATGCTGTGCATAACCATAGGCACTCTAGCACTCTGCACTCATAGCCTCTAATGAAAGGACTGGGCTTGTGTTTTGAACTGCAGCTTATCAAATTTAGGAGATTTAGTTGAAATCTCATCACGGCTGTTATGACCAACTTAGATAGGTACTCTGATTTGATGCACACAATGGCACACAATTCCTGCCTCACTCAAGTAAGTGGGTTGGGATTACTCAGGGTCATATGGTGCATTTCACTTAATATTTTTATTTTACACAAGTACACACAGCCTGAGGCTTTTTTCAGTACTTTCTTGCACTGGTTTAGCAAATATACATGCAAATATCTGTATTGACCATCAAATTATTATAACCATGCATTGCCACTGTATATGATCACAAGTTTGTTAATGCAGTGAGATTTTTTGCTCAAATATATGCTGCTTTCCACACAGAACTGAAGCAGCACAGCACAGACCTTGATTGCAAAATGTGTTATGTGCACATGAACTGTGTCACTCATGCTGCAAGCAGCTGGTCTAAAAAAACACTCTGATTAACATGGGAGCTTTTTGGATGTGGCGCCACTGAGGTCTGATGTAAAATGGGTTTATGAGGGGCTCCAATTGGAAAAGAAAAATGCCCTAGGCTATGAAATGTTGGTTTATTTAAAACAGAACTCATTATAATGGTGGGTATTATCCGACCCCATCTGCATCTCAGGTGACCCCACATGGGGTCATGACTCCAAGGTTAAGAATCTATGTTACAGACCTATAATAATTATATATTTTCAGATACCCTAGAAAGCTGGTGACATGCAACATTGCTATGCATATTGAGCTTGGCTAGATTCTAATATGGACCATGTTTTTTTTTTTTTAATTTAGGCTTCTATTTACATTTTTCTCTCTGTGAAATTAGTGGCTGCCTCCAGCTGAATGAGAGCTGCTCAACACTGCCCTATCATCTTAAAAGACAGCTGAGGGGGTGGGAAGAAAGAAAATGCCTGTCATTGTTTTCATTAAAAAAAAAAAATTCCATTCTCTAAAAATGACACACTGCTTCTTTAAAAATGGCACTATACAAAACTATTTCCTTTTTTTTTTTACTGTAATTCTTTTGTAAGTGACATTTCAGTTTTCAGTGATGACGGACACAGAGTACTCACTTTCCCCCGCAGCACTGATCTTCATGAGGGTTTCATGATCAGCCTGGATCTCCTGTACAGCAAAGCTGCAGTCCACTGAAAAAAAGAGAACACGGCACCTTTCCACTAGTTCATCAGAGTTAATGTAAGGCTATGAATGAATAAGATCAAATGGAACCTCACAGCATAGGTCTATGCTGTAATATGGGTATTATTCTACAACCAAAACAGTAAAAGACACCGTGCACACGTGAAATGACAACCCCTTATTTTAGCGCAGCTGAGCTGACCTTGGCCCCAGGCACACTTCTGTGTAGAACTCTTTCCCTGTGTCCCAACACCTGGTGCTCAGCCCTTTTTAGAGTGATAATTTAGACCAATCGGCATTCCAACAACGCCTACCGGACGGGTGAAAAACAGGCGCCATTGCCTCGAAAGGGGCTGAGCTTGCAGCCACCGCTTGAGTGAGCAGAACTCAGTAATGCTCTCCCTCTCACACAATGGCTGATTGAGTAGAAAGGGCAATGTGAACAGCTAAGAAAGGGGACAGCCCTCTGACTCCCTGTGTCCTCTCTCAGCTAACTCCTGTAGTGTGGAGTGTGTTCTACCTTAATCGTACACTTTTGTCTCTTCATAGTCGTGCTATGAGCAACAGCATTTTCCAAAGGTCTCCACGGTGACACAATTCAACCAGAGAAACATTCAGATACACCAGGCTTCAAACCCCTGCAGGCAAAATTATGAGGTCATAAAAGCAACTCATAAATGGTTTTTAATCCCATTCATGTGGACGAATGAATGCTGCTTTGGCCATATTGTGGGCTGGCATATGTTAATCCTGTCATTCCTAAGCCTTCTCTCACCATCACCCCAACTCCCATCCAGAATCTCATAGGAATATTTGGTAACATTAAGTATTGACTAAACAATGAATTAAAGATGACTGGGCATGCTGCTATAGGAAAGTAATCAATGGCACGGTGGTGTGATGCTATTACCACCCCATGTTGGTTATTTTCCAGCATGCCCTGAAGTATTTTACACCTTTTAGACCAGAATAATTTACCAAGGACTATTTTTCCACTCATTAAAGAATGTCACGTCATAAGATTATTCATTTAAGTTCTTATCTGCAAAATTAGTTCCTCTTATCACTTAAGCAGCTGTATACATTTGTTCCCTCATCAGCCTATCCTGATGACACTATATAGCCAAAAGTTTGTGGTCACCTGACCATCACAGTCATAAGTGCTTTTTGAACATCCCATTCCACATTGAGTCCCCTCTTTGCTGTTATAATAACCTCCACTCTTCTGGGAAGGACTTCCACTAGATTTTGGAGTGTGGCTGTGGGGATTATATATATGGGGTATATATAGACACTCTGTATGGAGATGTTTTTAAATATTATTACATCATATCAAATTGTTGGAAACTGTATAATATATATCTTCATAACAATCATTAAACCTTGAACTAGAAGACATTTTCGTTTGAGCTGCCTGAGGAGGCACTGACTGTCCTTCCTCTGATTTATGATGTGTGTCTCTTGTACGTGAAAGGAAACGATGGAAGACTAGAGGAAGACAGCAGCCTGTTGTCATAACGCAGAAGCCCATATCATATCTTAGCTGTCAGGTGCAATGACCTTGAAGAAAATCTGCAGAAAATGTGAGCCTAGCATGGACTGAGCCTGTAAAGAGGTTCTGTAAATACTATTATGTGTTGCTGTTTATACCATTTTGTTTAAGAATGCATAATACATACTGAAGAATATTACTACACAGTTCATAAAAAGAAACAGTTAACACTAATTCTGTGCTGTAGTCTCGACCGTGTGGCTCCACCATTGCTAAAGGCAGAAGGTTTAAATATGAGTGTATTATTGTGGCTTGACAATGAAATTCAGGTACAAAAACCCTATGTCAGGGATTAAGAGGTGTTTTTTTTTCTTCAGATGTTAATTGGTAAATTAATTTTTCATGCTAATCGACATAACAGAATCGAGCACTTTGATATTCAAATGTTCAAATGAGTTATAAATGTCATTGCCTAATGGAGACCTTTCAGATTAATCTAGTAGAGACTAAACATAAGATATAAAACATAACAAAATAAAACATATTTTCAGCTGTGTTTGGTTTCACAGATCTTCCAGCAGGTAACAAAAATGGTCAAATAGTGTATGTTATAATAGGGGAAAAATCTAAATCATACGCTTCACAAGGTTGCATCTCCCTTTCTGAATCTCGTATATCTACCCTTTGCTTTATAATTTGCTCAGCAAGCTTTTGGAACCTTTGAGATGTGATATTTTATTATACTCCATGTTTCTTTTTCACTTGTGCACGTGAGTGAAGCATAAATTTCACAAAATTGTTTCAAATTATTCCACCCACTTTCAATACACAACGGCTTTGCAGATATAATTGATCATGCATTCTTTTCATTAATTTGAATGTTTTACTGTATCATTTGTTTTGTTTTGTTTTTTGACAGAAAAGAATCAGAAGATATTCTGTTAGAATTCCGATGCCAAACAAGTATACTGAACGTGGGTCTGGCCACCCAGTTCTCATTTATGATATTTGTGTTTTTCTATTATAACACACTAAATTGAGCTCATGAAGGCCTTGTTAATTAGAAGATGAGTTGAATAAGAAAAATCTGAATAATGATAAAATCTGCAGTGTTGGTGCACTCCAGGACTGGAGACTGATGGAGGCCTATATTGTTCGATAAGGTTTATTAACCATGTGTGTGAAACCAGATTGTTCTGGAATTAATCCCATGCAAGGTAATGAGGCTATGCTTTATGCAAATTGGTCAGTCTTTCTTACCTTGACCGAGTAAGATGGCTAGGAGGAGCTGTATTCGGCTGCTCGGGCACATTTTTGGGAGCCTATAATGAGGAGCAAACAGGAATCATTTAAAATAGAGATGAGATTCTTTCAGGAACCACACATACTTTGAAGAGGCCAAACAGAAACTGGATTTTAAGTGGTGACCATGAAAAGCCCCTGAGACCACTAATGAGGGAAGGAGCAGCTGTGAATGACCATGAAGGGTCTCAGAAGAACAAGAGGAAAACCTTTCTCAGAATATAGATGCACAAACAATATGCTGGGGAGTTTAAAGTAAGAGCAAGGCTTTTAATAGTGGGTATTAATATGGGCACAGGCCAGACTAAAAAGAGACCATTTTAAGGTAGTTAGTCAGGATATTTTGGGAAAAAATGAATACATTGGATAATTAATTCAACTGGTAATTCTGATAAACACAAATAACATAAAATGAGAAAACATTTGCTTTTAAATCACAAATTTCAATATATCCTCAAGTGAGGAACACAGCAGAGATCTCAGACAGGCAGTGGCCAAGCTCTGAGCCCTGCTGTCGCCAGAGTTCATTAATCATTGACTTGTGTGTGTTTACTATGAAACCGAGGGAGACTCATAGCCACAGAGATGACAGGAACAGCATGGCATGAATCACACCCTCAGACCCTCCCCTGACTCCAGGTTCTTTCTTAAAACTCTTATTCAAACTTGTGAATTTATCTATACTTTTTATCTCAATGCCTTCTGTTATGTTCTCCAGCTTAAAGTGTGAAAGTGAAGTCTTTCAAAATGGACAAAGGAAAGTTATGGAATGTTGTACTGATTCATTAAAAGGTCAAACATCACAATAATCAATATTAATTATCCAATTACCACAGATTCTTTAGAAAGTTTATATGTTGTGATGTTATGATGTTATTATATATATAGATATAGATATACAGTAAGTACTCATTGACTGCATAACAGAACATTCATTGTGGTTTTCTAAAGACTGTAGATATTATTATTATTATTATTATTATTATTATTATTATTATTATTGCACTAACACCAAGTCTAAAACAAAGTTTATAAAGTGATTTGTAAGCAATAGAATAATTAATACAAATTAAAGCAGTGAAGGAGTACAGTAAAATGAAATATCAGAAAATAAAATAGTTAACAGTTTATCAGAAAATAAAATAGTTAAAATGAAATTACAATACAAATGAAAATAGCGAAATAAAACTAAGTAAAAAATGTAACATAAAATTAGCAAGAATAAATTTAATTAAAAGCTAAGCAGAATAAACAAATCCTTAGTCTCCTCTTAAATATGTCCAGATTACAAAGAGCTCTCAGGTCATCCAGAGTTTGGGGCCAGAATAAGAAAAAAGCTGCTTCACCACTCTTTAGGTAGTGTGTATAAACAACAACCTTTGGGGTTCTTAGAGCTTTTGCTGGGACATAGTTCACATTCAGCCAATGCAGCTGTTTGAGAACAGGTGGAATATGAATTGTGCCACAGCATTTTGCACTCTCTATATACTAGTAATACAGCTCTTTTCTAAGCCAGACGATTAACAGAAAACAAGCATGTATATGTTTCTCACTATTATCAGCTGAGTTAATTTAATAGACTTTGGATATGTTTGGATCTTGCAAACATTACTTCCAGGTTTCTGACACATGTTTTTAGCCTTCATAGACAGCAACTCTAAATAATCAAGCATGTATTTTCTGATCTCCATTTCCAATAACAAAGATTTCTGTTTTTATTTAGCTGCAAACAATTAAAATCCTTTAAACAGTCAAATAAAGAGCAAACAGACCTACAGTATGAGATTCAGGAGATAGGTACATGTAAAGCTGTGTGTCATCTGTGTACTGGTACTACAACTGAACACTGTGGAACTCTGTAGGATAAAGTATGATAACTGTATGAGCAGGTACCAAGAAAAGGACAGCTGTTTTGAAACTCTGCAGATAATTTCCTTCTTGTAGTGATTAATAATATTCAGAATGTCATTTGAGAGTAAGCCAGATATTTGTTGTCATTGCCTTATGGGAAATGGTTGGTAAAGTGTCAAGAGTGCAACTGGCACATATCAGTAGTGAAAAGAAAGTGTTCATGGTTAATTGTTTAGAAGGTGGACATAGTGCTTTCAGCCCCACTGAGAGCTTGGAGTTACTGGAGATGAGGGTTAATCACTCTATCAACTGTGGGGAAAAAGGCTTGTTGGGTTATGACTGTCAATTCGGCGGGAGAAGCCAGCTTTCTTCACAAGCTTAATTTGATTATTAAACAATTTCAGATGCTTTTTAATATAATGTCATATTGTTAATATTAATGCCATAATAGATTGTAAGCTTTGTATGCCTCCATTTCTGTTCTGAATTTCTCCACTGGGCTTTAAAATTTCTGGGGCAACAGTATTAATGCATTCATTGAGTCTTGATGTAAACTAAGAAATCAAAGGAGAATATGAGATCTGAGAATGCTGAAATGGAATCAGCAGTAAAATAGCACTTGGTGATAATTGTCTGGGAGTACTTGTACAGATACATCAATGAAGACACAATATTGATAGCGAAATTCCAACAGCTATGTCTGGCAACTTAATGTCTAAACCGTGCAATAAGTATATCTAAGGTTACATGGCCTTGTGTGTAGATCCTCTTATATGCTGTGTAAGATTAAGAGCGTAGTAGCTTTATAAAATCATTAGTAGGAGAATTTTAAAATTTGTTAAAGTGAATATTAAAATCTCCAGCATGTAATATGTAATCAAAATCCTGCAAAAATGCAAAAATCCTAGTCATTCATCTTCAGTAATGACTTTATCTTGGTAAGGGTCATGACGGATTCTTCTAGAACACATGGATGTTGTCTAGGAGGGTGATATATAGCCAACATCAGAACAGACTGTGTGCCCTTAGGACTCTTTGCAAAATACCCAAATGTGGAGAATTCCCCAAGAGATTGCTGATGCACCTGCCTTCTTATTAGCTATAGAAAATTTTCTATTAACTGTCTAACTATAAAGGACCTATTAGTTAATGACATGACATTAAGTACAGCAGCTGATGTTTCAAATTATTACTGAGTTTCAGTTCAACTAAATTAGAACCATTATTAGAACTGTTTTTCAGTCTTTAATAGCCATGCCACCAGCTACTAAAGATCTTAAGAGGAATCAAAATACACAATAACTAGCTGTCACAACAAGAACCATGTTATCAACTTATCTACATTTAGTCTCTATCGACTCAAAGGCACACGCAGTGTTATACAGGTCTGTTCCAAAGATAGCAATCACGAAACTATGTAGTCTGCTTTTGATGTAGTTCTTAGCTCTTAGCACTACACACTGATAAAAAAAGAGGACATAGGAAATGCTATGAAGGATGTGTTATGTCTGAGTTGGGGTGTTGGACTGGCCACATTCCAAAAGTAGCTGAAACCCAACTCTTATCAAGAGGTGAAAAATATTGCTTATTTTGAATCAAGTAAGCTACTCTGTGGAGAATTTATGTGTTTCACTTGTACTTAATCACCCTTAGACGCACAAATAGAATTCCATAAATAAGAAGAGTCTTAAAACAGCAGGAACTGTATCCACAAATCACTAGATTGAAGAGTCAGGGGATACTGGAGATCTCTTTGTGAAGGATTTGAGGAATCCAGGTTTTAGATGCAGAAGGGAATATGAACTCTTATGGTTTATAAGCAAAGACATTTACAGTATTTCCTTCATATTAATGGATGGCTGGAAGCAGGCAGCATTGTGACTGCAGATCATACAAATTGTGTTCTGTATGACTGATAGGCATTTCTAAGCAAAGCACCACCTCTGTGAAAGCTAGATGAAGCCATGTCATGATAGCCATCACATTCACATTGTGACTAGTGGGGCTCATAAGAGTGCAAGAATGAGACAGTGATATGTTTGTGTGTGTCTAGATAGGGAGCTGTTTTCATGAATTTCTTACATTCCTATCTAAAGCTAGGCTTTTCCCTTAAATGCATGTGTCATGTACCTTCCTTCACTAACCACCATATATCACAACATCAATGGTATTTAAGAGAATTACTGATCCACTACTGACATCCGAGACATATGAGAGTCAGAATGACCATAAAACACTCAATCACATCACAAATTGGAGTTGGAGAAGTGTATAAACTACAGAGCACGTAAAAAGTCTACACACCCCTGTTAAAATGGCAGGTGTTTGTGAAGCAAAAGAATGAAACTAAGATAAATCATATCTGATCTTTTCTCACCTTTAATGTGAAATTGCAAAGTATACAAATAAAGTGAAAAATAATCAGAAACTTTTTTTTTTTTAGGGAAAAAAGGAAAGATAATAATTAAAAAAAAAACCTTGCAATAACCTAGTTGCATAAGTGTGCACACAAACTTAGAGGGTACTTTGTTGAAGCACCTTTTGATTGGCAATATTTTCCCACTCTTTCTTCCAAAAACATTCTAGCTCTGTCAAATTCTAAGGGCATCTCCTGCACACAGCCCGCTTCAGGTCAGCCCGCAGATTTTTAGTTGGATTCAGTTCTGCGCTCTGGCTAGGCCATTACAAAATTGATCTTCTTTTGGTTAAGTCATTCCTTTGTTGATTTGGATGTATGCTTTGGGTCAGTGTCATACTGAAAGGTGAAATTCCTTTTCATCT
Organism: Pangasius sanitwongsei; assembly: GCA_037576675.1. Lineage (NCBI taxonomy): Eukaryota > Metazoa > Chordata > Actinopteri > Siluriformes > Pangasiidae > Pangasius > Pangasius sanitwongsei. The sequence continues at coordinate 12,091,288 of CM075014.1, forward strand.
TCAGCTTACTAGCAGACACCTGAAGGTATTGCACTAAAATCGACTGGTGTTTGTAGCTATTCATGATTCGCTTCACCTTGATAAAAGCCCCAGTTCTGGCTGAAGAAAAGCAGCCGTAAAAGCATGATGCTGCCACCACCATGCTGCACCGTGGGTATGGTGTTCTTTTGGTGATGTGCTTTTTTTTTTTTTTTTTTGCACGAAACGTTCCTTTTGGAAGTCGGATGAAACCCAGAAGACATAAAGAAAATCCTAAAGAAATAGCTGGCCTTTATTTGGGGTTAATCAGAATAATTTCACTGGTGACAGCTGTATGATAATTACTTTAGAACATGAGATTGGAACGTGATTGGTTGCATTCTGAACACAGCCACATCCTATTGGCTATTGTAACTTTTTTATTTTTCCCTAAACTGTTTCTGATTGTTTTTCACTTGATTTTTATACATTGTAATTTCACAATGACGGTGGAAAAAGTTCTGACATGATTTATATGGGTTACATTTTTTTGTTTACATCACAAAAACCTGCCATTTTAACAGGGGTATGTAGACCTTTTACATCCACTGTACATCTTTGTGTGATTAAGATATGTATATATTGAACATTTGATATAATGTATAATTATTTGGGTATGAGCAAGGTGGGCATCTAGGTCCTAGTCCATCTTTATAAAGAGTCACTTTAGTCTAATAAACTAACTGAATATCAATATTATATTATTGCAAATATCTTTAATATTTTTAATATCTAAAATATATTTAACCAACTAAAAGTACTCTTCACAATTAAGCCATGTAGTAGATTGCTGCAAAATGCTCCTACAATAATAAAAATCATAATAAATTCATCCATCTTCAGTAACCGCTTTATCCTGGTCAGGGTCACAGTGCATCAGAAGATACCAGAAACCTTGGGCACAAGGCAGGAGAATTCACCCAGATGGAACACCAGTCTGTTGCAGGGCACCATGCACACACACACATTCTTACACCCATTCACACCTAGGGGCAATGTTTTAGATCTTAGACAATCCACCTACTGGCTTTGGACGTTTGTTTTTGGACTGTGAGAGAAAAGTAGAGAACTCAGAGGAAACACATGCAAACCCAGGGAGAACACCCGAACACTGAAACTCCACAAAGAGTTATCCAGTAATCCAAGCTCATAATAATAATAATAATAATAATAATAATAATAATGATAACTGAAGATTAACTCAGGTCGCCTTTAGAGAGTATAGTCAGGAGAGAAAGTCCCTGGAAGCTCCTCTGACCCAGTAATCACAAGCCTGAGTACTGGGAACAAATCCTCACTCGTTCATTTTAAACCACATCTCTTTGAAATGTCAGCTAAATTATGAAGAGAAGGAACCTGAAAGCTCTTCATAAAGGTAACCCACAGCACTAAATGAGACATGAGGTAGAGAGGAGAGTGATGATGCAGAAGTGTTTAGTTACTTATATAGTGGTTAAGTGATGTGAAGCAGAGCTGTGTGAAGGATAGTGCAGATTAGTGACATTAAAACTCACAGAGAAAGCCCTACCCATCTGTAAACACTGCCTTCAAATAACTGTCACTTCAGGAAGTACAAAAGTTTAGCGTTCAGTACTGACCACTGGGCTTCAGCTGGTCTTTACACTTACAGCACCGTTGACTAACTCAGGTGTGTTACTTTGTTAAAAAGGCTGTTATTGTTGGCTTAAAAGTTTGTTCATTCATTTATACCCTTGCTAAATCTCCAACAGGTTACAACGCAATCTCAGTCGCATCCAAATATCGCTACGTGAACTAATTTAGATACGATTAAAACGTTATGTTGTCGAAACCTTGGAATTAAAGCACAGCAAAGAGCTCTTCTTACCTGCTATGATCACTCCGTGTCCTAGTCTTGTCCCAATCGCTCGCGCGGGTGTGTGTGTGCGCGTTCTCAGAGCTCATCCCACCGTGAGGACCAGCACGCGCGCGCAAGCACACGAAACGTGGGAGTCGAAAATAAGACGCCCATTCAGCACTAACAGCTCTGCCATGGGTATAAAACACTAATTTGCTTACACCGATCAGCCATAACATTAAAACCACCTGCCTAATATTGCGTAGGTCCACCTTATGCCACCAAAACAGCTCTGACCCGTCGAGGCATGGACTCCACAAGACCTCTGAAGGTGTGCTGTGGTATCTGGCACCAACACGTTAGCAGCAGATCCTTTAAGTCCTGTAAGATGCAAGGTACTGGGCCTCCATGGATTGGATTTGTTTGTCCAGCACATCCCACAGATGCTTGATCAGATTGAGATACGGGGAACACTTTTAACTCTTCTAACTCTTTTATGTTCCTCAAATCATTCCTGAACAATTTTTGCAGTGTGGCAAGGTACATTATCCTGCTGGAAGAGGCCACTGGGAATACTGTTACCATGAAGGGGTGTACTTGATCTGCAACAATGTTTAGGTAGGTGTTGTGTCAAAGTAACATCCACATGAATGCCAGGACCCAACGTTTCCCAGCAGAACATTGCCCGGAGCATCACACTGGCTCTGCCGGCTTGCCTTCTTCCCTTAGTGCATTCCTGGTGCCATCTCCTCCCCAGGTAAGCAACGCACACACACCCGGCTGTCCATTGCCCAGTTCTGGACAGGGGTCAGTATGGGCACTCTGACCGCTCTACAGCTACACAGCCAGATATTCAGCAAACAGCAATGCACTGTGTTAACACCTTTCTATCATAGCCAGCATTAACTTTCTCAGCAATTTGTGCTACAGTAGCTCTTCTGTGGGATTGGACCATATGGGCTAGTCTTCTCTCCCCACACGCATCAGTCAGCCTTGGGCACCCATGACCTGTCGCCGGATCACCGGTTGTCCTTCCTTGGACCATTTTGGTAGGTACTAACCACTGCATACTGGGAACACCCCATAAGACCCGCTGTTTTGGAGATGCTCTGACCCAGTCGTCTAGCCATCACAATTTGGCCCTTGTCAATGTCACTCAGACATACACTTGCCCATTTTTCCTGCTTCCAACACATTTAACTGACTGTTCACTTGCTGCCTAATATCCCACCCCTTAACAGGTGCCATTGTAACAAGATAATCAATATTCACTTCACCTGTCAGCAGTTTTAATGTTATGGCTGGTCAGTGTACGTTGCTCCACTGCACGCATGCAATGCCTTGGTGTACAGTAAAACATTTCGGTAAACCCTCAATGTGACTTGCTGGCCTTTTACAGTGGAACCTTTCTTGAGACACCTGAATCAACTGAAACTGCTCCGAATTCTCTTTGCAAACAAATTTGTTAAAGATATTGCACATTGAAATGTCAAGATACAAGTAATGAAAAGGGCCAGTGTTGGGATAATGATAACCAAATGATGTACTGTACACAGACAGCCTCCACAAAACTGCCCACTAATGGATAAGCTTTATAAAATATTAAATAAATCTCAGCATTGTACATCTTTATGCAAAAAAAAAAAAAAAAAGCAAACAAAAAAATGCATATAATGCAAATAACTTTATTAAAACTGTAACTAAAAGCACAACAAGCCAAGCCTTGTGAACAAATGTTTTAGAAATGAGAATGCTTATGATTAGGCAAAATTATTATAGAAAAAAAGAACAAGAGAGATAAATGAGAAACACTACACAGAATGAATCTGCTCTATTCTCACACAATGTCTTTTACTAACTGCTTTTAGTAACACAAAATAAGGCTCTTATTAAATTTTAAGTGTCTCACTGATCATTTTACATTTATAATGTAAAGCGTACTCATGTAGAAATACTCTACTTTAGATAAGATACACTATAAGGAATTATGAAATGGTAAGCAACTTTTGCTTTAAACAAACTATAAATGACAAACTGTTTAGAAATACTGGAACGTAATTTACATGAATTACTTCTGTCTTCCACCCATTTGCTTGACAAGCAGAAGGAGCAACTCCTCAATTTGGGCAATCTGGAGGAAAAGAATAAGGAAAGAAAGAAAAGAAAGGTTTAGATGGCACTTGGTATTTAAAAAAAAAAAAAAGTGGTTTGATGGTAAAAATGAATGCATCTCAAAGAGGAAACAGTTTTCACCTTCTGCTCAAGGGACACACAGCAGCACGAAGCCGGAGCTGCTAAAATAAACCAACAGCATGAATGTTGCAAATTAAGCAACATTTTCAGATACAGTAGAAACCAATCACTTTCACACAAATATCCTAACCCAACAATCTACCATAGTAGGTCCACAAGCTGTCGCCGATACCCACCGTTACTGGTAACCTTTGAATTCGGAGGGGCCTGTGGGTCCTCCTTTTCCATACTGGCCATTGTTGTCTTCATATTTCCTGAAATCAGAAACAAAACAAACAAAAAAACAAAAACAAAACATAATTGTACTTCCCTATCTGATGACAAGGTTGTCTAGCTAAATAACAGCTTTGGGCCAGAGTTGGACCCAAAAAAAACAAAAAACAAAACCACAGAACAGCACCTGTGCACTCAAGCAAGAGAACGTTTTTCCACTTTTATCAGACTTCTTAAATGATCTTTAGTAATAAATTCAGCTTTAAAATATTTGTTACTAATTTAAGAAAATCTTTATTGCTTCATCATCACAATCTAATCAGCTGATCAGTCTTCACTCAGGGTATTAGATAGCACAGAGAAGCCACTTTATCTGCAGAATAAAGTGTCAAATGTCATTACGAAACCCAACTCTATGGTGATAGACGAGAGCTGGCAGCTAATCATTGAAGAGAAAGAGCAAGAGCTTGAGAGAGTAAACAAACTAAACTGTGTGGAAAGTGATACTATAATCAGGAAAACAGATTTAGAAGCGAGTTTTTTTCCCCTTCCTCAAGAGGTTAGGCATTTAATTGTTCTCTGATAATGACAGATGATGGCTGATTTATTATTGTTGTGGAATATGTACGGTTACGCAGTTGAGCTGTTGAACTACAGAACTTGTGCACTGTGTGAAGGGGAGACCAAATAAAATCAATGTGTGACTACCAGACGCGTACCTTTTTCGTGACCTTGAGGTTGGGGCTTTGCAGCGTCTGTAGATAAATTAAGAGCTGAGGCCGAGGATGCACTAGCAGCCTGTGTCTGCCCATGTCCCTGGGCCTGTGTGTCTTGGGTCGGGGTTTTTGTGCTAGGCTTGCCAGGAGATTTCTTCAGTGCCCCTAAAATAATGGCGTTGATGTTGCTGCCCCCTTGGCCCGAGTGCTCGGTAACATTTAGCAGGTTAAAGGTGCCATCAAAATTATCTACGGAGGCCAGTACTTTGCCACTCAGCTGTATACCAAAAAGCTCCAGGATCTCAGGAGGCCAGAGAGTTGGGAAGTGTTCTTTACCTGGAAAAAGAAGTTTACAAGTAACCTGTAATGCTGCTTTAATGGCATTATTTGCCATGATTGATGATTTAAAAAAAAAAAAAAAAAAAAAAAAAAAAGGACAGACTTTCCTACCTGAAAGAGCACATCTAGCTATTTGAAGCGGGTGCTGCAGAAGTGCTTTCGGGATGGGCAGGAGGCTAGAGACAGGAACCCTTTCCATGTTCCCGTAGTCTGCATAAATCACATTCGCGTATGTGCTTGCAGCTTCCAACACAACAGCTCGGTACCAATTTTTGTCACCTGATTAAAAAGACATTTAAAGAGATCATTTACTTCAGTATCTTAACCTAGCTTTAGAATAAATTCAAAGCTAATTAAAACATTTTGGGAGTGTCCTCAATATAGCTTCATGGTCATACTTCTGTGAAGTTAGTCAATGCCAAATATAAACATAATATCTAAAATTTAGCACAACAACGGAATTCTTGCCAAATTCCTTCCCTCCACACCAATTTAAGAGCAAAGGTGCATGCTGGAAGCATGTAATTATTTTAGGACAGACATGGAATTATTGGCTTTAACCAGCATTCCATCACTGTAGTTTTACAATGGAGTCTTTCCAGAGTGTCACCTGGTGTTTTAATAGTAAATCTTTATTACACACACACAAAAAAAAATTGGCCTAAGACAACGTCATCCATGATTATGAAAATTTTTTTTTACTTCAATGCTTAGTGGAAACTTTTTAGCAGACCTCATCCCTTAAAAGCGATGCGATAGTTATACTGTGTATAATAGCTGCATTTAGTTACCGCAAGTCTTAGTTTGTTAGTAGGTTCTTTTTGGCATGATTATGTTTAATGTAATGGTTGAAGTTTCAGTGTGAGTGACCTGAGAACTGAGCACAGCAGGCTGCTCCAGGTAAAGGCATGCTCTGGTTGGGCAGGGTCTGCTTGCTGCAATACCTCGTCACATCCGTCATAACACTCTGCAGCTTCTCTATGTTCACTGTATTAGGCACATGTAATAATACACTTAAGCATTTAAAAGTACAGCTGTCCCTCGATTAAAACAACACTCTAAAAGCATAATATTTAAGTATGTAGTTTTGTCGGAGATAAAAGGACAAAAGCAAAAGTGCCCAACTGTCCGATCCCGATCTTTGTTGATACTGATACAACCATCAAGATCAGGATTCCAACAATTAAAATTATTATTTAAATGTTAGCGAAAAGTTCACACCCTCTCTAGGATTCATCACGTAGAAGAGACTTGGGCTGGCCACTGCTGCCACCTGAGGCTGGAAAGTCTCACTGCGAGGCAACTCCACTGTCTTCCAATCCAGAGGAAATGAAGCAGCTATGTAGAAGGACATTCAATTACAACCAGTCAATAATCAAAGTGATTTAAAACACAAAATTTAATAGTAAAGTAATTGTCTTGATAGAATGGAAAGAACTACAGCTGCTAATAGAGAATTCTATGAACTCTTTGAACTCTTTTTATATAATTTGTCTGGAGAAATTCAGATAATAGAGTAACGTGCATTCACTCGATGTGCTGGACTGTGACGCAGCAGGTTTTTGTCCAGTGGTTTTAGCTGGCTGCTCAGTGCGAGAGTGATCCTCAGCAGGCACCGGTGCAGGAGATACTTCTGCCGGTTCAGTGAATGTGGCCGTTTGTGAATCAGGCTTGTTCTCCTGTCCTGAAGGTTTGGCGAGCTGTTCTGCAATGAGTACAGCAGCAATGTTTTGGCCACTACACTCCAGCTCCACTCCATAACCCTTCTCAGTGACGGCTAGCACTCTGCCATTGAGCTGCTTCCCCACACACAGAGTCTGGAACTTCTGCACTGCCTCCTTACTCCACTCCGCCCCTATAGGCTCAAGTCCTGCAGGATGTGGGGTTAGGCAGAACAAGGCCAATATTTAACTAAGCAATACATAAACCTGCCATATAAAACACCCAAGTTTCTTTTGTTCTGGTACAATCAATGTGCCAGATAAATGCATAATCATGCAAACACACACACACACACACACACACACACACTTCACATAAGATATACCTGCAAGCCAACAACATATGGCCTGGAAAGGGTGTGTGAGGAGGCTCGGTTTGATGGCGCTTAGATGGGCTGCCTGTACTTTACAAGTGTTCCCATAATCTACAAAGTACACTTTTGCATTTCCATCTCCCTCGAGACTCTGCACAATGCCTCTATACCAGCTCCCATCTGATGGATACACAGAAAAGAGTAATGGAGCAAAACGAGTTAAAATTTACATTTCCTCATGGAATTTTGGCAAGCAAACAAAAAAAAGGTAACTGTATTTTACTTAACAGGGATATTTGTTAAGTAAACCTAAGTCATGAATGAGACATGTGTCTGACCACTGAAGCGAGCACAACAGGGTTGTCCAACAGCAGGGTTGAAAGGAGTCCCATCAGCCTCACAGTGCTTCGTCAGGGCAGTGGACAACTCTGCCAGGGTCTGCATGTCTGTCAAACACATAAGTAATAATACTGACATGACAATCAACATCCCAGCACTGCTCTTCAAAACAACAAACATAGACAGGGAGAACCTTACCTTTTGCGTTGTAATTATAGCAGTAAAACTGCCCAGGATTTTCCAGTACACTGACCACTAGCACCACCTTCTGGCCATCAGTGGGAAGTTCTGCACAAGTCCACTCCAGTTTGTCTACAGGACCATCTACCAGGAGAAGAAACAGTGTACATAGCAGTGCAAAATCACAATGCAGTAGACAAGTGCCACTATTTTTATACACTAACTGCCTACCTTTCACCATGTCACACAATAATTTATTTTTAAAAAACACATGTTAAGAACATTTTGTTTAGCATAATACAACAATTGACTTTTTAAAATAAAAAACTATTAGCGGTACAAAAATGACCTACTTAATTTAAACAATATTTAATGGAAAGATAATCTAAATATGTACTAGGTAGCTATTAGTTACCTATTCATGGTAGAAACCTAATTAGAAAGAGTCTGAAACATGTTTTCAGACTATAACATTACCCTGGCATGAGTAACCACAAAGCAACTGCTTTAATACAAGAAGACATACCAACATTGCATTTATGTTGGCGAGTTCTATGAGGACATTTATGTGCAATATGATCGGTTTTAAGCTGCAAAAATACTTGGCTCATTTATTAGTAAATAGCCTCGTTCCTTCCAAAACGTCACTTCATGCAGATAATCAACTTGTGCAACATAGGAGCAACTTCTCATGATGTACAAACTAAGGTCTGGTGTAACAATATATTGTGTCAAAAAATATGAAAGATATTCTGTTACACTATATATGCAAAAAATAATCACTATATTACTGAGATTACAATATCACAGAATATTGTCTATGTGCAAAAGTGTATTTACCTTGAATACGACAGGAACTTAAATCTATTCTTTAGACTTACCAGGGCTTTCAACTGCTTCCTCTTTTTTCGTTTCCATATTTCCTACAGCAGCATGGCCTGTAGCAACCAGCAGCTCAGCTATATTAGTCTGAGGATCACTGGACTCATCAACCATTGAGACCAATGCTGTTCCATCTTGCTCTCCAAGGATCTCCACACGGATGAAGCGGTTACAGACCAACTGTTTCAGCGTAACTACTGTCTCTTCTGACCACACATCTGAAGTGGGCTTAATACCTGGAAACAAAAAAAGAGACAGCACATACTTTCAATTAAAGTTCAAATTTAATTTACTTGCAGATTTACAACATGCCAAGCTACAGATTACAGCTCAGTGGAAATCTGAGCCATTTTGCGCTGTCACGGTCTATAAAACACGGCTTTTACTGGTTCGAATTCTCACTTTATAAGCTGTCTGACAGTGGGCACCTGCAGAAAGTCCCAGTAGTTGAAAAGTTTTGTTTTACCTGCCAGGGCACATGGGATTGCCTGAGTAGCCAAAGCTAACAGCTGCATACTGATAGGACGCAACTGATTCAACGCCACCTCTTCAGAGTTCCCGAAGTCTATGTAACCCACACACACCCGATCCTCGGAGGAATATGCCAGGACTTTGGCCCTATACCACTGACTGTCCTCTGTAAAGGAACATGAAGAAGAATAACATGTACAACACTGAACACCAACAGTCAGAACAAGGTCACAATACCCTTAAAAATCCTTTATAACTAATCAGGAAACTCAAGCAGGTCTGGTGCTTTAGCCTCGCCTGAGAAAAGGGAACAGCAGACAGTTCCAGGAGCAGGACGGAAGTTCTCACTGGCCTGAGTCTTGGTACAGTGGTCTCTCAAACTGTTTTGTAACTGCTGAATAATACCTACACAGGAAAAACAAAACAACCACCAAGGCATGACACCTACACAGGATGGCATATGATAAATTAACGTCTAGACACTAACATTATTTTTGCAGCTCCTCAAAGCTCTTTTTTATATTTAAGGCTCTCACTGGCTCAGCTGCCTTTAACCGGTTATACTCGGTTAGAGAGTTTTCTTACTGGCATTTTCTAGCTTTTGGCAGATGATCTCTGAAGGGGACTGAAGATGGGTGACTATAGCTGTGAAGGTGTCTCCCACTCCTTGACTCAAGGGCTCTGGTGGCTGAGCCTCAATGTTCTCATTTTTCCCATCAGACAAACGCTTGAAGTTTTCGAATGATGCAGTCATTAAAGAATCTTAAAAAAGAATAACAAATGGCACTGAATGAAAGAATAAAATTAACCAAGCACTTAAATCCTAGATTTTTACAAATAACTCACTGATATCTTGCTTTATCTGTGGCTTCGTGGAAGTGTTCTCTTTCATCGCATAGCCCTGGTCAATTAGGAAAGTACTGAGATTCTTACCTGTGGACAAATTATAACTCATGAATGCTGCCCTTTATGCCACAATTAGCCAACTGACTATTAAACCCATATGATATTTGAGAATAAACTGGCAACATATTGCAATATATTCCATTTTCATATGCAAGTGCCTTTGCTCTACCAAGTGTGGACAAAGGTGCATCTACAGCAAGCACAGTGCTACTGTTCAGGACATCCACCACAGTGAAAGTCAGGCTTTTTCCAGCAACCAGCTGCCTCAATGCAATACAACATTCGCCTGTCCAGCTGCTCGTGATTGCAGTTACTCCAGCAATACAACACTGTAGAGCCTGCAAGATTTAGTTCATAATACATAAAGACCTGTTAGCCATTACAGCAGCTGGAACAATGACAGTTATCACACAATCAGTCAATGAATGAGTGCTATCGGACGTTCAGAAAACCCTACACATGGTGGTGCAGCATCAATATTTGCTGACAGGGGGCGTATCTGGTCAAATTTGACATCCTCTTCATTTCCAAAGTCTATGTAGAGCACTTTGGCAGTGTGGTGATCCAAATCTACAGACTCAATTTCACCTCGATACCAGTTCTGAAATGAGACCAGAAATAATTAAACTCTGTGTTTATACAGAAACCATGCTAATACTATTAAGATCCAACATGCACCAAATAGTCCTAGATTAACTGAGCAGACAAAGAGCAGCACAGCTCAGTTATAATCTACTATATTACAGAAATATGGCTTTAAATAATCTGATTCAACTACAGGTGATTTAGAAATGTATTTTAGCTAGGAAAAAACTACACTGTGTAGCATTGCTGAGTTTTGAAGGAAATCCATCTACAGACACTGTTTTGATACTTAATTCCTTACAAACTCATTCTAATTATCTCTATTAATATAAACTATTAAAAACTCAATAATATATGATTAACCTGATCAAAAGAGAATTTCACAGCACAGATTTCCCCAATTTCAGGCTTGTACGCAGATGCAAGTGAACCACTGTAGGTCTTCTGTAGAGTCAGAGTGATGTTCTTCAGGATCTCAGACATCTCCACTGACTGGACGTGGATGAAGAACTTCCCAGGGGTCCTCATTTCCACCACGGATCCCTGAAAGCAGACAGAATAGACCAATTGACCAGAATAATAGCCCACCACCCAAAAAAAAAAAAAAAAAAAAAAACAAACAAGCATATGCTGGAGACTAAATTAAAAACGTACTTGAACCTCATCTCCTTTGGAGAGGTTATTCTTGCGTAAATCTCGCAGGTAAACTCTCTTTGGTTCAAGCACATGACTGTTATTCACCTGGAATAAAAATAAAACTTATAAAGCTCCATGCAATGAGAGATTCATATGCATGTTTATGTTCTTAACAGCATAGCAATGCAATGAGAAACTGAAAGAAATTATACTTTGGATTCTAAAACACTAGCGCCATCTCCACAAGGTAGGATCAGGGACTCCTTTGGTTTATCACTGATTGAAAACAACATAAAACAATATAATTATATACAGAATCAAAAACAGCTTTTAAAAAAAAAAAAACCCAAAAAAAAAAAAAACACATATCTGACACTATATTCTAAATTGTACCTTGCACTATTTTCAGTAGCACTCAGTTTACAAATGTGGCGATGGGCCTTCCAGTCCTCTGTCTGACAAGCTACCGAGCAGTAGCAAGTCTTTTTGCAGCGTGTGCACCTAAGATTACCTAGGATCAAATGCATCAGCACAGTGCTACAGACATACACACCCCATAATAAAGTTAAAAAAACAAACAAAATAAACAAAAGCAGCCACCTTGCTTACTGCAGTAATTACACAGGTTCACTGTTACTGGAGCAGATATGGGTCCAGCTCTCTGTGAAAGGCAACAAATTACAGCGATAAACAGCTGAGTTTTAAAAACACAATGCACTGTGTGTGTGTGTGTGTGTATATATAAATAAAAGACCAGATACACACAGGACTGTTGTCTCTCACAGGTATCCACCCTTTCTCGTTTCTGCTACCTTCAGCTTTGAGAGCTAAATTGAAATTATGAAAATGTTATTAAATATTGTAAATATTTAAGAACACTATACAAATTTTGTTATGGTCTTCAGTATACCATCTGAGCTGCCAGTCAACAGAGACCGTTCTTGGGGTACGCAGGTGCCCTGGTGGTTAATTACAGGGGTCAGGCTGCTTGGGGTCACTAAACCTGGACTTGATGCAGGTCTTCTCAGCGGCAGGGTCGGCCTTACCAGCGATGGTGAAAAGGCACGGTTCATCCTGGACGTTCCTCACTACTCTGTAAAGAACAATTTAAACATCAGTAACTATACCGGCAACCACTACTGTTTTTTTTTTTTCCCCTCAATCTCTAAAATGGAGAGGTGATTTAATGATTAAAACACATCATTAAATGATAAGCTGGAAAGTATAATACCAGTTTTAATAATGAAATGTAAAAAAAAAAATTTACACTTGTAGAAATATGGTGATTTTCATACAAAAATATTGGCAGTACATTTCATTCACATCAGTCTCATGCTTCTGTGAGTCTAATCTAATGCACTGGCTTTTGCACTTAAGAATATCAGTGAAACACCAACATTCCCACTGCGTGCTAAACAAGAAAAACTTCAAACAACGACTTTGTGTTTCTGTATTATAATTAGCTAACGTGAATTAATATTTTAGCTGTCAGACAGACAGATGTTCTTCCACTCTTAGCCTGGTGTATAAATGACATGAGCTACTCAATTTAGCTTAAGTCAAAACGATTAAATTAGCATCATCCGGCTACATAAAGCCGCTCGTTACAGCCAGCAAACAACTCCAATTTTAACTCCCACATACTTAAACACATTCGTTTCAGCAACTGCTTTAAAATGTGCCGAACACGCTATATATTTTATGGAAATGAAATGTAACTACTAGCGTTAGCAGCGCCGCAGCTGGAACCTAGCTTAGCTCAGTAACTAATGAGAAAGAAAGCAGACTAAAGCAACCCAAGCTAGAAAATAACCCAGCTTGCTACACGTCAGACTGCATTCTGACCCTATAACACAGTCAAAGACTTCCCCCTCCTTGAGCCTTCGCTTATAAATATCAGCGAACTTGGTTTCTTACGAAGAATTCAGTAAACTTTTCCTCACATATAATTATGATTTCAGATTGAGCGCACGTGGCGACCACCAATTCAGCAGACGTTACCATTGCGCATGCGCAATTAACAGGCGAGCCCGAGAACCCCGGTTTGCTACAAAAGGCCCTTTCTCATTTTTAATTAAGCTACTTCTCCAAGTGCACTTGATGCCATTTAACCAAGAGGTGGTCAAGGGCACTCAAGTAGGGAACTTCAGTGTGAATCATACCTGTTGACTAGTTCACCAGACTACAGAATTACAGTGTGTACACCGAATTTCCACAACTCAGAGACAACATGATCTTCAATCTAATATTACTTTTTGTTTAAGAAATTTAGAATAAATAAATAATAACATGTGGGGTGTGTGTTATTGTCATTTCTGCCTCTTTGATGTGTGTGTGTGTGTGTATATATATATATATATATATATATATATATATATATATACATACACACACGTGTGTGTGTGTGTGTGTGAAAAAATACTCCTGTGCCCACATTAAGCTTAAAAACTCAGAGGTTTATTTATTTGTCTATTTATTGCATGATCAGATGCTTGGAAACTTTAGAAACATTGTTTTACGTTTGATGCTTTTTCCCCCTCAGATCAGATATCATGGAGAGATTACTTCAGTTTACCTCAGTAACACTTGTCTTTTTCATATAAGATCTGATACTTTTCCCCAGAGTACATCATGTTTACATATTCATTCAGAAATGATGGTAAGTTTCTGTGGGTTTACTGTAATGAGGCTGGAAAGTAGAGAATTACAGATAGTCTAGGCCAAATGATCTGACAGCTGGATTTAACATGCCATAACTTTAGTTGTTCACTCTAGATGACTGAATCTTTTCCTTTTAAGTCTTATTGCCTCCATAAGAGGGAGTAGTTTAGCTAGAAAATCCATGCTGAAATATAATATCCCTCTCCTGCTGACATGTAGTCTGTGCTCATGTGTCAGTGAATTGTGTATCAGTGAATTATCCAGGCTGTGAAGTGAAATCTGTGAAGTGGCCCTGACTGTTCATTTCATGGTCCAAGAAATATGTGGTGGTGTTTTTTCAGTACTCTTTTCACCAGTCAAGACACATACCTTCTTCTTGGAATATTATAATATATGATATAATACATAATATACAGTATATTCACAACATTCCTACTACTGTTTAGTGATAGTGTGAATACTACCCTAGATGTCTTTGTCCACTTGTCCCATTGTGTTTAAATACTTTTTATAATTTTACCTAGTAAAAAAATAGCAATGAAATAGGGGTTTACCAAACGTCACATGTTTTCCCGTAGCCTATCCAAGGCAAGTTAGTACCAGTCTCGCGGAATCCTACTATTTCTCATGCATCCATTTCACTTTTTGTTTCAGCGAAGATTAAAAATAAGCCTGCGCTTACTGCGCATGCGCAGTCGCTGGTCTCTCACTGCCTGCAGTCGGTTCAGTGCAGTGGCCATATTTGTTGATGTGTCACCTCAGCAGGAGCTAACATAAGGACGGTGGGCACGCTGTGTTGTGACTACCTTTATAACAGTCGTACTGAATGGACCTAACATAACGGGTGAGTTAAATGCTACGTTAGAGCTCCTTCTCGGGTGAAGCATTGCTTCAGACACACTGCAGTTCCGGCAGCTGCGTTAGCTAGCAGGCTAGCAGGCTAATCAGGTGTTTTCCAGCAGAGTCCATGGCTAACGTTAACTCCTGATTCCTGATGGCTAGTTTAGGTGGATGAATCTTCTATTCTAGCAACATGTCTGATCTGTTATATTATGATCTCTCGTGGCTTAACGAACGTAGCTAAGCTTTAGCTAGAGCAGGCTTTAGCCACCATGTTCAGCAATGTCCAGCTGTTTATTTAGGAGAAGTCAATGATTATGGATGCAATTGACAGATACAGTAGCTTAGCTGTGGTTACATCCATGGTATCGATTTCAAAATCACAGGTCCTTTTGTTTCTTCTTGATCTTCTTGGGATCAAACCCACTTTCTTAGTCCATTGTGAAGGCTCTGGATTCATACAGCTAGCAATGATTCATATAGCTAGTGCAAACAAAGATAGGAGAGCCTCTAATCTTCAGCTTTTTCCAGATCATTGACTTTTGGTTCTTTTGCTTTGAACGAATTTCAGGAGAGAAACTTTGCCATTTTAGTGACCCACTTTGTTCAGGTTTACAGCACGTTATAAAACAGGATCACACAACATTTCCTGAAACCCAAGTTCACTTCTAACATGAGTGATGATCCTAAAATCTCTCTTCCACATTCTGTCACCATTTACCGTAGTATTTTCTTCACCTTCAGCATCAGCAGTTAGCAAACCTTACTACTTATTATTTTAAGTATTTAAGTATGATTCTCAATATCTCAAGTAAGTTCTGGAAAGAGCTTGATTAATAGCTGATTCACAACAGTCAACAGTTCCTTTAGCTCTTTTGACGCATTGTTGGAAATACAGAATTTTCTCTCTGAACAGGGATCTCTAATCTTATCCGCATAAATTCTAAGGTTTTACATTTTCATTCCAACTATTCAATAGTACACCTGATTCCACCTGTTTAAACATGTGATCCTGTTTTATTAAAATGACTATTGGATATGTCTCCTGGTGTTAACACCCCACCCCCACCCCCAACCCAGCACATTTTAGTGTTTTTCCTGCTCACAACACATCCGAATCAACTAATCAGCTCATTAAGAGCTCTTCCTGAGTTGAAGAGGGTGTGTTAGAGCAGGGAAAACACTACAATGTGCTGAACAGGGTGTACTCCAGGACCAGGGCTGGGAACCTGTAGCCTAACTGTGTAGTTTGGCTATTAGCTAGAAAATCAGGTGAGAATTATTGCTGCACTAATTGCCTAGATCTTTACGCTTATACTAAAATATGTTTTAAACCATTTCAGTGCATCTGAAATGGATTGCGTAGCCTATATAATTCTACATGTGTGCATCATGACCCCTAGAAGAAAAATATATATATATATATATATATATATATATATATATATATATATATATATATATATATATTATCAAAAAAATAAAAA